>OZ038500.1:40592576-40980076 GCA_964036315.1 Acanthosepion esculentum | reverse complement strand
AGCCTTGACAAATTTCAAAAGCGTTTTCTGTGGCCTTGTTGGTGATGAATTATTTTCAACACTACAGTCCCTTCCCCACAGACTTAACATTACAAGCTACTCTATCGTTATTTCCATGACAAATGTTCAAAAGAACTCCATTCTTTAGTTCGATTCCCTAGTTCCTCTAGTTCAGATCTTCACAACTAGGATATTATATGTCATGTAGACAGAATTGACTCTTTCTCATTCCCTTTGTATTCCATTGGTATTCCATTGGTAAGAAAGTCATTCCACTCAGCTTCTTCCTGAGAAGATGCTTTCTTGAACACTACAATTTTAACATCTTCAAATCTTGGGTCAATTGTTATATATCCTACATATCCTCATAATTTGTACTTACTTCCTCTTCGTATGTTCATGTAACATCCTTATTCATTAAACCACAACCTTGGTTAACTCTTGGCCCTTTTGTATTTGGTGGACATTTTGTTAAAACAAAAAGTAGATATTTTTTGTATTTACTTGATCATGAGCTATAATTTTTTCTAGCTTATTTTAAAATATCATGAGCCATTCGTAATTTGTGAGATTTTGACTTGTCATTTATAATCACTTTAGCTTCAGTTTGATGGTCACACTAACCATCACTTTTGAACAGGTGCCCCAAAGAAAAAAGTATAGGCAATATTAGACAATTATTAATGTTTCTTGACATCTGACCAAATCATTCCTGAACCAAAGAAAAAATACCATTAAGACAATATTCTTATAAGAAAAAAATTAGAAAGGAAATTATAAAAGCAAAAGTTTTACTCTCACCCTATCACACTCATTTTTCCATGAAAACTCCACCCTCTTATGTTTGTGTTGATCTCTTGATCTAGGGTCACACAATTTTAGCTAATGTATCTGCTTTTACTTATTTTACAATAATATATACTACATGGTGTTAAATTCCAAAAATCTGATGAAATGAGTGAATATCAGAATTTGGGGGTGGGGGGCTTCTTTTTTGGGTCCAAAAATTCCTTATATAAGGTAAAAGATATCATTATGTAATAGAGACTATTCTTTATATAGTTTCTGTCATCAGCAAGAAGAATGAAAATATTTCATAAATTATAGTTGAGCAGTATATCAGTATGATGAAGAGCAAAGGGTTGAAGGTTTTGGGAAGATAGCTCTTTTCATTTTGACCCTAGCTACAAATTGTCCTCCTGCAATTCTATTTTCTAATTTTCCATTACCTTCATTAAGAATTTCTCTACTTGTTTTGAGATTTTCAATATCTTCAGGCTCGAAGTTTGTAGGATCATACCGTATGCGCGTTCTTTGTAATCTGTTCATGTCACTTCGGAGTTCTTTCTTGTTTTGACTTCTTTCAGTGTATTTTGAGTGATGCATTGAACTTTGGTATCATTTCATCCTCAGAAAGGAGTCCTCAGTTTTCTAGTAAGTAATAGATGACATCAGCTATTTTTCAGTAAGAATTTTCCACTTCATAGGTAGGCATGTTATCTGTCTGCAGTTACTTGGAATTCTTGCTTTTTTTTGGTATATTTTGGGATCAGGATAGTTTTCTTTTCATCATCCATTCATTTTTTGCTTCCTCCAGATATTTCTGTCCACTGGTTCAACCACTGCTCTCTATTTTATAAGGTAAATTTATTAAAATGGGTGAAGCAAATGCATTAATGATAAAATACTTTTGTCAAGTTCGGAAATATATCTGGAATCAATAATAGGATTATAATCTATATAATCTATAATATATATAATTTATAATCTATAATCAGGTTATAGAGAAAAGGCAATCAAAAATAAATTTAATTCAGTAAAAGACAAAAACAAAATCAATCCTCCCTAAAAGTAAATGTACTAGGTATAATTGAATGATATGTGATGGCATGCACTGCTTTTTTTCTCCATCAATTGCATTATTAAATTAATGTACAAAAAATGTTTTTCATGAATCAATAGGTATTAGCATATATGAATTTTAATGAGTTATGGGGGTGGAGTAAGTTCAATTTTAAAAGCTAAATTGCTGTTACACAGTAAGTTACTCATTCAATTAGCTATTTTGGTATGAGGCAACATACAGATATGTATATACAATTACAAATATTAGGCAAATGAATAACAAAGTGGAAATAATTATGAGCAAAGTGCTTGGTCCTTTATGACTTCATCATGTCAAAGCAATGTTCTTGTTGATGGAACCATATATGTGTAGGAAGAGGAGGGAGAATATAAAAAAATGTGTATATATATATATATATATTTGAAGACCAGTGCAAAAACTATATTTTACATCTTTCTGTTTATCATCATTCATTTACTCTACAAGCAGATATATATTTAAACATATATTATTAAATAAAACAAACAATGAATATCTATTATGTCTGATCATGAGCTGTTCTAATTTTTGAATGTTTGCTTTAATTTTGGGTAAAAATAAAGACAAAAATTGTCCAACATTTGGATATTTTTTTATTAAGTTGGTCCTAAGCTTTTGGCTCACATGAACCATCCTTACAGTGTTTATACAGACATGAAACAAAAATATCCACCATCAAAAATGATATTTTGTTAATTTGACATACAAAATTTGAGGTTGCGGAATAGCAGATGCAGATCATAAGTTCACGATATGGTTTTATGATGTCATACCACATGATAGTCCAAAGTAATACAACAGAACCAATGTCTACATGCAATGTAATGTGTTGTGATGTATTGCATGGTATGATGTCATACAGCTGCATCTTGAACTTACATTCTGCATCTGCTATTCCACAATAATACAATATCTAAACACCTGCTTAAAGTATTAAAAAAAACAAAAACTTATAGACTTTGAGATTAGAGAACAAGAACTTAAAATTTGTAATGTTAAAAGCAAAGTATAGAGACCTCTTCAATTGCAATTTAACTGAGAATATAAAGTCCTTACTATTTTTTCCCTGAGCCAATTTGAAAATATGAACCCAATTCTCTATTGGAACTTTTCAATCAAATTCAGGAGCAGCAGGGGGATATTCATATTAATAATCATGTTTTTTTTTACAAATCACACAGTGATAATCTATATGTATTTCTCAAAAATTCCTTTCATTGTGGAATAACTGCTTTTATCTGTTCAATAAAAATGCAAAAAGAAAATGAAAATTTAACAGCAACACCCAATGTCAATTATATGTAACATGTTTCTCATTCTTGTGTCATTCAGTCTTCACAAATTAAAGACGGCACTAAATTTGGTACAATATCCTCATTAAATTTAATCATCTAAAAAAAACAAGTTTGATTTTGGCATTAAAATGCAGACATCTTGTTTTCTAGAAACATCAACTGTTTCCATTTTGCCATGAATTAAAGCAGTTAACATCTATAACTCAGTTGTTTTGAATTAGTCTCTTCCATCTTGACAGCCAACCATGCAGAAATTAGGCCAGCTGTGATTGCTCACTTTGAGTAACAAAATCTTATCAAGAAACCCACTTTTATCAGAGAAGGTTTCGGTCACATTAGCAGAGAAACCATTTGTTTGGCATGCAGATCATTTTCTCTCATGTTTTAAGAAAATTTTTAAATAAATTTCTAAAATGACTTTTTAAAAATAAATATTTAATCTAAAACATTTTTAAATATTTTTAAGCATTTTATTAAATAATTCTTTACTTTTTTAATAAGATTATAAAGATAGTGTGAGTCTTTTTAAAATTTTAAATAAATTTTAATTAGATATTTTTAAAGATAATTTGTTATCAATTAGCACTTATAATTTATTGTTTTCCTTGATTTTTAACTCATTAATGTCCACCATAAAATCTAGTATTAATTAGAAAAATAAAAATCTGGTATTAATAACAGGTTTCTAAAAAATCTAGTATTAATTATAGCTTTCTACCTATAACCCATGGGTTAATAACAAATTATTTTTAATAGAATGTTTAAAAGTTATATTTGGAACAATTTATTAAAAAACAATTATGTATATATGTCTTTTTTGTTTATTTTTTTACCTGTATGCTTATCTTTCTGATATTTTTCTATTTAAAATTTGATCTTCAGTTAAATTTGGTGTTAAAAACAATAAAAAGAAGAGCATAGAGAGATATTTCTGTAATTATTTTTTAATATTTTTTATATATGCTTGATATACAATTTTCAGGTTTCTGTGTCTTTACAAATGGAAGTAATGAATTATTGATACTCTTATTACTTTTTTTATAGTCTTGTAAATGACAGCTCAACATCTAAATCTGTAATCATAGATTAGTTCAACCATTAATATATTAATATCAGATTACAAAATATATATTCATTTATCATCAGTTACCTTTGCAAAAGCCTAAATGTTACCAGAAGTTTCAACTCTGAAACAAACTAATATAATTAAAGAACTTGTTATTAGCTGACAAGCAAAAATGCAAACATTTAAACAGCTAACCAATTTATATATCAAAAGCATGGCCCAAGGCAATCATTCATAATGATACTAATATAAATATTTAAACAACCAACCTATTCTCCCTACATTTAATGAAACCCATAATAAGTAGGACTAGTTAAAGAATTATACCGAACAGTTGTTTTAATATATTAGACAAAGTGTAGTTACTCTCCTATGATAAAGATACTAAATGAGTAATATATATAAATATTTACCTTGGGAGAGTGTGGACTTCCAGTAAAACTTTTAATTATTGATTTATACATATATTAAATTGCTTGCAATACATTTCTGCAGTAGAAATTATTTTTCCCACTTTTTCATTGTAAAATCACTCAAGTATATTTTGAATTGATATAAAATTTAAAACATTCAACAAAATGTGAAATTTCAGCTGTGAAAACAGAAAAAAAACAATGTTGTCTCTACAATGGCTCTTTTTCAATTTACAATTAATGTAAAGAATCCTGAAAAGATCACAAAGTGCTTTTTTCTATTTATTTCTATCTTCATAATGGCATCATTTTTAAAGCATCCAGAATTACTTTCTCAAATAAAGCTCTTGGCATCTTCCAAATAAGTAGGAGAGATGCTCCAAAAGTAATACCACATATTTGTTTCCATAGAAACCGATTAGATACAAAGACCACATTAATTTTGTTGGATAGAACATGTTTTCAATTGAAAAACATTATTTTTCCATATAGTCACCACCATTTTCTCAATGCAATAAACAAGAGCCTGGATGTCATGCTTGTAAAAATCAACACCAACAAAAACAGCCAACATTTTCATGGCAGCAATGATATTGCCAGAAAAATGTCTGTGTAGCTTGAACAGATGAAAGTTGGGAGGATTGATTATATGCTAGATCATGTAAGACTGGCTGCCAAATTTGTAACCTAATTCATAGTCTTCCAACTGGTGTTGGGTCTGTCACAAGCGAAAAAGGTTATTATTTCTCTGGCCTGGATCTGTTTGAGTGTATAGCTTAGTCAGCTTTACAAGGTAATTGTCAGAGTTGATGGTTTGCCCAGAGAAAATCCAAGCGAATGATGCCTTTCCTCCTTCCACTCCTCCAACCATTCCCCAAACATTGCATATCACTTTGCCTGCTGATGAATACATTTTGAACGTTTTTCTTTGATTGTGACTTTCTATGTTGCCCCTCCATGAATGATCATTTTGATTCCAGCTAATAGTGGTGTTACCATGTCTCATCACCACTGATTATGCAGTCCAGCAAACTGTTGTGAAGTGATTGAGCAAGACCTGACAGATATGCATTTAGTTGTCTTTTTCTGTGTGAGTATCTGTGGGACTCACTTGGCACAAATGTTGCCAACACAGTTTCCAATATACTGAAGCCAACATTCAACTTTGAACACATTTTTCTGACTGTAATGTGTAGATGAACTGATCAAGGTACTCTACATTTCAAAGACTAACCTGACATTACTGAAACACATTACCCACTGCCTCTGTTCACATCCACTGTTTAGCATCTATAAACATTCAGTAAGAGTTCATAAATATCAATAGCTGCAATCTTGTTTTTTTTTTTTCTTTTTTCCACATGGGGGAATTCACTTCTACTTCATACAAACTTTCATGTCACGTACCATTTTGCCAGGCTGATGCTAACTGTAATAAAGTAGAAAAAAGTGATGGGTTATTGGTGGGAAGGTTCATCTTAAACTCAGCAACACCTGATGTCATTGGCCAGCATAAAATATGAGGCATTACTTGCAGAGAGAGCCTTGTACTGTATCAGGAGTAGATAGAACAACAAGCAATAGAAATCTTGCTTGTATTATTCTATTACAAGAACCAGTTGCTCCAACTAGCATTTTACAGGGAGTTGATAATAGCTATCTAATTTCTTTAGTTTTATTTTACAATTTTACAGTTTACTTGCAAGATGTTTTACCATGATCAGAACAGAAACCAAATAAAATAAAAATTCATGAATAAAAAGTGTAAATAAAAAATATATATGGAACCCTTTACAAACAAAACATGCTCATTAATATGTTATTCTTGGATATGTACTATGTCAGATTTTATTATACAAGTCAATGTTCCCAGAATAAAATTGATATTAACCAGTCAATGTTAGTAACCCTTTAAGGATATGCTTATAAAACTAAGTGCTACATAAAATTTTATTTATAAATGAATCTAAAACATATGGGCAAGAGAAAAATATTTGATTAACAGGATGACACAAACCTAAATAAATTATCATTTTAATATTTTAATGGGTTCATTAACATTCTATACCTTTCATTATTTTTTCACCTATAGATTGTTTTTTTTTGTTTTTTAATTTTCTACAGTTTCAACTTGTAAATGTTTAGCTTGGAGCTTCTTGGTTATAACCTGTACCATCTAAAATGTCTTGTCCATGAGCTTAAAATAATTTTTTGCATTTATCTTAGCAAAATCATCAACTTTGAATGAAATTCAAACTTTACTGCTTAGAAATTCTCATCCAGAATCTTCTCTTTGTTGTTTTCTAAGTTAACATGTCAATTTTTATAAGGGATTCAATCTCCACTCCAGCTGTCAGGTACATCCAATTTAGCATTACATTCATTACTAAAGATTACTAGTACAAAAACTCTTTTCATGTATTTCTTTACCCAATGTTTCCTTTGTGATGTTTACTTAATGGAAGTAGTTTGTTTGCTTTAATCTCTTTAGCCAGTGTTCTTAATATTCTGCATCTTTTCTCTCTTTATATTTGCAACACCAATTTCTTTGTTATTTTATTGCTGGCCAATCCATTTTTCTCAAATTTCTTCTTATGACATTCTTAAAGTCAGTTTTCTCATTACTGTTATCTTGCCACCATTTTCTGTTACTTTTTTTATTGTTCTCTGTGCTCTTCAACTTTTTTGCAATTTCCAACATTGTATTCCCATCACACATTAACTTTAAAATATTTTGTTTTCCTTTTGAGGTTACATCTTTATGGCAATTTTTATATATCTGAAATTGAAAAAAAAAATTTCCAGTATGATGGACAACTCTTGAGTTGTATACATATCACCAAATGTTGTTATAAATATTTATAATAAATCATATATAAACTGAAATTCACATGGCATATTAATCTTATAAATGTATAAGTGTATTCTGAAAATCTTACCAATATCAGATGGTTAATATCAATTTGATTGAGTAAACATTGATTTGCATAATAAAATCTGACATTGTGTACATTATCCTGATTGTAACTTTTAGTTACATTCTTTTTATTCAATTTTCAGTTTTGAAAACAGATTATAAATGCAAGTCAACCTGGAATTTTTATATCTATGATACAATATATAGAAGATAAAGATGAGTTTCTTATGTTTCAAGGAAAAGATATTTTCTTTTTCCATTATTTGGCCACATGTACAGAAAGATAAATTAAATAGTACACAAAAGGTTACATACTGATAATACATCATCATCATCATTATAATTATCACAATTGCTGATTCAGCTGAGTAATAAAAGCCTAACAGCATATTCTTAGTCTTAAATCATTATTAATACTCTATTTGTACAAGAAAGAAATTTTACTTTTGCAAGAATTTATACAGTTTCTACATTTAGGTAAATAATTTTACTACAACCAACATTTTCTATATTTATTCCTGCATTTCTTTCACTCCAATTGACACTTACAACAGCAGATTGGATGAATATACAGTTCAGGCTATCATGCTGGACAAGCAAATCTAACAAATTATAAAATTTACTCAAAGAAAATAAACTTGAAAATAGTTATATTTTTGATTCTTTAGTCATAGGCACATATGAAAAAATAATTTATTTCTCTTGTGATGTGAAAAGAAACTCAGAAATAGCATCTTGTTCTAAACAAATATTATCAAGTGTAACATGATATAGTAAGGGTAGAATATGAAAATGAGCTGTAAATATATGCAGATAAGGAGCTGTAGACAAATAGTAGGTGATCAGTGATTGGTTGAAAATAGACATTGCACAACCAATTGTAAAATGACAGGTGCCAAAATAGTCTATATAGATTGGCTGCAAATAGCTCTGTATTCTATATAAAAAGTTTGCCCTTTTTGCAATATGTCAGGTCATTCATTTTCTGAACAAATATTTACATTTAACTTTTTAATATTTTATAAGAAAAAATCATTAATCTATTAAAGACTTAAAATGGAAAATGATATTCTGAAACTATAAATATATTATTCTGGTGTCAGTAGAATAAATCATTTACAATGCATTCATCAATGCATATCTTTCATGATAACATTTTGCAATCTAGCTCAATTGTGAGTAATATATTTATCTGGTAAATTCATTAGCAGTGCAATTTAGAATATCATTTGAAGTATATTTCTGTTGTTATTTGCAATGGAGCTCTAAAACAAATAACCCAAGTTTCCAAGTTAAAACAATGTCCAATGTGTTATTGAAGTAAAAGAGACTATGTTACCATAAAAGTAAATAACAAATGGATTTTTCTTGTAAGTAACAACAAAATTTCACAAAAACACCCCAGAGTAAAATATACATTGACCAGTAAAGTGAACTTTGCAAATCAATTTCCATTCTTTACTTATCTGCTGGAATCTGTGTTTGTGTTGTTTTTAAGGGCTAACTCTGGTAATACTCACACAACAGTTACTTTTGCTGCTTAATGCAACATGAAAATATCAGATTGTCTTCCATGATGTGATAATTATCATTTGCAGTATGGAATAAGAAGAAAAGATTTTAGAAACAGAAAAGGTATGTATCACCCACTCCTATTGGAATATTTTAAATATAATGTCTCTGCAAATAACAAATATAGCATCTGGTATTTTCTCATACAAGCCTGAACATGCTCCTTTCAGTATGTAATAAAATCAGCGGATATGTTAATTTCTTTCAGAACCAGATATTGGCAAGACATGTGTAGTTAATTTAAGAGAGTTATGGGTATATAGAAAGGGGTACTAAAATTCTCACGACTTGACCAAGATATCATTCACAAAAAAATACTGTTTTTGATCATTTTGTCATATTTTAGGCAGTGGGTCAGGCCGAGAACATTTCAGTATCCCTAATATATATATATATATATATATACACACACAAACACACACACACACACACACATACATACATACATACATATATATATATATATATATATATATATATATATATATATATATATATATACATACACATATGTACACATGTGTGTGTGTGTGTGTATATTTATGTGTGTGTGTGTGTGTGTGACTGAACAGTTAAAATATTTTATCCTTGAAAATGGCTAAATGTATAGCTGAAAGTGCTCGGAAAAAAGAACATTCAGACAGTTTTTATATAATTTATCATCTGAAAAGAAAATAAATTATTAGATCACATGAGAAATTGCATAAAAACTAAATAAAAGCACCTTGTTTGTTGTATTCAATGAAATGTGCATGAAAGAAGGATTGCTGCCTAAATACACAAATATATAATTAAATGAATACAAGTAATAAATAAATTAATAAAATATATAAATTCTAATAAAAAAATATGATAGAAAAGACCACTCCTTTCTGACCAAAATAACTAAAGTCAATAAAAAACAAAAGTACCACAACAGAAAATGACAAAATGGTTTTAGAAACGGTAATGAAGCAGATGAATAAATACTGTGGCTCTAATACTCATGTGAATATGTAACTGAATTCAGAATCCATAAGGGATTCTGATATTAGTTATTCTCTGTACACACCAGTTAGAAACGCACAGGGTTTCCTTCAATATGTCCCCATCTCCACACTGTAATATGCCCCACCTCAATGCCCCACTCTGAAAATAAGTGTCAATACATATTGTACTTAAAAGAAAAGTAGAGGAGAAAATAATCCTGTCAAATTGTGACTTCTAGTTATATAGAATTACATTGTACCAAAAATTCTAAGGCAGAAAAGCCAAATCGAAATCAGAAATAATAAACATTAGAAAGTCTAAAATGGATAAAGACAAAAAATTGGCAAAGAAATTGAAAGTGAAAAAAGAAAAAACCCAAAAGGGAGAAGTTTGTTTAGATTGAAATCTAAGTAAATGTTGATCCGCACCCCTGCAAGGTCAAACCTGCCTGTGTGTTTCTTCTAGCATTTCAGTTGAAAGAGCATGAAACTAATTCATAAGTATATTCAGATATTAGATTGGTAAGTACTTTTATATATGGAACTGACTAAAAAAATATATATGCTTTTTTTTTTTACTCCTATTTTTGATTAAAATAGGTTGCTTCTCAATGTTAATTGGATCATCATAAACTTTTAGTGATTGATTTTTCTGGTTCATATTCAGTATTGCAGACTAAATGAAAAATAAAATTAAAAGTAGACTTCAATAATTGAGAGAATGAACAATTGAAAGAAGAAATCATTTGTTTATTTTTTCAACACAGGAAGGTGAAAAATCTTGTATTTCATTTATGAGATGAGTAATTATTAATATATATATTTTTTTAATTTATTCAAAGCATTGATCTCATCTAGATTATCATAGGAGTTGGTTAACCATATGTTACTGTCTAGTGGTTATGAGTTCAATTCTTGACTCAGGTAGTGAAGCTCTGGTTCAGCAAGAACAAGCAATAACTGGCATCAGGGACAAAATAATACAATAATCAACAGATATCTCATATCAGCCAAAACAATGGATACCTGATGATGACCAGTGTACTTGACCAAAATGTCTATAATAACATCTATATTAATCGAGGTGAAATTTTTAATATTTTCTCACAGCACACATGCATATTACATACTGATATAAGTTTATTCTACAAAATGTTTTTATATAATTTTACTTACAGCAGCCATATACATTACATCTCTCTCTCTCTCATTAAAGATTTGCTGTATTTACAGGGGAAGACACTATTTACATTATTCGGACTATTTTCCTCATCTTTGTTGCCATGTTTATCACAAGGAAATGGCATTAGAATCTATATCTCAAAAGCCAACTCAATGATTAAGGTACGTAGATGGCCACACCAGGAAGATGTTCAGTTTCTACTGGACCATGTGAACTCAATAAGACCTTCGATACAGTTCGCAATGGAGAAAGAAAGTAACAACACACTTCCATTTCTGGATATTCTAATATCTCAAACAGAGCATGGGTTCAATACATATGTAAACTGTAAACCGGACAGTACCTCATTTTCAACTCCCACCATCCATACAGCATAAAGAAAGGGATTGTCCGCTGCTTACAACATCGAGCAAAAGTCATGAGTGGCGACCCAGAGACATTAGATAAAGAATTGGTCAGTATAAGTAGTACCCTACAATGTAACAACTACACTGGGTACATAGCAGCAGTTCCAAAAAACTGGGATAGGCGGGTACAAGAGGAGGAGGACAACAACACTCAGAAAACAGTCTGCCAGCCTTATGTGAAGGGATTATCAGATAAAATACAAAGGATCTGTTGTCCTTATAACATCAGGACAACCTTCAAAAGCGGGACGACACTTCGCAGATATCTCTCCTGAGTAAGACTCCCATAGAGGAGAACATGACTAAAGACTGTGTGTACACTATCCCGTGCAGCTGCAGAAAGAAATATAAAGGGGAGACAGGCCTTAAAGTAAGGCTTCAAGAACACCAGAAAGCTGTAATATGAGGGGAAGTGGAAAAATCAGGTGTGGCTGACCACATATGGAGAGAAAAGTGAGATCACCGCCCTCTGTGAGATCAGGTTGAGATCATACAAAGAACATCGTTGGAAAATTTGTAAACTTAAGGAATCAGCACATACGCTAGGCCACAAAAATCTCCTGAGCCGACCAAGCATAGAAATGAATGGAACCAGTAATAAGGAGTGCCAGAGAAAAGTGATAACAACAAAAAAAATTGCAATATGAGCTCTGGTAAAAAATTATGCTTATAATACTCAGAAATTCATACACAGATGGACACATGGCACAGTGGATAAAGATTTTAGTTAGATACAGTGACAGGACCCAAAGAGTGTGAGTTCAATACCTGGTTAAGGCAGTGGAGAACTTGGAGAGGGGAATTAACAGGAGATAACTGAAATCCATTAGACATGGCATGTGGAACTAGAACAGTCTACCCCAGTGGGCAGAATAAAGGGTTCGGTTCGACATTCCAACCACCTGAAGAAGGCCGGAGCGTACAACGTCCGAAACATTGTAATAAACATGACGACAAAGATGAGAACAATAGTCCAAATAATGTAAATAGTGTACATAATACCTCATCTCAAAAATATAGACAGATATTACAGGGGAAGAGCACTCAATTCTAAAAATGGAGCATTTATAAATATAGTGTAGATATAGGAAATCAACACTGCTGGTGACCATGCAGTGTTAATTCCTATGACCACTCTCTCTCATATACCTAGCAGATATGCAGCACTAACAGCTTTAATGGTTATGAAAAAATTGGTTATTTTGGAGGCTAATTCTGGTAATGCTTCCTAAGCCAACACACCACCATTCACTTGTTATGTGGTGTGGAGAGTGTTAGGTTACTTTGCACAAGTAGATAATAACCATCTGTGGCTTGGCTCAGATACTGCCTGTCATTGCAACACAGATGTCTATTAAAGAGGCTGACATCTAGTGGTAAGTATTTATGACAATGGTTGGAGGAGAAAAACTAGATAAAGGAAATAGTTCCTACTGCCCACATCAATTAAAACAGTTCATAGCTCCAAGAGACATATGGTTGTGCAGCATCAGCTTTTTCATGATTCAACACCAATATCATATGATGTTCATATATTTTAAAACCAGCTGTAGAGGTATAAATTTTGCAGTGTATGGCTATTTTGTAAATGTGAGCAGCACAGATGCAAATTTATAAGCATTGTTCAATGTGTATGATTCATTTGGGAGATTCTATTCAATGCATATGTGATAGACTATTAAAATCATGTATTTGAGATGTTAACTCAGTTTCATATATGAATATTTTATATTTATATCAGATGAATTTCAATGTTTGTGCTGATTCAGAATAAGTATGCAATACCAGAATCATTAGAAAGAAAAATGAGATCTGACGTTCTGACATAACTGTCAATGCAGAGCAGGAAGACCCCAGATTCCAAAGGGCATCAATCTATTTTCATCTTTCATCCTTCTCTGCAGGTATGGCTTCATCCTAGTTAGAACCAGATGAGTAGGTGTTTAGTATAGGAGACAAAGAAAGTGGAAATTAAATCGGAACATCTGAAAAGTAGATAAAAGCTTTTCCGATGCAAAGAAAACTGGATTACTCTTATAGAATCTGAAATCAGAGGAAGAGCAGTGAGATCTGATTGGAAAGTATAGTTGAGTCTGATAAGGTCATTATATTGACCAGCAACAGAAAAACTGGGACTGTAAATCTATGAAGGGGGTAGGTTAGAGGAGAAGATGGGAAACACTAAAGACCATATTTCAGTGTGAGTGAAAAAAACGGAATTTATTTGTTTTAGCGGTAATCAAATAAGTGAAACTGTAGTTATAAAAAGTACAACAAAATAGAAATGAAAAAGAAACACTGCAGGCAACTTACATATTTTACTGTATTGAGATTCATGTCAAAATAAGTGATTTGCACCAGGGTGGGGGGTTGTTTTTAAATTATACATTTCCAAAAAACAAAGATGATGAAACAGATATTGATAAATACTTATATAAAATAATTTTACAGCAATTATTTAATATTTTGTTTTGCTTGAATGATAAGCAAACATTTGAAATTCCTTTAACAAGTTTGCTATACAGTCAGGGATATCATTTTACTTATTTCTTTTGTAGCTATTTGTTGGGATTTTTAGAAAAAGTGTGATCTTTATAAATTATTTTAGCCATATTTTAACTAAACTATGGCTTATAAAAACATTTACACATCTATGATCAACAATGATATGACTGTTTCCTCTTTTTGTGGGATTATGAATCTATTTTAATTAAATCATTTGTCAAATGATTTATATTGTTGAAGTCAAATTAGTGTGTTCATTAATATAAAAAAAAAAAAATAAGAGTATATTAAATATCCCTGTATTTTTGACAAAGTAAAATACGATATTTTAAAACATTATAAAGTATTTTCCATTTTTCATTTGTGATCATAACAGCAGTCCAAATGTAATTAATGTAAGTATATTTTTCATTTATATTAAATGACAGACAAGAAAATTCAGTTTGAACAGATTTTTATCTTCATCTAAAAGTAATTTATTCAAACCAAACTGATAAATTTCACCAACATATTTAAATTATTTTATAAGTAAATGAAGAGTAAAATGATTATCTACTTTCAAAAGAAAGCAATAAAGTTTTTAATTAGAGTCGAATTGTGAACAACATACATTTATTATTTCTCAACCTGAAAAGTCAACATGTAGTTGAGGAAACAAATGAACATTTGAAAATAAGACTCATTAGTAAATTTTTTTTTGTAGATTTAGTAAGAAAAGAATGTGAATATTTTTAGTTAACACTATTCAGCCACAACAGCTAGCTGTTTTAAAAGTTATTTGCAAATCACCAGTTTTAAAGTTATTCACAACAGTGAAAGGGTTAATTTGTAATTCGTGTGTGCTTGTCTCATAGTAGTGTTTTAGTATATAATTTTTTGTGTCTCCCCAGTGGATTCTAATTAGGTTATATCGTTTTATAGCAATCAACCAATCAGATTTCATATCTGGCACAGAAACATAATTCTAATTTGGTGAAAATTAATTTCAGATAATAATCAAGGCAGTTTTGATTAATATGAAAGCACTCACAAACCCACAAAAATAATAATTTTATCAGCTTCTATGTTAAATTCACACACAAAGCAAAGAACCTACGTATACATTTAGCCAATTCAACTGTAAAATGATGAGATCTTGTTGCCAACCTAGTACTGCACTTAAATTCATAAAGTCTAGGTGCCATAGAGCAAATTAGAACAATTACCATGAAAGTATTTATGGAAAAGGCACAGAGAAGCTACATTATGATGGTGGGAAAGTATCTGAAGCCAAGATGCCAGGTCAGGACCAATAACATTTCAGATTCTTTTTTGGATTATAGCAAGAGCACCAGTAATAACAATTTCTCACTGGAAATCTAGAATTGAGAGGACAAATCTTTTGCATAGTAGACCAATAAATGTATGATGTTCAATCTCAACATGAGGATTGACATAATACTGTAAAATTAATGGCATTTTCTCATGTAGAAAATCAAGTAATGGCCTCACTTACTGCAATGAACAAGTAAACCTCAGTGAAAGTGACATTTGAAATCATCTTTCTAAGTGGAGAATAAACTAAGAACATATAAAAAGATTTTAAGGAATACGTTAATCCATGTTGCACAATCTCTTTTCCATGAAACATTTTAAAAGAGGTTAACTTTATATTGACTTAAAATGACAATGCAGTACTGAAATAATTTAGCTTGTTGAGAATTTCAAAAATATTTTCTTGCTTGTTTTAAATGTTTCACTTTGTTAAAATCAAGAAATCAATCTCTTACTGAATGACTAGAATTGAAAGGTGACAGGATGAGAGCTGCTTTCATTCAAATAATCTCTGATTTGCCAATAGAATATAATTTTTAAGTAGAGCAAGGATATCTGACATAATCCAAAACATCAATAAATAATATTTACATATATCTACTACTACTTATTATTATTATCATCATAATCATCATCTTCTTCTATGTTCCACTAGTATAATACCTTAGGAGAAGCAAGTTTTTTTTTCCTTTTTAGTACTGTATTATAATGGACTAGAGAGGCATTTGTATGAAGAGGTGCAGAAAATGTCTAAGCCTAACCAAGAATCTCTTCCTAAGAAAATTATGATATTTGGTCATTTAGTCTGATTTTAGACCCTGCACTTCCATATCATATCTTAATACGTTGCTGTTTTGCAATGTTGCTAAGCTAAATCCATTTGAATTTTATTATTACATGAAACATTGTCAACCATTATCAATTTTTGACAAAATTTTCTTTCATCTTTTATGTAGATTTCTATCCTAACTAACCAGAGCACTATTTTTTGCTGTCATAACGACCGAGTCAGAATCTCAAAGAATGATGGCCAAGTAGTGATAAGAAGCAATTGAAAATCAGGCAAAAGAAATATTAGTCAAAAATTGATAAACACATCCAGTTATAAAGGATTCATTATTAAGTATTAATTATTACATTACATTCTTCTTTTATGTGTCAGGTTTCTACAGGACAAAGGTGATCATGGCTCTCCATAACTTCCTTTTCTTTGTAGCTATAAGCAATATTTATCTGCAATGTTTGTTCCTCACTATCACTCACAGACCCTGGGTCTGTCATACATGTACACAAGCTCATTAGATAGGTTACTTGCTGTTTTCCTCTGCTCTTCTTGCTTTCAATATCTGTGAGTGTTAAATTTTCCAAACTTTCTTTCCTCAGTATTAGTTCTAGAAATTTCAACTGTCTCTTCCTGATTCTAAGTATCCTTTTTGTTTCCATTTTCCTTAAAACTTCCTTGTTGATCACATGTTCCATCAGTGCTATTCTCAGTATTCTTCTGTAGAACTACATCTGTGTTACCTCAAATCTCTTTTTCATGTGTGAGGAGATTGTCTAGTATTCACTGCCATATAGGAGGATTCATATTACATAGCAGTTCAGAACTCTTTTCTTTGTTTCACAAAAATGTTTCTTAATACTTTACAAAGTTGTGTGTGTCATTTTATATTGATATTTAAAAATGAAAAGTCAGGGAAAAGATTATCAATTTTTTTACATTAAATAAATAAAACGATGATAATGTTTTGTCTTTCAACTGAGAGATTAGAAGCTCTGATAAACTTATTTGACATAACCTTTTGGCTACAACTTTCGTAAGTTGATATCAAAGATTTCAAAATCATTTGTATATATGCTCCAGAAAATTTAAGCTTAGACACCAAAAAGAGAAGAGTATAAATGTGTGCATGTTTTAACAATGCATTTATGATAATAAAACATCAGTTACAGCTGTGAGACAATGTCTTTTGAGAAAAATATATACTTAATAAAGTGATTAATGAATCTTAAAGCATATAAAAGAAAAAACAATGGTAAGAAAAGAAAGAGTTTTTAAAATTCAGAGACATGCCAGAATAATTACTCAAAGAAAGAAAACAAAAACACCAGACACAATAGAAATTATTTAAGACATGGAGTTAATTATGTCTGGATTTTTTTTTTCAGGATTGGATAAGTTTTGGGTGAGAAGGTAAATGAGTACAAGGATGTGGCCTTGAAACAATTAGAAAATTATGCAACTTGTAGATTATAGAATAATTAAAGGAATCAAAGAGATGAAGCTAATGAGAGCCTCTATTGAATATTACAATTGATCAATGATTCCTTCTTCATAAACCAAAGCTATAATGGCATTCACTCCGTAAACTTTACAGATACAAAATTTTATTTGATATTATTATGTACTTTTTTTATTTTATGCATTCAGTTATCTTATAATACATTTGTTTACTATGAGTTGTTTAGATCAAATCCCATAATTTATCAGTTTAATAAAATACCTCAAATAACTCTATGATAATCCTGTTTTATAAAGTACAAAGACATAGGGCCAGATATCTAATCCTGTTTTTATATCAGATCATAGCTAAAGCAATACAGTGACCCTTGCAGTAAACAGATGATAGAATAATCCTATGCAGGGTGCCCCTAAGTCTGGACAGAGGAAATCACATTTTTTTTTACGTCTACAGATTAAACATGGTTTTGTCAAAAGAAGAAAGAATTGACTTCTTTTTCTAGGGTATGCTAAAGGAGAAGGTGTACTCAATGAAAATAACAGGTGCAACACATTTGATTGAATGCATAAAGAGTGAATGTGCTAAAATTGACGGCAATGTGGAGTTATTGCATCGAATTCACATGAATCTTGCAAAGCGTGTCAACCTCTGCATCACAAATGATGGAAATCATATTGAAGATGTTATTTGTTAATTGTTGTTTCATTTCTTGAAAATATACATTTTCACCTATGTGTCCAGACTTCATGGACACCCTATGTATCAAAATAAGAAAAAAACATTCAGTTATCTTATAATGTTTGTCAACCATTAGTTGTTTAGATCAAATCCCATATCAGCAGCTCCCTTTGTAAATTATTTTTTCTGAGAATTCTCTAACTGCTCTATTCAGAGTGAGCTGGCATACTACATCACTGTTTGGTATGCCATCTGCTTGGTAGCAAACAGGAGGGCCCTCCAGAGGGTTGCAGATGTTGCCCAGAAAATAATCAGCTGTTCACAGCCCTCCTTGGAGGACATTTCTAATTCTCATTGTCGCAGCAAAGCAGAAAACATAATGAAAGACAGCAGGCATCTCAGGTACCACTTGTTTGAACTGTTATCCTCAGGGCAATATTTCTGTGGACTGCTATCCAATTTCATTGTGCATTGCACAGTCACAAGAAAAAATAATTTATCAGTTTAATAAAGTACCTCAAATAACTCTATGATAATTCTATTTTTATATCAGATCATAACTAAAGCAGTACAATGACCCTTACAATAAATAAATGATAGATTAATACTATATATAAAAAATAAAAAAAACATTAAAGAATCTTTAAAATTTAAAAAGTCTTTAGACAGTTTTTACTTTTGGCAGCACTTAATATAATAATATATGTTGATGAAAAATTCTCTAAAGTTCACCTATTTTACAAAGTGAACAAACTTTGTAACCAATATAGTTTAACTTTCATTTAACCTCCACAAAATTGGATTTTCTCCTTTGGACCCTGTTACCATAAAATGACGATAACTATTGGAATCAATCAAATCCCAAAGAAAATTTTCTTTTATAAAGTACAAAGACATGGGGCCAGATATCTAAATACCACTTCTATACTTTCTTTATTTTAGTAACTATAGTTTGTAAAACATTAAGAAAAAGGCTTAATGTAGATTACGCAAGAAAAAAGATCACAATACTAATTTGTTAGACTAAAACTATGCTAGGAATATATATTTATTTTCATTTTGTTTAAGTGTCCAATCATGCAGAAAAGAAACCGAAATGTGTACCTAACTTTTAATCTATATTATTGCCTAACTTAATATCTGCATTTGTTTCTTTATGTGGACAATACTGTAACCAAGTTGAAAAAAATATCAATCTGTTGTGAAGAAAAAATAAAAAGCAAATGCTAAAATGCAGTTCTTCTCTTGAAGGGTAAATGATTTTGTTCAGATTGAGTGCTTTTTGTAACATTTCACCATGAACAAAAATAAATAATTTCATCAAGAAAACTTGTTTTATATTATAATTAGATAAAAGCAATTCTAATAAACATATTGTAAGTGCTCAATATTTTGTTCCAATTTTAGAACTAATGCTTCATAATCGATCAACACAGGTGTACTACATTTGATACATTAATCTTCTAAGACCAAAAGATTTTTTCTTAGACTTTTTGGTAAAATAATTAGGTAGAATTGTGAATACTATTAGCTAAATTTAAGGCAAGTATTTCAAGCCTCATTTTCATATCAAAATCTTTCACAGCAATTGAGTGATAATTCAAATCATACAAATGGCAAACTATTAAACTGAGAGATTTGTAATTGACCTGTATTAATTATTAAGGATGATTCTACAAATAATCATCCATTAAATTATTTGCAGCAATTAATCAACTGGCAAAACAAAGAGAATATGTTTGTGATTCCATTTATAAATATTTGATAGTACTACAATATACTTGACATCAAAATAACTCTAGAATAAAAAATTAGGAAAATCCATAAACATTTAAAAACAATGAAAATAATTGAAAAAGATTATTTTCATCTTATGCTTACTTGTTCATTTTTTTCTTAAAATCCTTTTTTCTTTTTCTTTTTTTTTTTAAAGTTTTAACAATTTTAAATTCAATTTAAAATTTGGTTGTAATTATGGATTGATTAACAAATAAAACATTTGAGAAATTTATTTTATAGTTTATTTGCATTATTTTTTTATAGGCAAACAAACAAAAACAAAAAGTAAATAAACCAAATAAATATATTCCAAACAAATGGTCTTGCTTTCCCTAATTGATGTACCAACAATATTATTATTAATACTTCTTTTGATTATTTTATCTTAAAATGATTATTAATGCCAAGTAAATATTTAAAAAAACCTAACTTTTATCAAAAATTAATAATAAATAGGCTATAAAAATAAATCTTAACAAAAGTTAAACAATCTCTGACTTTTAAATTCCAAATATATTTTCTCTAAATTACGACATCTGCTTACATTTAACATTCACCGCAATGTATTTGGAAAAGAATTTGAATAAAAAAATAAATGAAAAAATTGGTTTTAATAATTTTTTAGTGTATGGAAGTTGCTGATTATTTTTAAGATTACTAAAAAACAAAAATAATTTTAAACATTGACAAATAAAATAAAAATAAGTTTCCAAAAATGTTTACCAATATTGCATTTTTTGTTTTTTGCTCAGTTGCATTTTTATTTAACCTCAATTTTATGCTAATACACTAACATTATTTTATACATATGTGACAACATTTTTTTTCTTCTTTGTGTATGGGTATATTAGCCAGCCTATTTAAGTTATATCAATTTTTATAAATATACAAATGTTGACAAATTCAATCATATGCAATTTTTACATTTTCTAAATAAAAACTTATTCCTCCATGTTTAAGTCCCATTTCAGCACCAAAATAAATTTAATTTTTCAGTGTTTACTTCATTGTTTACTATTTCACTCTCTCTCCTTGTATTTCTTAACAGTACAAGTCTTTCACATCTATGATATATTAACATGTCTCCATTCTTTACCATTTCCTAACTTAGTGTATTTCTTTTATTCTATAGTTTTATTTTCAGCATTTAATCTAAACAGGAATTGAGACATTCACTCTTATTCCACAGCACCAATGCATTTCAATTTATTCCTAATCTTACACAGTAAATGTTTTGTCAATTCTACAGAGAAGATAAGAGCTTTGAAGACTAAAGGCTATTTCAAATTACTGCCCCAAAATTAGTTAAGAGGATTTTTACTGCATCCCAAAATAAGTTAAAATGAGAGTGAGGAGGAAAATTGAGATTCATGGCTTTTAAGGTAATTATATATGCAGACAACCAAAACGAAAATAAGTTTGTGGATACCAAACACTTATGCATTATTATAACTGTACATGCTGGCTATCAGAATTGCTACACTCAAAATTAGATTACAAATTGACATAACATTTGAAATTCTCCAGTCAATGTTAACAACAAATATATAATTTATGTTGAAAGAATTGGAATTTTTATAAAATTAAATCAAAAAGAAAAGTAAGCTTGATGTCACAAAAATGTAAAAAGAATAAAAAAAGTATCTTAGCTTTCTTTAAAAAAACAAAGAAACATTTTTTACATTCTTATTAATTATTGAGAAAACTATAAAAAAAATATCATGACAGAAAAACAATTTGTTTCTTCCCATGGTAGCTTTGATCTATTAGTAAAATAAAGTATGTTTTATATGCCAAATTGTCTCATAAGCTAGAAGCTATGTTATCTAAAGATATGTTCTACCTTGCAGACCTGAACAATTTACTAAAGCATAGACAAGTCTGGCTGAAGGCTATAAAAAGTATTTACCATTAAAAAGAAAAAATAAATATATTGTAACCATAACCCAGGTTTTTAAATACACTTTAGAGATACTGGCAAAAACAAAACAAAAAAGAAATAAAATTTACTATAAAGTTTGTTTCACATTTGAGTGTTCTATAGGATCTTGTATCATAATGTAAGTGAATAGAGAGAGAAAGAGAGATTTGTATTAAGACACCAGTGTTCTATTGCTTTCACAGTTTATCTTATGAATTTGATATGCTGTTATCATAACCTGTGTGGATGGGTGAGCTGATGGGTTGATATAAAAGTTGGAAATAGGTTAAGTAAACATCAAGTATAGATTAACTGATATCAAAGTAAATTGAGTTATGAAAGAGTTGCAGAATTGATAATCATAATAATAGAGAATTTCAATTATCTTTAACTCAGTTACTTGTAAAACAAAATAGAAAGTATATAATTCAAGAACTACCTTTTCTCTCTTTCATATTGCTTTCATTATTAAAAAAAGATTTAGAAATTAATGGAAATTTTAAAATGGCCTTTTACTAAAATAGTTAAGCTTATTTCATGATCAGGCTATAAAAATTCATTTGTTTTTTTTACTACATTCAGGATTTCATTGTGTCAACTTTTCCTTCTAAAATCATATTTTATTACCTGAACATGTCACTTGATAAATCAAAGTCTGCTATAGTATAAACTTTTTAACTATTCCTCCATGCCAAAAGAATTAATATCTTAAGTAGGTGTCAGCAACCAGACAAGTGAGCCTCAAGCTTTATAAAACTGTTGTTTAGATCTATCCAGAGGCTACCAAGTTTGTTGAAAGACAAAATGGTGATAACAGAAGACGGTTGCAAAACATGTTGCTTCAAACAAGTCATCAACATCCTCTCTATTTTTAAACATTTGAGAAACTCCCTGCCCTTTGCAATGAGGAATCACTTTCAAGCAAACTTTACTCCACTAGGTTAGTAGGTTTTTATCAAAGAGAAAAGTTAGATATCAAAATAAAAAGGGGGAAAAATTGGTATTAAGTAGAGTAGGAAAAGTGTCTGATGCTCAGGAAAGAGTCATTAGAGCCTCTGGCACCCTACTTAACCAAAAGGAATGGAGTGAAATGATTGTTAAATGATTGCCAAGCAAATAGGCGAGAATGCAATTTTTTCACACAATGTAACTGAACTGAGGGGAGAGAGAAAGAGAGAGAGAGAGAAGGATGTAATAAGTCAAGTGGTATATAAGTACAAAGGAAAAGAGGAAACAACTTCCTTTGGTAAGATACCTCCCCACCTCCATCTTTTTGTGAGAGATAAGAAATCTGAAGGGGGTGGTATTATATCTCACAACTGAGTATAGGTCACCTGGTCTTCTGATGGGATATGGTTCTGGAAAAGATTCACATGAACATAAATGCTGGTTTTTATTTGTCATAAAAATTACTTCAGCTATTTATGCAATTGGTTATATCATAGTATCATACAATAACAATCTTTATTTCATTGTGATGAGAACTTGTGCAGCCAGCAGCATCTTTTTCCTGTTAAATAATTTGATGTGCTAATCATAATGCAATAACAATATGACAGGACCGAGAGAGCAGTGGTTTTATGCCTTTTTTAAGAGCATTACCAGGTAAGTAATTCCCTAATTGCACTTAGAGAATCTCTTTGAAATTCACCAAATCATAATCTACTATGTGCAGTAAAAATGATGACTAATTAAATCTATGGTTGACCAGTCAAGTCCAGATTAAACAATATGAGAAATGTAGATGAAAAATCTTATTAAACAGTCTACTTTTAATGCATTACATTATTAAAACATGATTGCAGAAAAATATGCAGTCATAAAGTTTATATACTTAAATTTCAAACAGAATTTTATCACTCAGTTGAAGAATAAAATGAACCCATCATTTGTAGTTGTAGTGATGGTGGTAGACCTACATTTTTGGGATCCTGAAGTTTGAACAGATATGGTGCCCCTTTGTAAACAGCAACAATAGATTCAAGGATCCAACTGCCAAAATGTAGACCATGAACAGATTATGGTGAGCTTAATGAGCCCATACAGCTGGGGGTTTTGGGCACTGCAAGGCCCCAAGAACATTTTGAAATTTGATCAATTATAGGATAATTTTGAGGCCATATGAAATTGGTATGAAAGCATATTTTAAGGACAACATTAGCTATTTCAACCCACTAGCTTATGATTCCATCACTAAAATGGCCTTATTTTAATAACAAACACTTTAAAAAAACAAATAAAAAAACGTTGATTTTATTGAAAAATTCATTCATTAAAAAAACGTTACTAGATAGGCCCCTCTGGGATTATGGACCCTGAAGCTTAAGCTTCATAACAGATTTGCCACTGTTTAGTGACAAACAGAAATCAAAATATATTTGATTAAAAATAGATTTAATTTCACTGTTTATTTTTAATTGTTTCCAAAACTTTTCATAATTTTATTTGACCATATTGCTCCAAATCAGACAATTCTTATGCAAGAAAATTAAAATAATCATGAATCTATATAAAACTGATCAAACATTTTAATTTTGATAATTAAAGTAATATTAAACATTCAATGTACTTGAATGTAACATGAGATATTTTAGATTTTAATTGAATTCAGATCACATATAAAAAAAATATAACTTAATTCACAAATAGTAACAGTACTCATTAATATGTAGATTTTTGTTTCAAATATCTCTGACAAAACTAGTTTATTTTAGTCACAGATTATAACATTTTTGAGGCAGAATGATTAAATTGTTCTTAGAGGAATCAGGTCAATCAAATTTTATTGATTTTGTTTTTTGTTTAAAAAAAATCAAACAAAAAACAAAAGGCCAAAATAATGATGATGATCATCATCACCATCATCACCACCCTGAGGCTCATATTTTAATTGTCCTTTTGAAAAGCCTTCTGACTTGAAGTCAGTTTCTAACTTGGAGGAAATCAATAAAGTTTTTATAGATGGCTGCATCCCAGGTTAATAGTTGAGTTGTTGAGAATATTGGACTGCAAATAATAAGGATTGTGGTTAATTTCCCAGTGCCGTGTAGATGAAACACATTAACTGTATATCATTTAATAAAATGAAATGAATATATTCTTAAAGTAGTGAGCATTGTAACATTTATCATTCAAATTCGTTGATAATATAAGAAAAGAAGATACTGCAATTCTTTTTAATCCTTAATAAGTAAAGATCTTTAGCTTGAAATAGAATATAAAAAGTTGCTGTGTAATATGTCACACTGTAGAACAGCTCATGCTGAAAACAATGACAAGAAAAGTGGTGGCACCATCAGATTATACAATCTATATTAAAATGTTAATACTAATGACTCAACAGGTAAAAGGTCTGGATCATTATTATACATTGCTAACAAGTCAGTGGAGATGCATCAACATTGTACAAATTAAAAGAATTAAAGCTTCTATAATAACCTAAAGAACTGCACTTATACAGTGGTGCCAATATTAGATAACAAAGGTTTTAAAATCAAGTATTTTCAATTCTGCAGATTCAAAAATTCTTCTACACTATAGTATATGTGCATAAAATGAAACAAGAATAAAGTATCTAAAATTAAAGAATAAAATGTCATTTATATTTGTGAATGTTTTCTATATAAAAAATATAATTTCTCAATGAAATGTGGCATCATTGCAATGTAAACAAATATTACTTATCGTATTGTTTCGTAAATTATCATGATAGCTAGCCATTTCTAAGTTGCTTCAGGCTTGTCATGCTAAAAAGTCATGAGATAGCATTTTCTGTTATTGTAAAAAAAAAATTTAATAGGTCTAAACATGTAATTTCTAGAATAGTAAAGCTTTATGATGATAATGGCTCCAAGTCACCCAAAGTACCAGGGCACTCACATAAAAAGATTCCTCAGTAGAATCAAGTGAGTCAGAGATACTCCACAGTGGATGGTTTTGAGAGAACAGCAGGTATTAAGCATTAGGTTATCAAAGAATTTAGCATGAAAGTGTCTCAGCAGACAGTGTTACGTTGTTTATGTAAAGCAGCAGTCCATATGCATATTCACCTGCTGTCAAACTTTTTATCAGCAAGAAGAACCAAAAAGCTAAATGAACCTTTACAAATGAGCATATTATCTGGACTGATGAAAATGGGCCAATGTTTTCACAAATGAAAGTGTAATTTGATTGGCTCTGACAGCAAGCAATATGTCATAAAGTTGATAAATTGTTTCCCAAATGTTTGAAAATAAATGTTAATTAAATCTAGAGGTGGTAGCACATTGGTGTGAAGGATGTTTTCTGGCACTTGTGTTGATTCACTCATTCTGTTAGATATCAAAATGAATGATTCAGTGTATAAGAAAGAATATTTATAGAGCAGCATGTTGATCCTTCCCTCAGAGCATCTCCTGTCTTTGAGTTCATCTTTATATAAAGTAATGCCACTGTGTCATCCTGTAAAAATAGTAAAACAATTCTTCAAATCTAAAAACACCAAAATTATGACATGGCTTCCCCAAATTCCAGATCTCAATCCAATTGAGTATCTTTGGAAGGTAACTGACAATAATGTTAGGGCATAGAAACTGATTACAGTAATTGATGTGTTGCAGAAGCAACAGGAGGAATGGAACAAAATTATGCCTGAATTCTGTGACAAATTAGTGAAGAATGTGGATACAGAAGCAATTAAAATCAATGGCCTGTACATGTTTCCTGAATATTCCTTATTGATAATGTGCATTTATATGCATATTTACAGTTTTGTTATAGAATTTTGGATGCTATATTTTTGTTATAAAGATTTTGTTTTGTAACTTTCTTTATTCTTGTCTTATTTTTATACAAATTTACCAGTATAAGTTTTAAGAATATCTAATTATTTAAATAAATGTTTTTTTTACTTTATTTAATTATCAATATCAAATCTGTAAAATCATGATGAACCTGTAGACTTGTGATTATCACTGTACTTGCAAATAGGACTGTGTAGTAAAATGCTATACATTGTAACAGGAACTCATGAGTTGATAAAGTTGACAAGATGATCCAATTTGAATAAAATTTTCTCAAGTTTCAAGTGTTTACAATCAACTGCCTCAGTGAAATTAATAATCTATATACATATGTTATTGAATACAAGGAAAACGTAAAACTCTACACACAAATACACATTATAAAAGTGAATGTAGCACAGAAAATAATTCAATGAATCATTTTACAATTGTAAAATACACTTAAAATTTACACTAAATTAATAAGTTTTAAGTTGCACACATCAGAGACAAGAACAAATGCTTGTGCATAAACTGTTGACACAAAAGAAATAGTTCTACATGTTACTCTAACAGTTACATTATACCACATCACTCACTATGAACCATCAAATAGGGTTTACATCATTCATTTTCAAATAGGTTTTCAATCTACTTTAATGAACCATCAGTATTTTCACACAGACGTGAACTATTTGCAGGATATTTATTTTGGAATTTAATTTCATCCACTTCTTAATTCATTGTATAAATAATACATACTTGTTGGTGATAACTCTGGACTCTTCTCTGCTACAGAGTTGCAATAAAATTAACATTAACTGCAAAAGAAATTTCTTTTGTAATTTGCAGCAGATGACTTATAGAAATGCAATTATAGAAATTTCTGTCATTAACAGTAGAGGAATTATAGGAATTTCTGACATTAGCAGCAGATGACTTATAGATATGCAACAATGCAAATTGATGTCAATTTCAGCAGTTGACTTATAGATTTGCAACGGTGGAAATTTATTGTTATTTGCAATTAATGGGTAAATTTAAAAGACAGTTTTTATATTCTCATGCTGGAATGACTCTATAAAAAGCATCTTCTTAAACCTATTTCGTTGCTTTCATATAAAAATAGAGCAAGTTTATTCACTCACACTGAGAATCTTATTTTATTGTTTTGGTGCTATAGATGAAGTTGCCTTTTAAAACAAAGCAGCAAAGAAAAAATAATACTGCCACTATCCCATCCTACATTAATTGTCCCTCTGTTATAGAACACTGGAGAAGTAAAAGTTATCACAGTTTCACAAGAAACTCTAAGTCTGAAACCAGGAAATAAATTACCAAATGTGAAATTGATAGGACACTTGAAAAAGTCATATAATTAAAAACTGGGATCATTGACTGCTTCTTGCTACTCACTGCATAAAATAATGGAGATATTTTTTATTTTTTGTTTGCTTTAAAAACAGTTTCTAAAAAAATGTTCAGCAGCATATAAATCCTTGCAACTTCCAAAGAAGAAATGATTCCTCTACTTTGACATCCAATTTTTGAAAACTTCAACTGAATCAAAACTTGAGATTCAAACTGAAAATAATTTGCAACAAAAGCCAAACACACTTTCCTTGGATGGGGAGTACATCATCTCCATTTTCCCTGTTTTATAAAATTTGAAAATACAGCCAGTTTCCTTACAGCTTTTTTAGATTTCCCTTTTTTGGTTAATGCTTGGATGTACAACTTCCTTAAATTCTTAATGTGGCTGGACACCAATACTATCCAAAAATATAAAACAAATAAAACTCTTCTTTTGTCACCACTGGTAAACATGAAAGTGATACAATTTCATTTGCATCCCCCCCCCCAGTATTAGTGATGTAGTTGACAGAATAGTTGATATTACTCTCTTACTTTGATTAGTCATCCAATGTTATTGGTGTGATTATGCAAACAAATTGTTCAAAAAGTAAATGTCACAAGGTAAAGTGCTTGTTTATGAAGTTGCTGTGTTATATGGTTAATGGTCATTCTTTGGTGAATACAGGGTGTCTATTGCCAACTGAGTCACTGTACCCAAGAGGTAACGGTAGCATAAATAACAGAGGAATCTGTCTTAACTCTTTCTTTGAAAAAAATAATTCTACATATAGAGTCCCAGTTAAAGTGGATGGATGAATTTAATTACTCTTATCTACAGTACAAATATTCAGTTAAATATTCAATCTCATTATTATTTTAACTGAGGACATCATCGTTTGTTCTTAGTTTGAGACCAAATGTATATTAATGAGTAGAGGATTATGGGAATTTTGACATTGATGATTTTCTTAAATTTTTATTTAAACAAAATATTAGATTTGCTGTTTCATACAGCAAAAACTTAATTTCAGATTACTGTATACTTCTAATTTGACACCACTTATAAAATTAAAAAATGATCTGGAATTAAACTTTCATGGCACTTGTCACAATAAATGCTAATAGATTAATCTTTGTTTAATTTGTACTTTAATTTACACTTTAAATCATAAGTGTAGAAAGTTCATTTTTAGATCTTTCAGATTTAAAGTCAAGACATTAAGATTGTGCACAATGCATCATGGGATTGGTGAAACTGTCAAAATCCTTCAACTTGGGCTTTTAGAGCTTAGCTCTTTTAAGATAAGTATTATCAAGCTTTAATTATGTAAGGTGTGTTTATTCTCTTTAACAGTTGATAATATTGATTGGAGCTGGTTTATCTAATTTCTTCATTTTTACAGGAGGGTATTTATTCAAGAAAGGAAGTAAGCATATTTTCTTTAAATTTTAACCTTTGTGTTCTGTAAATCTTTTAAAAAGTAGATAATCTGACATTTAGAATAAGTTTGCTGGCAATTTTAGCTAGGTTTTAAACAATATTCATTTTTAGAATTAAAAACGAAACAAAACCTACAAATATCTTAGAATAAATTTCTTTACTCTGAAAATAATAATCTCTCTTGCATATAAACAAGTGTTCTCTCCTAATCATGGAAATTCTTTTTCTCTCTCTCTTCAAATCACAGAAAATCTTTTAAAGATGAAGATTGAATTTACTTTATGTCTATTCCACTATTTTTTGCCAGTGTAAATGATATTTTAAACATTAGTATAACTTTTCTTTTATAACATTAACAGTTCATTCTGAATTGCAGAACTTTTTCTCTCATCCTGAATCATAGAAGTTATTCTGTTACAAGGTTAAGGCACTTCTTTATCATTTCCTCATTCTAAATTACTGACTTCTTCTTTCTCTTTCTCAAAATTATAGAACTTTTCTTATTCTTTTACTGCAACATAAAAAGTTCTTCCTTTTTCAAACATTTGTTTTCATAATGAATCTTTTTCTTCAAATTTTAGCAGCAATTAGGGAAAAAAAAGATTTAAACTTAGATAGGAAGGATGTGGTTGTTGTGGAAATTCAATTGGCCAATCACAGCTATTTTCAATATCTCAAGTCAGGCAGAAACAAAAGTCAGAATGTTTTAGAAACTAGTTTCTGGTGATTTCATGTGAGAACATCAAATAGAACCAAATGTAGTCGAGACTACATGAAAGCTATAAGAATGATAGAATGATTCCCAAAACATAGTCATGTCAGGAAAATCAAAATTTACATGGATGTTCATGTGAAAAAAAAAACCCACAAATGGCTTCAAGATCATTTAATAATTTCTTTTTTTTTTTCTTTTTTTTTGAAGAAGCTACTTATGATAACAATGTTAATTCTTTTAGGGATATTTTTTGTATAAAATGCAAGTCTTGATTTATATTGTGGATTTTACAAGTATTAAAACTGAGGAGTGTTTTGAGAATAGCAAAAAGCTGTTACACTTGAACCTGGGTCAATTAATTCAGGAAGCTATGATTTTATCAAATAACTGCAGGTAAATTAATGAGCACCTCAATATACTGTAATGGTCAACAAGCCAATTTCGTAAAGATCATTCTTCAAAACTAATAAAGCTGATCTTGTGTGCTCCATAGCTGTGATCATGAACCAAAAATTTTTAATTTAGTCAAAAATAATTTGCCACATTTAAAAAAAATATCTACTGCAATTAAATTTTTAAGTTGTGCTTTAACTCTTAGGAATTTATTAAAATATGCCAGATATTTATTTATTCTGATTAATATCTGAATATGATATTTAAATAAAAAGTACAGTATCTGTTTCCCAAATCAACTCTGCAGATTAAAGCAAAAAGTAAACATTTTATAATTATTAATCTTTTTACCAAATTATGTTAAGCAGGATGCAAATATGAGGGGATCTACAGAATTAATGATTCCTATTTAATTATATTAGTAGATCTTTCTCACTGATAACCTTAGATTTTTAGTTTTGTTAAAGATAGCAGCTGAATGGCAGACTGGTAAAATGGTACCTGGCATGAAAGTGCATATGAAGCAAAGGTGTGTTAACCAATTCTTCAATGTGGAAAAATAGCACTCAATGACATTCATCAATATTTGCTGAACATTTACAGAGACCAAACAGTAAATGTGAACTCAGGCAGTGAATGACGTATTTCAGAGAATATGCAGATAGCATAATGGTTGTTAATAGGGAATCAGCGAATTGAGCTCAAGTTCTGTCATAGTCTATAGCATTTAATTTGCATTAATGCCCCAAGGAAAACATCCATTTCTTCACCCCAATCTATAGGTTAAATAGCATGCTAAACTTAACCCTCTAACAGCCAGTCATAGTCATATACAGATAATAAAAAAAATTGTGGAGAACCATGAATGATTACATTCTGAAAAGTCATGACATTTAAAAAATGCATTTCATTGAAAAAGTGCACTACTGAGGAATATGTAGAGTCAATAATGTTTAATGTTTTGTAGCTGAAAACTTACTCATTTGAGTGGATTTATTGTGCTTTATCTATGGGTTTAATTTCTGTGGAAATAAATCAGTCATTACTTCCAGAACATCTTTCATATTATAATTTATTTTCTGGTTTTACATCAATACACATTAATATTTTATTGAAAATGTTTTTAAAAGAACAAAACAGTTGTTTAAAAAAAAAGATGATCATACCAGATTTCTACATCTTTTGAAAAAGATGCTTTGTATATTTTACAACTATGTGCTTTCAGGTAGTGTCATTATTCACAAAGGGTTTATGCAAATAAATTGATTAATACTGAAACTTGAACATTGTGATGGAAGAGGGTTAATAATTGAACTAAAAAACCCTAAATTAACTCATCATCTCTTCCTAGTATAATATAGAAATTATAGATAAAATGAACTAAGGTAAACTGCCTTTCAAAGTAACTCCTTTGGCCTTTGTTCATAAATCATTCAGAAAAACACTAAAATGTTGTTTGAAATGATTATTATTTGCCTTTCCATTCATACTGTTATGACCATCTTGGTTGTTATATTCACAACATTTCATTCATTGTCCCTCCAGCTTTTTTCAGCTGACTGCTGCACTTGGTAACCTTCTAGCAATTTTGAGCCAAACCTTTTATTATTCAATTCATGGGGAATGATTGTTCTCATTCTGCTTTCCATGCTGACGAGATAGCTTGAGAGGCTGTATCAGTTAATTCACTCCAGTCTATTTGCCTTTTATGTTGCTTGTCTATTTCTTCCATGAAACTAGAGTACATGTCTTTCTGGACAACCAAACCCAGGGATTGAACTCACAACTGCCAAAAAACAAGATATTTTTTAACCAACAGCTTAATCTACTTGGAAAAGACACTAGTGTAATTTTGGTGACATTTCTGAATGCCCTTTCTTTCTTCCTTAGATAGTGTTCATCTCTATGCTAGTTCAACTGAGCCTAATATGTGTGTCAGAGCCTAATATATGTGCTGATTTTCTTCAATCATCTTTTCTGTTGTTCTCTATTATGTTGACTTCATTTCACAGTGATTGATGACCACTTTTTCCCTCTATACATGATCAGACATGCCTGATTTTAGTCTCTCCCCAGACAAAGCCTTTCAATAAGGGCTCTAACTTTTTTCACTATCATCTCGGAACCATCCTGAAAAATAACTTTAATCATCTCCCCCACACAAATTTTAAACTGACACAAAATCAAAATGGAAGTTTTGTCTGTTTTTTTTTTTATTTTGTTATTTATAGTTGTTAGTAGCATAATAAAAATACTATTAAGATGGTTAGGAAATAAAGTAAAAAACTAAAATATTAAAGCTTTAAAAATGAATAAATACAAAAAGAAATTAGTTATATTTTACTCCAATTTTTATAAAAATCATGTTATTTTTATCTTCATAATATTTCAATTAAATCCCCTTGAACAATTTTACACAGAAATGTTTTATTAATTTTCATGTTTAAAGTAACTTTTATCATACTTTATGTATTCATTTTCTATATAAAGAACATTATAGTATTCCAACTATTCATGATCAAAAAAACTTTATATTTATCAAAAAATTTTAATTTACAATTACCTGCCTTGTGTGGTGACTAAATTTTCCATGTTTATCATTTTTTAAAATATTCACTTGTATTTTCCATTTAGTTTATAGGCAGAAAAGTTAAAACAAATGTTGTTTGGCAAAGGTTCATTCAAGTATTTTAACCCAAAATTGGCAGAAAAAAATTAAAATTTTCTTGCTTTGTTTATTAAAGCAAAATTAGTCTTTACAAATAGATCCTAATGTATTTCACATTTAGAGATAATTTTACAAATATTTAAAGTTAAATCCCTTTAACTTCATTTGGTTTTCACTTACCAATTTAAAAAGATGTGCTCAACTTTTGATTATTTGCATGTGGCCTATTTATGAAAAAGCCTGCCACTATTGAAGAGAAGTAAGATTTTTTTTTTTAATTTTAAGAAATTCATTGTTTTTGCAATAAATAATAGAATTTTAATTAAAATGTTTATATCACTCTAACCTAACCAGTCATCCCAAACTAATGTTCTATCATCCCTATGATGAGGGATGACATTTATTTCAAACTCTGCTTTCAATGTTCATTTACTGTTATTGTTACAGGGAGTGGGTGCTGGTTATGCCCTAGGATTTGTTGTTATATTCCCTTTCAAAACAGGTTGATTCAGAAGAGATGTCCTCAATGGGTTGAACTGATTTAGAATAGCATCCTGATATAGTATGAACTGTAGATCCTCTGAATCTTTTCAAATATACTTCTTATATATTGTAGACAGACCCTGGCAGATTATTTTTTTTATTGTTGTCCTTGATTCTTTAATTCCTGCTCATGGAAGCTGATGTTTTGCTTACAGGATGGTCCTTATCTTGAAAGGTGTTTTCATAAACTGGTCATCTTCTGTTTGGGTTAATGTAATAGTCAGTTGATGATCCCTTTCTTGACATTGTATGTATGGATGGATGGATGTTAGCAAGTGAAGATCAGATATTATTCAGTGAATATTAGTTTGTGATATATGGGTGCATTATTAGTACATCTAATAATGTCAGTTGATAGTCTCCTTTCTTTTCTATTATGAATTGTATGAAAGGTCTTATTGTGTTAATATGGTCCAGTAGTGCTCACATGCCGTCCTAGTGTGGGCAGAGTATAAAGTATTATCTATGTCCTAGTTTGAAAAACAATCCAAGTCACGTCTCAATCCTGACTTCATCAAACTGGAGATGCCCACAGAAATAGAACAAACAACAGTATATGTCTGAACATAACAATGTATGTCTCCAAGCATAACCAATAATGAACCTAATGATGAGGAAGTCAAGAAATCTGTAAAAAAAGTTAAAGAATAAAGCATCACTTGACATTGAAGCTGAATTTTTAAAAATAGTATACCATTTCCCCAAATTTAAAAACAAGTTTCATGAAGTATAGAATAAATATATCCCGACCCCAAAAATGGTGTGTATTATGCATTAATGCAGTATGGAAACAAAAAGTTAGTCCTAAAGACCCTAACACACACACATAGGAATCTCAATTAAATCCATTATTGAAAGTCAACTCCTCACAAGTCAATTTGACTTTCACTCTGCAATTCAAACTTCATCAAGGAGGAAATGAGAGCCCCATTCTAGACTCTCCCTAGATTATGTGCTGCACATATACAAGCACAGATGGGAAGAGATGGGCACTGATCATTTAACATTTCATACCACATCCCAAAGGAATCTAATAATAAAAAACAGGGTTCCTGCTTCCTTTCCCATGGCCAATGTAAAGATGATGAGTGGGGGTAGGGGACTATGCTGATAACATAAGTATTCAGAATGGAGAAGAATGATCTTGAACAAAAAAAATCAACATCCTCTATCAAGTTTTCCAAGAAGTAGGACTCAAGATAGACCTTTCCAAAACAGAAACTATTATCTGGAAAGCAATAATAACATATACCCAGAAGCCACTATAAAAATTCAGTAAGTGGAATTAGTAAATACTAACAACTTTGAATACTTCAGTGTATGGATCAGCTATAACAAATTTAGGAGACAATGGATATTGAACATAGGTAGTTTCATCCAATACTGCAAGTTGCTACAAAACCTAAACATTAACAAAAAACTAGAGTCATGTTCTTAAATAGCCTCATCAGATCAAGATTTTCATGGTGCCAAATTAATTTAGAAATATTTAAACTGTCAGCTGAATACAACTACTTTCTCAGATTAATTGTTAAAAATTGCTTTGAGCAAGTGAAGCATATAGGACAATCTTTCATCAAACCTCATGATTGCAGAATCATGAACAAAGGACTGCACTAAATAACAGAAATCACATTCCTTGATGACTTTCAGCAACAACTAAAATGAATAGCACATGTGACTTGAAGAGTGAATAATCAAAATGTTGGCATTCCACAATACCTCAAACATAAGGTGAAGAAGGAAGCCCCATACGTTTTATAAATTTCAACTGAAAACAGACTGGCTGCTCACTCAACGAATGCTGAATGTTTTCTTATAAGGAAATGGCTAATATTACGATTACCAAGTCATATAGTTGACTTCTTTAGTGCCATTCCTATAATGATTTCTTCAAAGTATTCAGTGCATATGTTTTCCATTACTGGCAATATTGGTGATCTCAAAACTAAACCTTCTTCCTGTTGGTATAGACAGAAAGTCTATATGTCCATCAAGTTATCTGTCAGGATGCTCATACACTCTCCTGAACAAATTAGAATCAGACCTGTTTTTAGGAGAGGGTTCCAATGGCAGTGTTGACATTCTATGCAAACAACATACTTCCAACATGTATCAACAAGAAGATAGCTTAGTGATAGGATAACAATTACCACCAGTAATGGCAAACATTAAATATTTCGAAGAAATTGCTATAGTTACCACTAAAAGCAAATAGGTGACTTCAATATATAGATGACACTTTCATACTCTGACTACACCAGGAAGACTTCCATGGACTTCTGCATCATATAAACTAAATAAAACTTTCTGTAGTGTTACTGACTCACAGGAAGTAGCATGCACTCAACTGCTTAATGGGTAATAGCCAGAGATATTTATAATCAATATGATTTCATATGTAAATGAGTCACCTCACTTTACATACAGTTTACATTGGAAAAGGAAGTGTAAGATCAACTAGCTTTTCTGGATATACTAGTAACTCACATGGTATGGGTTCAAGGTATTCATATATTGTAAGTCAACATTCACTGGACAATACTTGAATTTCAATTCCCACCATTCATAGTAACAAGAAAAGAAGTATCTGCTGTCTACATCACCATGCCAAACTCATAAATGACAACCTAGAAAACATTCCAACAGAAGATGATCACCATTAAAACACCTTTCAGATTAACAACTACCCTGTAAAGATGACATCAGCTTCCAAGAACAGAAAATTTGAGGACAATGATAAAAAAAGTCTGCAATATCTACCATATATAAGAAGTACATCTTAAAAGATTCTGAGGATCCAAGTTTACCAAGTACATGAAGAAGAGTGGAAATTACAAGGATGAAAACATTATGAATTATGATTATAACAAACAAGTTGAGTATTCTTGTCAGAATGGGACCGAGAAGCCATTTGAACTTTATTTCATTACACATTATAGAGATCCATTTTGTCCAAGGTAATGAGTTCAATTAAGCAGAAATACACTTTTATTATCATTATTGTTATTGCAAATTATGTTTCAGATAATCTTAACTGACTTATCTCCCTTTGGATTAACTGAATTCTATCAAATTGTGTTGGATGATTGCTAACCAATGGAATTTCTTTTTCTTATTTTTAAACATATGATCCTCAATATCACTAAAGCCTAAGCACAGATCAGATTGGTATATTCATTTTTTTTTTCAAGATTGATAGCAACAATTCTACCAATTGTTTTGATTAGAGATATGAAATTTGAACAATTTTTCTTATTTATTTTTGTTTATTTGTTCAAAACTTTCATTTAAGTATCTATAAAATTCAAAACAATATAAATGCTAACACTAACATCACAACAATCTTGTCCCTCAGCCACCTTAATTATTTTAACCTATGTTTTCTCAAGATTGTGTAATATTTAACTATTTACAAAAGTTATCTGAATGACATTACAGCTTCCCTCAATCAAGCAATAACACCAAAACTTGAAAGAAATATTTTCTCAAATAATCAATGAATATTATGTGTTTAGTACTGTAAGGATATTATTTGAGCACCTTTTTCAAATAAAAATAATATATATATATATATATATATATATATATATATAAATTAATTTTTAATAAACTGCAGGTATAGGCTTGAAATATTTCTATCAAACCATAAGTAATTGGTGATTTTGATCACATGCTTCTTGCAAGAAGAAGGAAATAAGCTTGTAGCAACATAACTACAAATTACAATAAAACAGCTTGAATATATGACTAAGAAAACTACATTGTTTTCAGATACAGATATCAGCTTGAAACATTATTGATTTGGGTTACATATAAAAACAAATCAAAGCTTTATTTAACTGACAATCTTTCTTCATGCCTTGATGACCCATCCTGCTGCTGATGATGATACCAACTTCCATTTTGTTCTTTTTTCCACAGACTATTGTTGTAACATTAGCAATAATGATCACTTTTTTGCAAGTCTAGTTACAATAAACCTTATTTATATCTGAATTTCATTCTATAAACATCAACTTCTTAATAACATTTTCAGCTTGGAGTATTATTTTCTCTCAGCCCTTAAATAGAAAAGAAATATCCTCAAGCTGAATATATTGAGAGTCAAAAACAATTGTCTGCAATGGAGTAGCAAACTATTTGTTCCAAATAACATTAAAATATTATTTTTATATTAAAATTCTTAAAATTTAGTTTACTTACATAAAAAAATACACTTTAAATACTTTATGAAATATAAAACTGTTTTTTTCCTCCAAAAAATCTCTCAGGTCATGAGGTTTCTTGTACAGCTAATGTTTTATTCAGATGCCAATCTACCAGTACTTGTACTTAGACTCACTCCATAAGAATGTAATATTAAATAAATGTAAATGAGGAGAAGTTTTATGTCATTAAATGCAGTACCTTAAGGTGAAATCCTAATTTATTATGCATGAATAAACAAAGATTTTATATTACAATTTAGTAAATAGGAATTGTAATTTTCTTCGGAGAACTGATTCAAGCCACAAATATGCTATATAGATTGGCTAAATGATTTTGGTCTATGAAAGTAAATGGTGCAAAAGAACAATTTTCCATCCAACAGGAAAAAATAACATAATATACAAAATAATTCTGAAAAAACAAAAAATCATTTTCAGAATATTTATGAAGTGATCAGAAAACTTGCATCTTACCAGTTTTATTCTGGCCATGGTAAAAGCCAGATCCTTTACCATCTGAAGATATATCCAAGAGATTAGAACAAGAATCTCCAAGAGACATATTATAATTCCATGCTCGTTCTTTAGGTTGAGGTGGTGCTTTGGGCTTCAGAGCCAGTAACGAGGACTCTGAGGACTTCTTGGCAAATTTGCGAACACAAAAGGGGCTGTAGTGAATGAGGATTTCCCGGTTATCAGCCCCACTGATACGTTGAGGTATGTTCCAAGACATCTGCTGATGGCTCACATAACCAGATGCATTGGAAATACTGTGACTCCGTTTTCTCAAGAAGTCTGCTTCATTTTTATCCATGCTTAGAGTGTGCAGGAATGAAGGTAAAAGTTGTCGCTCAGCTTTATTTTGCACCAAAAACTCTGCACTACAGTTCGGAACGCTGGAACTTAGAATCTTTTCCTCATGAATATCTGGAAGCAATAACTTCTTTCCTTTCCATGTTTTTGGAGTCATTTTACTCGGGCTGTCTTTAAATGGAGGAAGAATCACTTCATCTGCAGCAACCTTTTCTTTCAGTCCTTTACCCATTACTTCACCTCGGAGATAAAGTTGTTCATTATTCAAATTCTGCTGTTCATGGGAAATGCCCTGATGATAGGGGTCCAGTTCAACATAGTCCCCAGCATAAGTACCCATATTTTGCATAACTGTACACACATCTTGATTGTAATTCTCTTTTCTAATTGGAGTAAATTGTTGTTTTCTTCTTAGATTGGCACTGGCTGCTCCCATCACAACCCGGCTACGACCTTTCCGACCAATTTCAATAATCGATGTTGAATTAGTACGAGGCCGGAAGCCTTCATTGAAGAAATCATCACTAGATTCAAGATCCATGTCATCTTTTAAGTGTGCTGGAACTTCCTTGGGTAGATATATGAATCTGTTCTTCTCACCAGTAATGTTTGAACGTTTGTTGATGCTAACCCTTTTTTCCTTCTGAAGGTTAAATTTTTGGTTGACTGAGTATTGGCCTGACCAATTAAGTATACGTTGTTGATTCAGGCTTGTATCTGTAGTTTCCTGTACTTGGATGTGTGGAATTCTCAAAGATTCTGGTCCATGACTGAATTCTTTGGAACCTACAGCCCAGGAATGTGCCTGACCAATTTGATTTACATTTGTCATGGAAGTACTGAATATATGGGGACCTACATCTCCTGATCGAATGTTCTGCGGGCTAGATTTATTTAGGGGGCCTGGGATACGAAAATTGTTGACTGAAGTTTGGCGGTCATGGCCACGTGGTTGGCCTGGGTGTTGGGAGAGTGACATGGTTCGATGTCTGGTTGCTTTTAAGCCAGATAAGGTTGGTGAGCCCATATTTCCTGTAAATGACCAACTACGATCACGCCTCTCTCCAGAAAGACTTTCGTGTCGGTCAAGAAGTAATGATGATTTATTACCCATTTTAACAGGTTATATAACTTGCAAATTAATACTTTTTGTTAAGACAAAAAAATTTTGAAAACTCTTTTAATAGAAATTAGGATAAATAAGAAATTTGTTTTAAACAAATGTGCATATGGAAATACAGATGTGGTAGTGGTTGCTTTGAAATGTTAGTGTGGGCCATATCTTCTCCTGGGTGAACAATTTAGGAAGAGAATTTATTTTAAAAGCTAATATCAGAATTGGTAGCTAAAATAAATTGGTTAATGTCATGGATTGGTAAGACCATAAAAATATTTTAATACATATATAAAAAAAGAAAATAAAAAAATATAGATTTAAAAAGTAAAGTTTTAAAAATAACAGAATTAAAAAAAAAAAAAAAAATAGTTCAGGTAATTTCTGGTCTCATGAACCCATTTGGTGACATTTTTTCTATACAACCCATTTAACTTAAATATTTTGTTTTCCTTTCATAATCAAACATTTGATTTGCTAAACTTTGGCAATCTTTTTAAGTTATACATCCTACAAGGATGCATTAATATAAGCATCCCAAATATAGATAAAAAGAATAATTTTAAAAGGTGGATCAGTATGCATTAAAAAGAGAGAGAGAGAGAGAGAAAAAGTAAATCTTTGGGATATATATTGAGAAAAGCAACCTGTTCCTTCTTGCTCGTCACTTTAGTTTAAATGTCCTTTTTTAATATCGTCCATTTCATGTGACAGGATAGAATGGACATTATTCATAAATAATTAAAACCAAATATTTTCTACCTTTGTTTGGGAAGCATGGAAGACAGCAGAAAAAAGTTTGCTTTTAAATTTTTCCAAATTTATAAATCAATAATAAAAAATGAAAGTAAAAGAAAATAAATGGAATTATTTTTAATTTTTTCTCAATTTTTTTTTCTTTTTTCAGTAAATTTACATACAAACAAAAATGGCAATATGCCCTTTTTTTTTAGTATTCTTCACTGGGTTACGGTGATTTTTGTTCTGGATTCAAGACAGTAAGAATGGGCATGTGGTTAATAAAAGACTTGTAGTTGCCAGCTCCCCAAACTTAGCAAAGATAAAGACGGCTTCACTGATTTACCTGCTGAGCCACCTACTTTGTACACCTTTCAGAACAATAACAGCTTATTTTCTTCTTACAGACACAAATGAAGAAACGTCAAGAAATAAGCTCACTGCAAGTAGATTTTTTTGTATGACATCTCTTTTGGTTGATAAAGGTTGGTTGGTGTTTAGTAAGCGTTATGTTAATGCATCGTCCTCACTGTGGTAATGTGGTTCACAGAGAAGATTTGTTTTTCTCGCTCAAAGACAGGGAACAGCTGACGACAGTATTGCACGTGAAGATGATGAAAATGTAACGTGCCTTTCACTCTCTCCAATTTTTTTTACCGCCGAATATGAATATGAAAGAGAGAGAGAGAGAGAGAAAGAAAAAGAATAAACATTCCAGCCTTTTCTTTTGTTTGTTTGTGTTGCAATTTTTTTAACTGACAGACCAGGGCACCTGCTATGTATGTGCTGATTCAAAATCCCTCTCTCTCTCTCTCTCTGAGAATCTCTTGTGCGTTGTTTGAGTTGAATAAGCAGCAAAATCAGCCACAACTGTACCAGGTCAACAGAGATTACAATATGATAACATCGAGGAAGAAGAAAAAGAAAGGTTTATCAACGATTAAAAAGGGAAGATTGTTCTAATCGCAGTAACACTTGATAAGCTGGAAATATTATTCGTAGAAAATGCAAAATTAGAATATATAGCAAAAGAAAGGGATAAAAATGCAGATGAGAACTGCAGTAGCAACAAAACCACTTGCAAATTTACCTGCAAATATTATTATTAGCTACGATAGTGCCACTATCATCAGCAATGCAAGAAGGACATTGCTAATGTTAAATAACGGCAAACAATGTCAGGTGGAATTGTTCTTTTTGTATTTTTGTGCTTAGTACTTTCTTCAGGAATATCTTCTTAATTTGCCCTAAAAAGAAAGAAAAATTTCTTTCCAAAAATTGAGAATCACAGATGCAGCAAAATTTGTTAGTGTTTGTTTATGGGGTCCCTTCTTTTTTCTTTTTTTTTTTAAAAGAAATATAAAGTTTTTTTTTGTTTTTGTTTTTTGTTGTTGTTGTTTTTTGTTAGTATTCCGCTCTCCGAGAAAATGTTTGAACTAGTTTTTTTATGGATATAGGGGTGGGATGCCGACAGATGATAAATCTGAGAGTTGCTTCAAGAGTTCAAGTTACATAGGGAGGTCGGGAAGAAGGTTGGGTCAGTAACTTACGGGTTGGCCTTTTCTTAGACAACAAAAATCGCGAGGACTGGCCCAGCCATGTGCTTCACAAACGTGTGTGCGCACACACACACACACACATGCCAGCAGCAAGCAGTTGTTTTGAGTGAAGTTTTTTTTCTTTTTTTAAAGTTTTCTAACTTTTTCGTTGTTTTTTAAATCTTCAGTTAAGACAAGGTAATGCGGTGTTAATGTTATTGCTAAAGTTTTTAAATTTTATGTTTTAGTTTTTTTTTTGTATTAAAATATTTCATGTACAATCTTCGATTTATGGGGGAAATCCAAAATGTAATGCACGTTTCTCTAATATTTTTTGGGGGTTAATTTTTATTTTTTTTGCACAAAAATTCCAAATTTAGTGTAAGATTCTTTGCCAGGTTCTATCTTTTTTCCTGTTTTATTATAAAATTCACTTTTTGTTTTTCACACATAAATTTGATTTTTTCCCCCTTCATTTCGAATTGGTACAAAAATAAAATCCAAAAATGACTTGTGCTCTCAGAAACAAGAAAAAGCGCCTTTTTATCCGCATGGAGACGGGACAATTCGCGAAAATGTCAATGTTTTATAAAAAAAAAAAAAAATGAACTTATTCACCGGTTCCAACGAAAGTTTCAAATACATTTACCAGGGATATTTAAAAAAAACCCCAAAAAACTGAAGTTTGTAAGTAGTAATTTTTTTGCACTCACCCCAGGTGCTACCGATGACGGTGTGGGTGGCTGTAACTGGTAGTCAGATTAATTGTATTATTACTACCACTGCTACGCGCAAACATTAATAATCCTATGATGATACTCCTGTTATTGTTAATATTGGTATTATTATCAGTATTACTACTACGACGACGACTATACGAAGAACTACAGCCACTACACACAGTCTTGTTTGGTTGGTGGCGATAGTGTAACTGACGAAAAAGTTAGTAGGGAACTCGGGGCGGAGAAAGAAGTCGGAGAGGCCACAAAGAACTTCCTGTATGTTTTCCTTTCTCTCGCTTTCTTTTCGGCTTCTACAGATGCACATACATTCATAAACCTCGCCCACAGAAATAAAAATAATACACAAACTGAGATATGCATACTTACACACAAGTTTAATGCAATTTTTAACGCACTCAATGAAAATTTCGTTCATTCACACACAATCTTTTTTCAACTCGCGTAAATACGCATGGCCATATACACGGAAAATGAATAACGAGTATTTTTTCTTTAATTGCTCTACAAGACATAAATGAACGCATACAAAAAGTTTCTGTATCTCCCCGTGTGCTCCAACTTCAGTTTTAAAGTGACACTCTCAAAAAAAATTTTTTTTTTTTTTTCTGTAAAAATGATGTGGGTAACAATATCCAATTCCAAAATGTATTTTTTTTAACAATTTAAAATTGATAGCTACTTTCATCAAGTGCCTGTCAACAAGCCACACGAATAAAAGAGGATCAATAATAAACTTCGAAAGGATTTTGTTTGAAGTTTAATGCAAAATCTTCGGTGGTGAAAAGTTAAAAAGCTTCTTAAGCCTTTCACCACCAAAGATTTTTTTATTTTTGCTGTTTTTGATTCTGATCTTAACTTTTGATTTGATAACTTCTTGAGATTCCACTGAAAAGTTTGTTTTTGTTTTTTATTTACTTTATTTTTTTTACACGTTAATTGTGAAATTTTGGATATTACTATGTAAAAATTACAATTTGAAATTTACATTTTTTTAGATTTTTTTATTTACTTTACTCGGCGCAGTTAAATTTTTTTTTTTTTTAATTTCGATCTCTTTTTTTTTTTTTTTTCATTTGTACAATTTTTCTATCACACGAAAATAATATTTCTAAAGATGTTTTTTTTTTAATTCTTTCGGGCTTTTTGAGGAGAAAAAAAATTGTGCATGTAGGTGTGCGCCCACGTTATAAAGAATTGGCACAAGGTCGGATTGAATGTGATATTTTGGAAAGTCGTGCAAAAAAAGATTGCTTAAGCCCCCTTTACTCTTACACTTTGGGTTTTAGGGACGCCTCAAGTGCCGGGTAATGATCCCAGTCCCGTGCAGAAGGACATGCTACCAACTATATGTCCCAAAGAGTTTGTTTTTTTCGATTTATCAACAAACTTAAAAATTAAATAGGTGACCTCTTGGAAATACCAGATGTTGTAAGTTTGGATGTGCGAGTGGTGTAAGGGATAATGGCCCAGAATTGTGAATCGGAGAGCCGGGTTCCAATTTCCATTGGATCCGTTATTCCCTTACGCGCAAATAAACTTGAGGAAGGTATGAATCCACCTCTTCTCTCCCGGATATGGGTTAAGTAAGAATTATTGTCACTTGTATCACTAGTTTTAGTGACAAACCAATTTTCTGGCTTTTAAACTGCAAAGGGTTGATAAACCGTAGAAAACGAATCCATCAATTAAAATTAAAGACCCAATCAAATACATACATTTAAATTGTCATAACTTTTTATTTAAAACTATTTTAATTTATTTAACCTCGAAGCAAAGGCGATTCTTATCGCCTTGCTCGAAATTCATGTGTGCGCGTAAAACTAAAAGTGTAAAAAATGTATTGTAAATGTGCACACACACACACACACATACATTATGTGGGGTATTATGAAGGAGAGAATTGTTGTGTTGTTACAAATACAACGTTTACTATTTTTACATTTATTTCAACTTTAATGCAGTTTTAAAAGAGAAAGAAATTTAAGGCAAAAAAGCATTTATTATTTAATTTAGGAATATACTCTCATTACGTCTGAGATTATCTCCTTTTTCACACATGATGTGGGATAATTTAAAATTTAAAAATGATAGCAGGAAAAATATATCTTTTTTTAAAAAAAGCGATAAAGAATGGTGATTTCCATCGGCTAAGTTAAAAATTACTCACTGAACGTCGACATTTATTTAATTAAAAGATGAACGTCTCTGCGCGGTATTAAAAAAAAAACACGTTTTCATTGTAAAACTGGCGTTTGTTGTATTCCCCACACCCTATCAAAGACTGACTCCATCGATAAAAGAAAAAAAAAAAAAAAAATTATTCTGAAGAAGTTCCTTCTGGGAATGAAACGTGTTTCCATTTTATTATTTTTCTCATTGACTTAACACTTTTTTAGTGTTTAACATGCAATGTACAGGGCGGTCAGAAAGTTTTGTCACCCCCTACAAAAAAGTAATGAGAACAATAAAAGAGCAAGTAATACAAAGCACATGTACTGGATTCAGTTTATTCACTTTCGTTGGTGCTGTCACACATCGAGAAGGGTTGTATGAACTCCACCATTTTCATTGCACAAAAAATGGTGTGGTGCCATGTCCTGTGTGATATTTTATGAAGTTGTGCTTTGTTGATTGTTGCAAAGGTTCTGCGAATGGCGTCCTTCAACTGATGGGTATTCTGGTATCGTTCATGTGAAATTTTCTCCTTCATAATACCCCACAGAGTATGGAAATAAAAAATTATATTATGTAGGGGGGGGGGGACTTTCTGGGCCACCCTGTATATTGCTCAACTTGATCATTTATGGATGCGCTCAATAGAAGCATTCGTTACTATTCCAACTAATCAATTTCCATCTATAAACAGATACAGAAATAATACAACTGGGCTCTTTCATGCATTAATTTAATTTATATTACATGAAAAAAAAAATAAGTGAACCAGGAGTTACTGAACAAAACAGCAGCATATACACGTTACTGTTGTGTTAAACTTTCATCACACTATTTCTTTTTATTAAAAAAACATGATACATATACACAACAGAACGCGTGCAAATTGAAATAGATAGTGGTGGTTGTTAGTGATGATGCTGATGAAAAAGTTATCACTTGAATCCTCAAGAAAAGACAATCTCTGGTGTGAAAACAGCAAATGTGATGTGCAAGAAGAAAATGTTGATGATCATTATACCTTTTTTGTCTAATTAAATAGTAATGGTGTAAAGAAGAAATGAATAATAAAGTCTACACATTTAATAACTTGAGTGAGAGAAATTAAAACCTGAAATATGAAGGCAGTTGTAAATTTGGACTGGTTCCAAAGGTGAATCTTTGTAAGAAGATTGGTATTTGTTGAAATTGAAACTATTTAATTTAAGATAGCACAAAAATATAACAAAAACGAATTAGACAAGAGTATAGAAGGAGACTGTTAGAGTCATCAGCTATGATGATTCATTAAAGAAAAAAATTTAAAAAATACCAGAACCTCACTTGAGCAATCAGAGAGAGAGAGAGAGAGAGAGAGAGCTCAGCCATAGTGGCATATGACTGAGAAACTGTCCAAGAAAGCCAATAAACTCGACCAAGTTGAGGCTTAAGGTAAAGTTGAGACTGTTAATATCAGTGTTCAACTACAGCATACGTGTTAGTGCATGAGATTAAGATACATGTTACTTGATGCTTGCTCTCTAGACAAAGTCACTGTAGACACCTTTGCAGAGAAGATCTACATGCATGAGGTTGTTTTTGCAATATACTCAAGCTCAAGTAACCTGAATATGTTTTTTAATGTTAAATTTTTTCTACTCTATGGTCAGGAAAACTTGACAAAATAAAAACATATGCACACATAGACTTTTCAAGCTCTCCGTGGCTATTCATACATAAATTACAGGAAGTAATCTGTAGCACCATATGCAAATTAGATAGACAAGTATGAATAGAGAAAAACTGGTGAACACAGGTGGCTATGCCTAGCAAACCCAGTTGCTATTCAGGATACAGAGAACTGTACTACGACTACTACGCAAAGAGATGTGCAAAACATAACAATGGCATTGCTAATAAGATCGTGATCACTATGGACAAAAAATTGTAAAAACAACAAAGATTAAAACAATGGAAATAATGATAACAGTACTGTAGTATCGTATTCAAATAAGATAAACAAGTATAAATAGAGAACAATTGGTGAGCATAAGGGCTATGCTTAGCAAACCCGTTTGCTAAACATGAGACGGAGAACTGTGCTACAACTGCTACGACACTGAGAGATATACCAAACATAACAATGGCGTCGCCAATAGGATTATTAAATTTGCTGGACGACTCAGAACACATAGAAACATGGATAAGAACTTTTGCTGCATTTGTAAGAATGAAAAAATTAAGAGACACAAAGACCAACAGAAGAGAGAACAAAATAACAGATTTATTTATTTCTACCGCTGAGTGCGAAGCGGTGAAGAAAATTTTGATAATGTGTTACCCAAGCAAATTAGAAGAAATGACATTTGAAGAATTTATAAAAAAGAAAATAAGACCAAAGAAAAGATTGGTCATCACTGAAAGAACCAAGTTTTTAGAGACAAGACAAGCACCCAATGAGTCCATTATACAATACTTACATAGATTGAAAGAACGAGCCAAGTATTCTGAATTTGAAAAATTGAGAGCATGGGAAATGACTATGGAAGATGAATTAATCCTTCTCAGAATAATTGAAGGCTTGCAAGACCAAAACCACAAATGAAAAATACTAGAATGTTTACAGTGTAGTAGCATGAGTTTGGAAGCTAGCGTTGAGTTTTTACAACAATTAAGTTGATTAGAGAATTTAATCAACCAAAAGAAGAATTCAAGACGTACAGGACAAGTATGACCAAATCCATAATTAAATGTAGATATTGTGGAAAAATCACGAGAGAGACAAGTACAAATGCCCACCTCTAGGAAAAATATGCTCAAATTGCAGAAAGGAGATCATTTTCAGAACATATGAAAATATGAAAAGAAAATAGAAAAAGTAAAAACAGTAGAAACCCCCTCCAAAGAAGAAGCTGAAATATTTACAATGAATACACAAAGAAGTAGAGAAAAAATAAGGGTAAATGGCCAGGTATTTAACATGCAAGTTGATACAGGCAGTGAAGTCATGTTGATACCAGAAATTTTTATTTCTGGGTAAAATTAGGACAACCAAAATTTTAAAAAAGCAATTTGATGGAACAACTATAAAAATAATGTCTACATTTCAAGGCAATTTTGAAACTGACAAGTGTTTTGAAATAATTCCCATTACAGCTGTAAAATGTGAAAAAGATCACAGATTACTAGGAATTGATATATTAAAAGTAGATACAGCAAGACTAATCAATTCTATGGAAGCAGAAGAAAATAAATAGGATTATTGAAAGGCTATAAAGCAAGCATTCAACTAAAAGAAAAGTGTATATAGAGTCAAGAAAAGTTCCAATTCATATCCTACCTTTGGTAGTAGCCAAATTAAACAAAATGATACAACAAGGCATAACAAAAAGAGTAACTCAAGGTGATAGCAATTGGGCATCACTGATAGTAGCGATAAAGAAACCTGATGGAGATTTAAGGATATGTGGTAATTACAAGATAGGGGGAAATCACCAGATATAGTCAGACTCTTTTCCTTTGCCAAATATTGAAACTGTGAGCCACAAGTTAGCAAAAATGGAACACTTTGCAAAAATTGATCTCAAGGCATCATACACCCAAATAGAAACTGATGAGAAATTCAAGGAAATCACCACAATAAACACCCCTATAGGCTTACTAAGATGGACTCGTCTACCATTTGGAGTAAAGAATTTGAGCCATAGTTTTCAAAAAGCAATTGAAAGAGTTTTATTAGGAAAAATAAAAAATATAATAATATACCAAGAAGATATATATATGTAAGGGCAAGAACTAAAGAAGAATTAAAATATAAAACAGAGCAAATTTTAGTGAGATTAAAAAAGCAGGTATGACTGTAAACAAAGACAAGTGTAATTTTGACTGTAAGAAGATGTCATATTTAGGATATCAAAAGAAGGCATATCACCCAATGGTAGACTAACAAAAAAAAATAACAGAAATAGCTGCTCCAATAAATAAAAAAGAATTAGAATCCTTTTGGGAGCTGATAATTTTTTATAGTAAATACATACCAAGATACACCAACATAATAGAGCCATTTGCAAAATTACGCAAAAAAAACAAAAACAATGAATTTAACTGGACACAAAAGCAAATTATTGCTTTTAAAACACTAAAGAAAATACTGGGGAATAAACCAATAATAAAAGTTTTGGGTCCACAAAAAGAAGTAATGTTAACCACAGATGCAAGTGAAAAAGTAATTGCTGCTATTCTATCCCAATCATGTACATATCAAGAAGGTTAACGTGAGCAGAAACTAACTTCTTGAATATTGAAAAAGAAGCACTAGCAATTGTATAGAGCATGGAAAGGGCACAAAACTTTTTGATAAGAAAAAAATTCTTATTAAAATCAGACCACAAAGCATTAGAATTCATATTTAACCTGAGAAAAGAATTGCCAAAAGTCACATTGTCAAGAATTTTAAGATAGGCAATAACAATCATGGCAATCGATTTTGACATAGTAAATGTAAAAGGCAACACTATCCCTCACATAGGCACTTTATCAAGATTACAGTTCAAAAATAAAAGAAGAAAAACAGGAAAATACTGAAGATAAAATAATACACTGGTTAGAAATGGATGTTCTTCCTCTAAATAGACTAAAAATAGAAACAAAGCAAGATCCAATATTAAGCAGAATAGTAGAGAGAATAAAAAAGAATATATGGAGCAATTGTTCAATGGCAGAGTGAACCTTTAAAGAAATGAAGCACAAACTAACCATAGAAAATGGCATAATATGCAATTATAGTAGCTCCACAAATACTGAGAAGGGACATATTAAAAGGAGTACATAATGATGTGCATGATGTGCATTGCGGCATAACAGCAAATGTAAAAAAGACTAAAGTTACAAGCCTGGTGGCCAGGATAATCAAAAGATGTAGAGGAATACATTAAGAGATGCCCAAAATGTGCAGAAATAAAAAACTTCATGCAAGCAAAAATTCACTCATGGCCCAAGGAAGCAGAGCCATGGGTTAGGGCCTACATGGATCATGCACATATCAAAGATAGGGGATTTTTCTTAATATTAGTGGACTCATATTCAGGATGGCCAGAGGTTGTCAGAGTAAAAGACAGAAAAGCCAATGCAAGTACTAAGAACTATATTCTCAAGGACTGGAGTACCTCAGACAATAGTCACCAACAATGCACCCAAATTTTACGATGAGAACTTATGTGCATGGTTAAAACAGATTGGATGCATCCCATACAAGACACCACCATATCACCCACAATCTAATGGCATTGTGTAAAGAATGGTACAAATGGTGAAAATAGGATTAAAAGCATTCTCACCACTTAATGAAAGCATAGAAGCATATCTACCAAAAATGCTCCTCAGTTACATGCGGGAAGAAAACTGAGCCCTTCAGCATTAATGGGAAGACAAAACAGAACCCCTTATAATTATGTCCTTTGCAACAAAAGAAAATGTATGGTATAGAAAGAATAAAGAGGCTAATCCAGAAGAAGCAAATTTCCTGATACAAAAAGGAGACAACACGGCTATACTTGAGAAAAAGGGACAGCATATACTGGCACATGTGGATGAATTTGGAAGCAGAAACAAACTGGATGATGTGGAAATGAAAGAACAAGAAAAGACAGAAAGTTACAAAAGTAGAACAAAGCAGGAAATGGAAGAAAGTGAGAATGAAAAGACAGATGAGTATGAAGAGGAAAACAAAGAGAGACCGAGATCACCATTAAAGAGAAAACAAGAAAGCCAAGAGGAAGGACAACACAATAGGAAAATAATCAGGAATAGTAAAAGAAAAAACAAGGGTATATGACCTCTCCGATTCAGGGAGGTGTAGTATCGTATGCAAATTAGATAGACAAGTATAACTGGCAAACACAGGTGGCTATGCCTAGCAAACCCAGTTGCTATTCAAGACATGGAGAACTGTACTACAACTACTACTACACAGAGAGATATGCAAAACATAACATAATCTTACTTTAGTAGTACAAAGTAGTTAGTAGAACAATAATTACTGGCTTCTCCTAATGCTTTGTACGATTAATTCAACAATTGTTCTCACCTAAGAAAAAAATTGTTTTAGTGCAAACTGCTAAATATTTTAAAATACTCATCTTCATAAATTATTTGAAAATTATATGCTGTATTTCCAGTTCAGTGTCACTTAACTTTCCTGACATTCATTGCTCGTGTTTTTTTCTTTCTCAATTTCTTTTACTTTTAACAGAGAAAAAAGTTCACTGCATAACCTCACATTTTGCCAAGCACTGTTATTTAAATTTGGCTCATTTTGAGCTTCCCAAACTTCAAGTATGAAATAACTAAATAAAAAAAAACAATTTATTATTGGCTATTATTTTTTCTAACACTTTTCTAAAAAGTTCATTAATGTTTTTTCATGGCAACAGAATCATTCACAAACAGTAAGATGCTAAGTTAAAAAAAATCATCAATATCAAAGCAATTACTGACTTTAAAAAATGTAAAAAAAACTTTGATGTTATAAGTAAAAATATTAAAAAGCAGCATTTTTTAAAAATTCTTAGCAATGTGATTACTAGTTCAGGCAGAGAGAATGATAATGAGGATCCTAACATCTGGACAGATGACAACTGACTCTTCTCTATTTACAATATCTTCAGTTAAAATACCCAACCACCAGCCACATTCTTGTCATTTTTAAAATTTTTTTCCATTTTCTAGTTTCTTCAGCTTTTCTGTTAAAGAGATTTCTTTTTTTCTTGCTTTTTATTATTCATTTATAATTTCATGTATTATCCTGTTTGCACAAGATGACTGGTATTTATCACTAAACAAGTCTTGTAAAATCTCCAGCACTTCATTATCCTTGCAGAACTGCTGCACTGCTATTGTCTGGTTAAGTTGCAAGACTTATTTGCATTTGTAATGCAAACAATCTCATTTCTGTTTTTTTCAAGTAGGTTAACAATTACATGTGCAAAGTAAACCTTCATGTTTCACAGTTTTGTCAGCATTCAAGTAATGTCCTGGTAGATTTATAATTTTCACATTCTTTCATCTTTACCTTCTACAATCTGCCAGGTTCTCTTTTCCATTTTTAGGGTTATTAAATCTGTTCTTTCACTTACTGTAATCAGTCTACATCTCAAAATCCCAGCTTAACAGGTTCTTTATTTTTCAGAAGGAACCTTTGGTTTCTACAGATATCCCTTGTTTATTTACAAGTCCCTGGATATAATTTTTTTTCTATTTTGTCTTATGCTTGTAGCTTTTATTCTTTTGAGCCAACTTGCTGCTGCTATTATCTATTTATTTTTAAATTAAAATTTCAAGCTTTGCATCCATTTTCCCTTGTCTCTGTTAATAGTTTTCTGTCTGAATCTATTCTGTTCAGTTTATTTGTATGTTTTTTTAAAAATTTTTTCCCTTTTACATTTTCATCATTGCAACATCTTTATAAGTAACAATTCACATCTAATGACTATAAAACTGCATACACATATGCAAACCAATGTTTTTGCAATGAATTTGAACCAATCAATTTAGGTAACATGTTCAGTATATATATATATATATAATATATATATATATATATATATATATATATATATATATATATATATATATAGACATTGTGTGAGTTTTTTGTGAGGCTGCAATATCTATCCTTATTAAAAAATACTGATAATTCTTTTGGGGGCTATCAAGTTTAATTATGCTAAATGCAACATATCTTCATTTGTGAGACAAAGCCATTATGATAAATGTCCAGCAGTTTTGTTCTGTTTTATTATTTAGAGATTTTAGGAACATTTACTTTTAAAAATCTGCTTTTGACTCTAGTGCAGTAATGGTAATGGAAATATTAGCCATTTCCTTATAAGGAAACTTTTGGCATTCACTGATCAAGCAACCATTGCTACTCTCTGTTGAAATTTCTAATATCTTTGTTTTGAAACAATTTTTCAAGTTAAAAGGTTTCTGAAATTCACTAGATGTTATCACACTTTACATTATAAATAGAAGCTTCCTTCCAAACCCTTTAATTGAAATAGTGTGGAATGTTAACACCTTGATTAAGTCATTATTTTATTTTTGTGACATGTGCTATCCATTTTAGTTGTTGCTGTTGAAAGTCCTCAAGTGATGTAGTTTGCATTATTTGGTAAAGTTCGTTGTGATTCTATTATACCAGTTCACTAGGTTCACTAAGAAGTATGGTCCTCACTAAGCCTTACAGGTTTCAATCACTCAAAGACATTGTTAATGATTGTATACAGTTGACAGTTTAGATATTTCTGAACAAATATGGTGTTATGCATGGCATCCATATGAAACTCTCAATCTGATGAGAATCTATGAATATAACATTTAGGTTAGTGTTTGGTTTTGTATTAGTTTGCAGTGATGGGTGAAACTACCCCTAGTGGAGCCTAGACTATGTTCAATTTCCTCACCAGGCTGTGAACCAATATATTTCTTCCATCAGATCCAGACATGCAGTGAAGTTTGAAAAAAGGTTCTTCATAGATGAGAAGAGGAAGTTTCTATTGATGTGGTTATATGTTGCTGTGAGGTCAACAAGGCAGGTATACCATTTTCTATTGGAGAAGTATGAAATTTCCTGGAGTTGCTTGATGACATATATGCCATCAGTACACTCCTTACCAGAGTGAAGGTCAAATTGAGTTGTGAGGAGTTGACATTCATAAAAGGCTGAGAGCCTAGTTAATGCAATGTTCCATTGGTACTTTCACTGTAATGGATCCAACTGAGATAACTCTGTATGTGTGTGTGGGTCTTGAGGACGATCTTTTTATTTCCATAGTGCATTAATGCATGTTACACCCCACTTTTATGGGAGGCATTTCTAATTCCAGACCTCCTTCTCTGAAATTGAGAAACTTGTTATTGAATTCAGAGAGAAGGTAAGCTATTTTCAAAAGTTCAGCCTCAATGTCAAGTGATATTTTATTATTCTTTAGTTTTTATCACTTTCACTTCTTCATCATCACTAGGTTCATTACTGTTTATGATTGGAGATAGATTTTGTAGTGCTTGGATGTATACTGGTGTATATTCTATTTCCATGAGCGTCTTCAGCTTAATGAGGTCATGGTTGAAATGTGATTAGAAGTGCTTTTCGAAACCAAGACATTTCTTATTTTACTTTTAATTGGATGATTTTATCATGATTTTTTTGCCCTTCTCCACATTTCAACACATTGACTATGCTGTTTGGTTTCATTAATTTAGCTTCCAATTTTCACAGAATTTTGGTTTCTCAGAGCATAAACCATTTTTTTAAAAATTTTCTTTGCTGTTTAGTATTCACACTTCCATTTTTTTCTGTTCTGTTTCTTTCTTCTATCAACGTGAGGACTTTTGTCCACAGGAGTATCTTTTTCTGTCTAGCTATTCTTGGAATAATCTTACATTCTTCAGTTAAAGAAGATACAACTACATTATATTCCTGTATGTTGTTTTGGCCCAAATTTAAGGATATCATTTTGGACTCTAGTTTATGACAGAGCAATACTCTTTCATTTTTATTTTAGGGGCTTGGATATTATAGTTTGTTGTATTTTGCAAAAACAATTTACTTTATTGGCTGGTGTGGTTAGTTTTGATACAAGAACTCTATGATCAGATTCAAAGTAGGAGTTATATACTCTGTCATAAATTGCCTAAATCTGAGATTTTGTAATATCTGATGAACGGCAGTATCAACTGATAGAAGTATTGGTTTGCTAAGATCTAATTAGCAGGACTGTTACACCCTTCCAATACCTCATAAATAGCGGACTATTCCATTTTGATGCATGGAAAGACAGTAAAGACATATCAGGGTTCTACTTGGTTTCAGCGAGAGAAAGAAAGAAGAGATAGTTTAATGTCTGTTTCACTGAAAATGGAAAATTTGTCAATTTCAAATCATTTCATTTGTCCCCTCACCTTAAGTTTTAAAATAAAGACCAGCATTCATATTTATGATTGTTATTGCAATATTTTGATAAAATTCTTAAGCTCAAATATTTAACAATGTGACAGGGAATTTCAACAGATATTTTATTATTGTAGAACTCGCTATTAACTTGAGAATTAAGATTCATCAGAAAATTCAAATAGCAATACTGTGAAACTATCATGGGTTATTCTAGTAAAATAATATTGGACAATGATGACTGGCAACATCAATTAGAGAGAGAGACATTGGTTTGCTAAGACCAAAGAACCAAAGAGTAACCATTAAATACTATTGAACAAAGATATCTTAAAATATCTGATGACTGATAGTATCAACTTGGGGGAAAGAGAGAGGTTTTAATTTTGCTAAGACTAAAAGACTAAACAGTAACTATAAATTTTCTTTTACTCTATGTTTGGAAAAGACAATTTTTTTTCCTCCTGCTATTCCTAACACCTACAAAAAAAGTTTTTTGTCTGCTTTAGATTTGGTAAAAGTAAACATCTTCTCAAATCATTGTCCTGACTTGTTGAATTTATTTCTCATTTATTGTTTTTTTCTTTTTCAGCCAAATAATGAGAAAATTGACAAGCAGATAGAGAAAATTCACTCAATCTAACTCTGCAGATTTTTAAAATTTTAATCTTGCAACTTGCATTATACAAATTTGATGCAACAATCTTTTGAAAATAGTTGCTCCATAAACAAGTATTTGAAAGGTTTTAAATATAGAAAAATTGAAAAAATGAAGATAGTTGCATGTTACAAAATTTTGTACTGCTTAGAGAGTTATTGGGAATGATAAGGAGAAAGAATAGAAGAAAATGGTTTTAAGAATCAAATAATAAAAGTATTTTGCCAAAAGGAAAAAAAATAAAGTAGAAGGAAATGTAAGAATTCAAGAAGTAGGGGTTAAAAAAGAAGAAAAATAATAATAAGAAGAAGAAGAAGAAAATGGAAAATGTTATAAATAAATAAAGGTAACAAGGAAGAAATGAATAAGAAAAACAAAGAAAGAAATGATTACATAGGAAGAGAATAATGATAAAATATTTATATTTTGCAACACCCCCTCTTTCTCTGTCAGTGCACTTAATTCAGTTGTGAATGATGATTTTGTAGATCAGACATTATACAGTAAGAATTTCAGATCAAAGTTCAACTAATAACTCCATATCAAGATACAGGTTTAATTGATCCAAGCTTGTAATGGAAAGAGTAAAAACAGAAGGAAAGAAACAATAAAGAAAAAGAAGGTAAGAACAAGTAAAAATCAATTGAAGGAGTGAAAAAACAAACAAAGAAGAAGCAGATAATGAAAGAGAAAAATAGGTATGATTGAAGAAAAGATTGAAAGACAGAATTACTAGGAAAAAAATCACTAAAAGTTGTGTTCATGTCAAGAGTCTCTCCCCCACCTCTATTGAGTTGTAATGCTTTACAATACTTTTTGTTATTTGAGTTTATTTCAATGCAAAAGTGATCAATTTAATGCTACTGGAAACAGAAATAATCCTCCAATATCCAAAAGCCTTGCCAGAGAGAAAACACTCAAGAATCATTTCTTTTCATTAATATTTTCTATAATCCACTTTTTTTCCAAAAGAGAGATTAATTGTAAGGTTCACATTTTCAGATTCTCATCAATGAAAGAATTTATACACGATACTTTTGGTTTCAATTTACCTATAATTTTTCTCCATTACAAAGGTGGTTGAAAAAGGAAGTGTGACTGAGCATTTTGTCCATTTTATCTTCTACTTAGAACTCATTCCCAGAAGCATCAACCTCCTGGAGTTCAACATAAAACTATATAAAACCAACATCTGAAAGATAGTTCCTTCTTTGACACATAGAAACAAATAGCCTATATTTATGAAACCTTGCCTTACATATTGACAGATATCATTCATTGATACCACAGTATGATAAACAGGCTCCAAAAGATTTCATCAACTGTTGTTTTTCGATGTGCTGTGCCGTGCCTTTCAGTGTGTAGACAACCATGGCTCTCCATAGTTTCCTACTCTTTGTAGCTCTATATAACAACTCTTTGTTCCATTCTGCTATCCATTCATATAAACTCATTAGGGAGGTTACTTGCTGATTCCCTTTGCTCCTCTCGCTATGTCATATGAGTGTTAAATTTTCCACACCCTCTTTCCTCATGATCTATCCCAGAAACTTCAGCTGTCTCTTTCTGATTTTAAGTATAAGTGTCCATCAGCTGTTAAAAAACAAAATAAATAGAAAGGATATTATACTTATATAGCAACAATCAGTATGTGGAAACTGGCTTTGCAAATTTTTTTTTCTTCTGGCAGTTTAGTTGCAAAAATCATAAAATCAAATTTAACTCTTATTCTGAAAAGTTCTCTGCCTGACTGGGAAACTGTTCCTGACTAAAGAAATGTACGTTTGGTCATTTGGTCAGATTTTGGAAAGTGGACCAGGCTGGCAATACTTTCAGCACTCACCTTGTATACACAGAAATAATTATACAAAACTGACTTCCAAAGCCTCTGTTTTCTTTCATATCAGAATTTAATATGAAGCAAGCTCTTCATTTTGATTCTTTTCTTAAGAAAAGCTGGCATGCAAATGTCTTATTCCTCAGTTCCACCTTCAGTTATCTTAATCACAATGGAAGAGAGTGAAGACAGTTCTTCTACACAAGTCTTCTTTGTTTATGGTTTACTTTTATCTACAAGTATTGAATACCTAATGAAGAGCAAGATGAAACTTGAAAAGGAGGAACAGCCAAGCTTATTGTAAACCTTTAACATTACTATAACAAGTATTTATGGATCCGGGTGATAATAAAACTGAAAAAGAAATAGTAACAGCTATCTAAATCACTTTGATCAAAAAACATCCAAAGTAATTCTAAAAACATAAGTATTTGGTATTCTCAATCACAAGTAATTACTGACAGTATATAGCATCTTTTACTTTGCCTTGACTATGTGTTACTGATATGCCCTGATTATAAAGCTGTTATTTATTTTATTTTTTTATTTTATGACATATTCTCCAACTGCCATTCAAGAGTATTTTTGATTATGCTGTAAATTAGAAAGGAACAGATATTTCCAAAATGCCACAGTTATAAATAAATGCGTTGATTGACTAAGTTCTCCTGATGCTAGTCTGACATTGTAATGTGAAAGAAATTAATCTTGTGAGTTCCACTTAAGAGAAATTGGGTAGATACCATTGAAGTGAGATGAGGTAAAGACATCGATAAAAGTGCAAAGTAGGAAGACGAGTAGGAGGAGGAGAAACTGCTTTCATTCAGTTTCTTTAATATTTTTTTTTATTCAGTGTAATGAAATATCTGAATGCCCCATGGAAAGAAAGGAATAGGCAAAAATAAAGAAAAAATTGCAATCAATAGTTATTTGAGTATAAAATTTTAGATGAAAAAAAATTCCATTCTTATTAGAAAAAAAAAGATACTTTTTGCATTGCTTTTATTGCCCTCATCATCTTTACTTTTAAAAGCAGTTATGATCATCTGTTTCTTTTTGAAGTCAGTATTACAGTTTGAGTTAAAAGTTAAATATTCATTTGAAGTCACAAGGTTCACACCTGAGCAAAAATGCAAATATATAAAACTAACCATTCTGTATTATTACAGTTTAATTCCAAATAATTTAACCTATAATATGCAATGAAATTTAAGTTGTAACAAAGCTAAGAAGGAAAACAAAAGCTACAGATTTTGTATATGCAAAATGGAAAGAAGGTCTTTTAATGCCTGAAATACAGTAACAAATGCTGCTAAACAAATGAGACAGATCTTCAGTTCTTAACATTAGCTGAGAAGAAATCTCTCTTTTGCATGCAGCAGAAAAAAAGGTTTTACATAAATGAGGTAAATCACCTGTTTTCAATAAATGCTAATCTGAAGTTGTGTTTTAAGGATGTTCATTATTGCACAAATTATTCAAACTAGTATCCTCGTCTTTGTTGTTTTTATAAAAATATTCCAGATTTTTTTAGTTTGATTGGAATATTAATGTACTTCTCAGATAAAATAATTTATCCTTTCTTTATTAACACAATGAAAAAAAATGTATATTTTAATAGACAAGTGATAAATCGCAAAATTGGAAAGCACAAAAAAGCAGGTTTAATAGTGTAATATTTGCAGATTTGGTTTAAACGGTAAGAGAATCACAAACAATTAACTGGTGATCTTTTCCAAGTAACAAGCAATATTTTACTGTCACATGATTTGTTTAAAATGTAGATTCATTAACTATATACTCAAGAATTTTGACAAATATCCATTCATTTGTGGTGTATCACTTCAAAAAGTGGAAGACAAGAGGTACTGACAAAAGGAAATTTGGAAATTAATTTGTGGGATGATGTGTAATGTTGATATTCTAAAAAACAACGTTGTGTCAAGTCTTCACTTTTTCTTCTTTGCCTGTTAATCTAAGCATCAACATTAGTTGATGTTCTTACATGTGAGGGAAAGATAAGTGTATCATACCCAAACTCTCTTCACTTCCTCAAGTGATAGTCTTTCAGTGGGAGAGAACTCTTAATCCATCAATGTATGCTGATGTCAAATATATCAACAACTTTCCTATATAGCTTAGACCGCCTTTTCTTTTTTACTAGCAGAGGGATTTGTCTTTGTTCACTCCCTTTCATCATCTGATCAAAAGATCTAATACTTGCAATGTTGAGTGAGCAGAAAGTGTTCAAATAACACAGCAAAGCATTTTATATACTTAGTTGTACTTTTGTTACACACCATGATAAAACATGTTTTAATCCTTATAAAAGGAAAGTATTAAACTGAAGTTGGCAAGATTTTAAGGCTACATTTATGTTGCTGGGTTTGTGAGTATCATGTTCAGTTAAAAGAAGAAAATCACTAATTTTAACTTGAAGCAAAATGCCCCATCCCCTTGTATACAAACACAATATTCATTTTTTATTTTTGGTAAGTGCAAATGTGTATAGCCTAAGCAATCAATTATAACAATTCTTAACTTAAAAAAAAGAGGCAACACTGCTTTATCAGTCGTTGTGAAAGTGACCACCATCACCTGTCTTATACATTTACTCAGAGCTGTAAGTTTAACAAGTGAAATTTTTTATAACATATTTAGTATCATTTAGTGGTCGTAATAAATATATCGAAAGACTTTGTATTCAGTTTAGCTAAACAATGTACTAAGAACTAGAAAGATTTTGCTATAAACAAGGAAAAGAGTACTAAGCTGTTATGTGATATCTTTCCTCCCATACAGGCAGTGACTGCTGGACAATCTCCTCAAAGATGAAGACGAGACTCGAAGCAACAAAAATGCGGTTCTACAGAAGGATGCTGAGTATACTATGGGCCGAAACATGTGAGCAACTATAAAGTTTTAGAGAAAATGGAAACAAAAAGGAAACTCATACTTAACATCAGGAAGAGACAGTTGAACATAATGAAGAAAGAGGGCTTGGAAAATCTGATACTCACAGGATAGATTGAAGGCAAGAGAGACAAAGGGAAACAACACATAACCTACTTAGTGGGCTTGAGTAAATGGATGGTGGAACAGGATCTAGGAGAAATAACAGAAAGACAAAATTTATTAAGAGCTACAAGGGACAGGAAGTTGTGGAGAGCGATGATCGCTTACGTCCTGAGGGGACATGACACATAAAGAAAAAGTGGTAGTAATTCTCAGTTTCACTGTTGTACCACTTATTAGTGATGTTTTTTACTGGAATTACTTTTCTCTTTTCCAAATTATTATTACTGAAAGATTCCTTTTGAAAATACTAGTAACTAGTAAGTAAAACAGAAAACTTTACTGAATGTGCCTTCAGCAGACTTTGATCTGTTTTTTTCTCTTTTTCAACAAATATGTGAATATTGTTGGTATGTTCAAGTGATGCATGCCTTTCTCAAGTGCAATAATATTATATGAATCTTCCAGCTGAAGGTAGAATATGAAACACTCATACTATTCTTAACAAGCCAAAGTTTAAATAAATAATTTTTATAATGAAGCTACAAAAACTTTCCTATTATTTAAAATTAAATTTATTTAAGCATTTCATAAAGAATTAAAAATAATCTGTAGGTATTGAATTTTGATTCAATCCTGCTCACTTTCCATGTTATTTTAAAAACTCAAATTATTGATTTTCTATCAAATTACATGATTAAACATTCAAATTTCATGACAGCTTTATTCATTCTTTTTCATTGTACATATTTCAAGAGAAAGCTAAACCCAAGCTATGCAAGATGAAAGTTACAGTTTATGGATCATTTAAACAAAAGTACAAACAATTATTAATGAACAACAGAGAATAGTAGTTACTTGTAATCATGATTTGAATGTAATTCTATTGAAAGCCTTCTTTTCCTGCACAGAATGTTTACTACTCAGTCAGATAACATTCCCAAATTCTGGAAGAGACACAATCTTTGCTTCACAGCGTCTCTGGTAAGCAAACAGTAAATAGTAGAAAAAGGCAGAGAACGAATGCAGACATCACTTGGTTGTAATCAGCTAATTTAGAAAACCTAGAAATTCTAGATATTCTAAGAGATTTTGAACACTTTTAGAATCAAGAACAATTTCTATTATAGAATAGGAAAGGTTTTTTGTTTTTTTACAATAATGTTCACCCTGCACAAAGCCTGAGAGTTGCTTGAAGTAGAATGTTACAGAATAAGAGGCACAGTTTATGCAGATATGTCAGAAAGATAATGGTTAACCCTAGACTTGAACAGGTTAAGATTGTAGTGATCAGGGAAGTCAGTTCCACAAAGCAGCAGTTTGTGGAAAGAAGTTGTTAAAGTGGAACTCACATCTCACCAATGGTATATGAAGGGAATGAGGGTGGTTCGTTGCAATGTGCATACCATGACAGGTTTTAGCTGTAAAGGTTAGAACTGGTGGAACTAAGGAATGTAATTTGTTTGAACACTTGCCATGGAAATAGTGATAGAGCTGCAAGAGGCTTATAACATTTCATCTGTGTGAAAGGGGTTGTAGGGTGGAAAATAATTCATCCTTCACATGGATACAGAGACGCTTTTGGTCACTATCGAGACTGGAAAGTGAAGATTGGGCAGCTCCTATCCATATATGACAGCAAGACGCCATTGTAATGGTAGAGGATAGCAGGATGAGTCAGGTACTTACTGGAACAGTACAGAGAACTGGCCAATTTTTTCAGTGTCTTTCACAATGGATCATATGTACAAGTTGCATTTGAGGTCTGGGTTGAGTTTAAGTCCCAATGAGTACTCAAAGCATGGGGCCTTCCTGAAGGAACATCCATTCATCACAATTGGTGAAAGTTCTGGGTCTGATTGGCGATGATGGAATACTTTATCACAAACTTGTCATATGTTGTTAAGGTATTTGGAACTTGTTCTATTTTATTGGGGAGAAGTGCAAATTACAATGTAACCAAAAAAGTTCTGTCCGTTTTTAAAGGAAAAAAAGCAAATGCTTCACAGTATGTGTAACTTATATTTAGTCTTCGAAGTAATCGCCATTGGCATCCAGTACCTTCTGCCAACGTGTCTCCAGCTGTTCAATGCCCTTGCGGTAGAACTCGGGGGGGGGGGGGGTTGATGAAAAGAAGTCCGTGAGGGCTTTGCGCAAGTTTGCTTCATTGGTGAAGGATTTCCCACGAAGATGATTATCCAAGGAGTGGAAGAAGTGGTAATCAGATGGTGCAAGGTCAGGTGAATAAGGTGGATGGCACAAAGTCTTCCACCCAAGTTGCTGTATGGTATCCCTGACCACTCGCACGACATGTGGCCTGGCGTTGTCATGGAGGAAAAGCACACCCTTGCGATTCACCAGTGCTGGCTCCTTCTGGCGCAATGCCTGTTGCACACATTTCAATTGCTGCGAGTATAGGTCTCCAGTGACCATTTGGCCCATTGGTAGCAATTCATAATGAACCACTTGACTACCTGTCCACCAGACACAAAGCATAATATTACGTGGGTGCATAGGCGGTCTTGCGGTGTGAGGGACAGCATCCTGAGGAGACAACCAATGTCTGGAACATTTGGGAGTTTCATACAGAACCCACTTTTCATCACTGGTAAGCACTCAATTGAATAAGGATGCGGTACGGTGGCGAGAAAGCAGTGATACACAGGCTGCAACTCGTTGTCCCTTGTGGACCTCCAACAGCATTTGTGGAACCCACTTGCTCAGTTTGTACGTCTTACCTAGGCAGTGCAGGTGAAGTCTAACTGTTTCATCAGAAACGTTGAACTGTCTTGCAAGTTCACCATACATTAGACTACTGTCCTCTTCAATGGCCGCCTTCAGGACACCGTCATTCAAGACCTGTGGTCGTCGACTGCGAGGCTCAGCATGGAGAGACAAATCTTCCGACTTGAATTTTTGAAACCAACGCCTTGCAGTACATTCATCCACAGCACTATCCCCAAATGCTTGACATATGCGGCGACTTGATGTAGCTGCTGATAAGCCCACTTTGAAGTCGTAAAGCAAACAACCTCAAACGAGATCTCTAGACACTTCCATCCTTCTCACAGCTGTCTGGCTTATAACTGATGGCCGGGCATGGTGCGTATGTTTTTTATAATGTCTGATGTTCCTACTTCCGGCTGTCTGAATTTGAAAACAATTGCTACACGCATTTCGTATACATTTCAACTTCATTCAATGACTAATCAAAAAATGGACAGAACTTTTTTGGTTACCTTGTAGAAACCATCTTAAATATAAGAGCTTCAATCTTTTTCTGCCTGCACAAATGTTATTTGGCTGGTTTTATATATAAAATTAAAACCAATTAATGACACAAAGCAATCTGACAGTCTGGAAGGATCTTTATTAAAGAATTAAAACCTTTTCTTTCTCATGTATTTTTTTAATTTTTTGCTATTTTCTGAATAGATTTCATCAACTGTCTGTTAAAATCTGTCATTTATTTCCAACTCTCTGATTGGTTAAAAGTTTAAAGAAAATATTTTAAGCTTTTATCCTTCAATAAATATGCATTTTACCAAAAAGGCTTTCTAGTAGTTGTTCCTAATATTCATGTTTTTATTGCACATTTCTTTACCCCTAAACCTTTTACAAAAAACTCTTTCATTTATACAATAAATCTGCCATGTCTATTTTTCTCTTATTTTGTTTTATTTTAAGGGTTCAGGATTCTTACAGGTGTATGGCTTCCATTTTTAATTATCACCTACAATTTACTACTGCCTTCATGCATAATTAAATTGCTATATAAGCAAAGCTGGAAATTTATGAATTACAGTATCATTCTTTTATTATCACAATGTGGGATAGTTATTAATAAAAGTAAGGAAAAGAAAATAAATTAAATTGGCTAGACTATAAACCCAAACACATTAAAAAAATAAAATTTAATTTAAAAGTTTAAAATTTCAGCATACCCTCCCATTCATGTGCAGTTACATGAACCTAAACATCACTTTAGTCCGATGAAGTCCGAAGGGATGAAACGCATCGCATGAAAAAAATTTTTTCCACTTTGTCATTAATTTTCCTAATACAGAATGATAAAATGAACTAATAAAATGTAAACATTGGCCACTTTTTCAAAATTATTTCATTTTATTTTTATACCTACCATTAAAAAAAAACTAAATATTAATGATGTCTGAAAATTCAAGTGGATAAGTGTTGAAAAATCAAATTCAGAATGATTAATCAGAAAAAAATATTAGAAAAATGATTTTGCATATAACTACATATAGGCAGTTTACTCAAAAATCTTTTTTGAACTTAGACGTATTAACGTTCATTCTTTTGTGATGACAATAACAAAAAGTATTGTAAATTGAAACATAAAATTTGGGAATTAACTTAAGTTTTCCACAGACCATCAGTACATTTCTCTGGGACTCTTTATTTTCAAGATTATTCTTTGATTCATTGTTTGAGATGGCACTAAAATACTGAATAATTGGAATCTATCAAAAGCAAAACTCTTGCTGCTCTATGGCAATTGTAGATAAGTAGACAAAAACCCATAGTCATAAATCATTACTAAAATTTATATTTTATTTTCTACATGAGAATAAGTAAATGTTAGAATAAAGATATAAAAGAAATGCTTTAAATGGTTTATTCTTAAAACATTGCCTCAAGTATTCAAATTATTTGAAAAGTGTGCCTGTATTTTTAGGGTACCTTTGTATTCTATGTGTATCCCGACTAAATGTACACATCTTTTACCAGATCCTTTTAACGCTGGAGATAATGCATTCAATAACATGTAATGTTTTATATTTTACTGTAACATATAATCTTTTAGCAAATTATTACATTAATTAAATTTCAGAAAATAAACATAAGTATTCATAAAATGTGAATACATTGTTGGAAGAGATACTGGGGTGGTTGAAGATTTTCTTACTTCTCACAAAATAAGAAAGGACTTTACAATAGTTTATAATTTATTTTCTAAATCTCAGTTAATGAGTAGATTTCCTTGTAATATAGTATGAATTTGGTTCAAGGCCCAACCAAATGAATGGTCAGGTTAGAAACAGACAATTTTAGTGATGCAGCCATTGTTATTTTAATAATTCAACACAAAAGAGCTGACTGGGTGTGGACAATCAAAGTTTTATTGAAGTAATTATTAGCAGTTAAAGTGTGTTCTTGCATAACTATTAAATATTTTAGCAATGAATGAAGTTCTTCATTCCACAATAATTTCTTTTCTGTCATATTGAACAAAACAATCCAATTATTCAATTTGCAGAGTTGAAAAAAGTGAACTGAAGCTCTTCAAATCGAAGAGTATAAAAAGTATTGTATTTAGGAATAAGTGTTTGTTTCATCAAATAAATATATTTTACAGATGTGCTTATAACATAAGTAGCTTAAAAACAGTAAAACATTTTTTGAAATTTTGTAAGGAAATTTATATCAAAATGTCACTTGGATGTTTTATAGTTGGTTATATTGAATTATAAATGAAAACTGAGCAGATTCACTGTTGCTCTAATAAACTTCATCATCAGACAGAAGCTGTAATCATAATGTCTTCAGCATTATTTCCTGTAAGATAGTCAACTCTTTATCCACATGTTGCTACTGAAATAAAGTATTAAAGCGGCAGGTTATGTAATGAAAAATAGTCTTTTATATGTGACTTGGTCTAAATACCTTTGCTGAATTTATTTTACAGCAAAGTTATATCAAATACAAGATAATAATGATCAGAAAAAGCAGTAAGTGTGTGTGTGCGCGCATTAATATTTTCTTTCAATTGTACAAACAATTTATCAGTCTTTGGAGTGATTTGTTGCTTTATTGAGGAAGTGGGTATTTGTGATGCTCCTTCTGTTTGTTTCGCTGAACCAGAATGTATAGATTCTACCGCCTGACCAAGAAATTGGAAACATGACCACCAGGTAATCTTTACCGCTTAAATGCTTATATCAAACATTGGAGAATTAGCTGATTAAAAGACTGAGTGCACATGCTTGGCTCAGATAAGCTCTTCTGTAAGCCAAGTATAAAACTAAAAAACATATGGGAACTTTTGATCAAGAAAGAACATGCATTAGAGTCAATGTTCCAAAATTCATCCATCTGCTTGTCCTATGTGATCATGGTCTTAGTGGATACAAACATTGACTAAATATTACAGTATACCTGATAGTCATAAATTCAATCCCTGGATCAAGCAGTTGAATCCCTATACTCTGATGGAATGGGCAGAAGTAGCATCACAAGAACAAATATAAAATATCACCTATCATCATAGAACAAAATAAATAAAGAATCTGGTTCTAAATTTCAAGAGCATTACTGAGTATTTTAGATACCTGAAGAAATCCAGAATAAAAAAAGTCAAAATGTTGTGATAATAAAAACCATGATGAGGATGACTAAATCAATTAAATCAGTGTATAATAACTGTTTCCCTAACTCTTCAGTAAAATGGAGTTCCGTCTTAAATCTGAGAGGCCTTTACCAAGATATAAATTGAATTTTTCTGTCAGTTCAAAAAGAAAGAGAAACACTTATCTGATCCCCTGTTTCATTTAATAAATTCCCATTTATCAAGTCAAACAAATGCTTCTCCATTTATGGATGTTTCTAATAAAAACAGATGCAAATAGAAATAGGATTCTTGTTTTGATCCTTAATTAATCAATCTGACCATGTTCACCTCGAAAAAGAAATGATAAAAATCCCATTTTCATTACAGTTAAACTATATATCACTAGATTGAGGATTATACAGGCTATTGCAGCTACTTAATAAAACTCATGTTATTCTCAGATCTTTATATTTTTAGGTATCTATTCAATAACATCTGCTAAATTTATGCTGAGTAATATAATAGGAAATATTTTTAATTCTCTTGAGAAAAATAATCAAACCCACATGAGATTTCATCAAAGAATATCAAACCCAGCAGATTGCTACCGGGGTTCCTTTCAGTTTAGATTCTTTCCATAAGAATAGTAAAATCTTCATTTTTTTCAACTGATATATATCAATGGATTGATATTGTTATTTTAAATCTATAAAACTCTTAAGAAATTTTATTTACAAAGTTTTCCTTTTATTAATGACTAATTTTGTATGATTGATCAGCATCAATTGAATGGGCAAATAGTTACTGACTCCGCTTCTGTCAGTCATATTAGCAGCCATTTTAGGTAGATATACTGAATGCTATCTTCATTAAATACATAAGATAAAGTTTTTGTGCTTTCAATTAAATACACTGGATCACCTTCATTTATTTTGGGTTGATGCTGAATATAAAATGATTAGTTTAGAAGAACTGACTGTTAAACAGTTTACAATGCTGAAAGAGAAGCACTAATAAATGTGATGGTGATGCCTTTCTAAAAGATGAGGTGATGTATGTTAAATACTGATCAGAAAAATATGTGTGTGTATATGAGGATCAATATTTGATTGCAGAAAATCTTTAAAATATCAGGAGAAAATATTAGCTGAAAATAACTACAGATTAATCTCTTCAAATAGTAAATATCCATCTATATTTATCTGTGGCGGTGTGTGTGTGTGTGGGGGGAGTCAATTACCGTTTTATATATCTCACTAAATTTTATAAGAAAATATTCTCATATATATGAATAACAGAGTATGAGTGTTATATATATATATATGTCTCTGTGTGTCTGTAAAATATATGCAAAAGTAGGTATACAGTAACAAATCAATCCCTCTAATGTTGAAACTGTTTGCCCCCATCATTCACACACTCGTCTTTACCTGCAAAACATTTATTATTTATTAAAAAATAAAATTATAATTAATGTATTATAATAAAAATTATGAAAATAAAAATATTAAAAATGATTTTAATGAATTAAATGAATTCTAGTATTAAATGAATCCTGCCAACAATGTTGGACTCTATGACAATGCCTCTAAAACTAAATTTATAGGCTTCAACCAACAAGATATAAAGTGAATAAATAAAATCTGTTGAATCTTTTACATACCAAGGAAGTGATATAAATTCGACTGAAAAGTTTGTGAAAATTTACATAGCTAAAGTCTGGGCCACCTTGAATTAAATGGATGTAATTTGGAAATCTGATCTACCAGATAACCTCAAACAAAAGATTCTTTTGAGCCACTTTAGAGGCAGTGTTAATGTATGGTGTCACTGCCTGGACATTAACTAAAACTCTAGAGTCTAAGCCTAATGGAACCTACATTTGGATGTTGAAAGCAATACTTAACATCTCCCAGAGACAACATTTAACTAAATCACAGATCTATGGACCCGTCCTTGATATTTCTACTATCTTACATGAACACAGAATGTCCTTTCCAGGACACTGCTGGCAAGCAAAACAAGAACTTATGAATGATCTACTGTTCTGGACACCTAGCCTGGAGCAAAATGTGGCTTGCCCAGCAATCACCTATATTGACCAGCTATGTTATGACACAGAATGCTTCCCTAATGTCTTTCTAACCTTGATGCAGGGCCATTATGGTTGGCCTGATAGACTCACAAATGTCTGAACTAACTCAACAGAATATAAATAATACTGGTACAAAACTTACTGTATACCTACTTTTGCAGCCACCTGTATATAGTTTGTATGTGTCTTGTCTGTTCTTCTTAAACCCTTAAGGCTGGAGGCACCCTAATGTACCCACAAGTTTCAGAAGTTTACACTCCAGAAATGCCTGAATGTACTTTCAGTTGGGTAGCAATGTATTTCAATGTATCAATGTCACCAGAGCCTGACAGCTGATCTCTCCTCTGAATTAGCCCTAACAACTCAGTGGGGGAAAAACTGGCTGGTCACATTCAATGCCTCAAAAAACCAAACTAGTGACATTTCATCATCATAGAGCAGACCTTGAATTTTCACCTTTTGCAATGAACAGGTGTTCTCTCAGGGAGGCCTTGTGTCTTGAATGCCTACTGGGACTTAATTTTAACCCAGACCTCAAGTGGAACTCATACATATGATCCATCACTAAAGACGCTGAAAACATAGCCAGTTCCCTGTTCTGCCTGACTCCACCTGTTATCCTCTACCATTACAAGAACCTGATCCAGCCTAAAATGGAGTACTTCTGCCATATATAGGTAGGAGTTGCCTAGTCTTCACTTTCCAGTCTTGATAGTCCAAAAGTGTTTCCACATCCTTGTGGAGGAGGAATTATTTTCCACCATACAACATGGATTTCTTTATATATATCAATCTACATAAACATCACATATTCAATTTGCTCCGAACTCTAGCAATTTAGCAATTAAAATCTCTTATGGGCTGATAAAGTTAATGAAACATGTATCAATGAAAAACTAGTGCCTAAGTACACATTATTTGAATACATGTGCATCAATATTAAAGAAAAATTAATTTTACCATTTATTATAACAATTATATAAGTATTCATAGGAAATTGGATGACAAAGTGAAGAAATGTGTAATGCGTTTCATCCTCTAGAAGGATTTCCCAAACTAGTGTAATGTTTTTATTGATGAAATTATATATGTGTTAGAGTCTTGGTTACAATTATGTAATGACGGAAAATACTGAAGGTCAGGGAACATTGAGTTTAAAATTTTTTATTTTTTAATGTATAGAAATTTATACATCATATTTCTCGATATGTATTCATGACTAAATATATAAATGTATACCAACCCATAAATGAACATGTACTTGTACCCTGTGACAAAATTTAAACAGAGTGAATGACAAAATTTAATATAAGAAATGTGGAAATATTCAAAAGAAAGCATATCTGTACATACCATGTATATGTGTATATGCATATTTGTATGTATGTAGAATCATATGTTTACATAAGCAGCACAGTTGACCTATATTTGAAGTATTATTAAAGAAAACATAACCTACACACACGAGACCTATATATGAAATATTATCCAAGAAAACATTCTGAGATCTCAACATTTGGCTATATTCCAAAGAGACTCAATATTTATTTACAATTTTTGCTTTCTTCATCCCTGGTGAGCAACTTAAAAACAAAAGATTCATAATTTGGCCGCTACCTGCTTCAGAGGTCACCAAATACATTCAATGATTGCCAAAGTATGAACATAAAAAGGGCCAAAGGCCAGGTAATGTTTCCTGACATTTGCTTTCTTATATGTCAAAATTTTTAAAAACATGCAGAAAATAATGTTTGCAATCATATAAATCAGCTGAGCTCTGCAGGAGTTGTTTTTGGCCAGGAATTTACTAAATAAAAGTCATCTTTGCTTTTAGATGATGTTATATAGTAGTATATAGAAAAATGGTTTTAGTTTTTATATGTTGTCCCTTTTGCGTCTTAATATGTTGTACTTGACTTCATGGTCTCATATTGGATTATGACATTTTAATGTTTCTTGAGACTAAAATTTTGTGTGCAGTTGGCTTCCCCCTGATTTTTCAAATTTATAAAAATAAAGAAAAGATGAAAAAAATGACAAAGAGAAATAGAAAAAGTATAAACAAAATAAAGAATCCCAATCAAAACTTTACAAGATGGTGTGTGAATCGGCCAAAAGGGAGAAATTGAAACAAGAAATGCTATTTCAAATAACTTTACAGAAAAATGACAAATAGCATTAGAATTTCAAACAGCATTGGTTTTAAGAACCTAAGTGAATATAAAAAAATTCAAATCAAAAATAGTTTTTACCATCTCAGTGACAAACTCTTGCTTTTTTTGACTAATCAGTTATCATGTTTTTTTTGACTAATCAGTTATCATGTAAGCTAAAATTTAAACAATTTTATTTATGAAAATATCTGGCCTGACTGATTTAATGTTAATTTTAATAACAAAATTATTTCTTGCTTACCAAATAAAAATTTATTTCACATGTTACAAGAATGTTATTGCTTTTTACTGAACTAGTCTCTAATATATTTTGGAACAGCAATATCACAAATGGTAATGCAAGGAAATTTCTCATTAGAAATGATATCAATTCAGATTTACTTTATTACTCTTTGAAAAGGACTGAAATATAAGTACATAGATAGAAGCTGAATTAAAACATCAATAAACAATATTAAGAAAAAAAGACAAAACAAAGACATTGTAATGCATAATGAATCTCAGGTTGAAACTTCCTGGAGTATTCCCTGATGTCTGTAGTTAGAAGAATTCAACTGCTGCATTACTTTGTCATAGTGTGCTGGTGCCATTCAAAGAACCATTCAATAAGTTGGATCTGAAAAGAAATCCATTTTTTGTTTTCTTCTCTTAACATAGAAATCACCAAGGGGATGGATCCCAGAATCAATAAAACACTTGGTGCCAACAGAGAATCTATCTTTTATTACTACCAAATGAATATTTGACAAAAGTATCTCTGCAGTTCATGACAGATCCAATATGCCAGAAAACAGTTCTGCAGTGATAGGCCAAACATTAGATTTGCTAGCTGAGGGACAATGATGTCTTTCAGGTGAAGAGCAGAAAGTAATTTATATTTTGGTTACAGGAAATTCTCTGCTGTCCAAGCTATATCATGTGAAATATTGCAGGTCAATTCTTTCTTAATTTTTTTCTTATTTGTATCAAAGTCTGAGTATCTTGTAATAATACAAATGTTATTATTTAAATCTATCCCTATTATAAATGTCAACAGGATTTTACTTCAAACAAGAAAAATGATGACCTGATAATGAGACGATATGCCTTATTATTCAGACCAGTATTTGTGTAGCCAGGAGACAACACTAAACTGTACAAACTATTATAGAATTTTGCTGTAGCAATTTTTCTGTCAGCTGTAATGAAAACATCAGCCTATCTAGCTTAATCTTCATTTATAGCAGCAACTGGCCTGCCACTCTGAGGTCTGTTACTAAGATCCATTTCTTGTAGCTCTCTAGGATTGTCATTAACTCTATTGACCCTTCTCCTTAATAGGCTTACATCAAGTGCAACATTTCTGTAAATATTTATTAAATGTGTCTGTGAATGCAATGCTGTTTCCTTCCAAAAACAAAGTCTATGACAGCTCTTTGTTTTCTATATCTATACAGGAAGGCAGCCATTTTGAAAGAGTATTTATTATATTATGTAGTGTCACCAGAAGGAGAAATCTAGAAAAAAAAGCTGCTCAAATAATTTTCAGAGTTTTTCCAGTTTTCAGTATTAAGTAATGATTATCTGATAATTATATATATATATATATATATATATATATATATATATATATATATATAAAAACAATGTGGACATCTGATGGTCTAATGATTTCTTAATGTAGATAACTGCCAGTCTCCGTGAAGTGTTGATTTCTATATCCATTTTGTTTCTATCCATCAAGATAGATAATTATTTATCACTGTAGAAAACTGGGAAAGCTATTTTTACACCTTAAGTAATCATCTGATGATTTGATGATTGCTTAAGGCATGAAACAGCAAGTCAGCATGTGGTATTGAGTACTATCTCCATACTGTTTATATCTACAGATTCTGTATCCCTGATATTGAACACTCTTCTCTCATAAATATAACAAATTTTAAACAGTATTATGTGTGTATGAGTGAGAGAAAGAGAGAATGTACATGTATAAATATATGTTTCACTATATATATAGATAGACATATATGGAGCAGATATTTTTATTGTTTTCTATTCAACCAGATGCCAAGTTCAACCATGCCTAGCATGAGAGATATTAAGATACACCCAAAACAGAAAATCCTTGCCTGATGTCTATAAAATAAATAGATGCTTAGTGCAGTAATTATGTTATTGCAAGTTTGGCAGCAGGTTTATAAACTGGAGATAAAAGTTTACTAAAATAAGTAGATTCTATTACTTTGCAGCTATCAAGTTTGGTTGGATAATAAAGAAAAGCTGCAGCAGAATTCTATAATGATATCTTAATGGGAGAAGTTTATTAAGTAAAGAAAGAATGAATTAATTTGTGGGCATGAATAAAACTAAATTAGCTTATCTATTTATCTTTTCATTCACCTCTATTCTGTTAGATATATCTTTGTAACTTTCAGTCTATTCACATCTACACATCAGTCTCATACTGATTTTGCATTCACTGATTGCCTGATAAATGATGAATTTGATCTTCCCATGATGTGATGTTGATCTAAGTGTTGCAAAACCTCTCTAGTTTTTTTTTATAGTTACCACAGACATCAGGAACTACCAAGTAATTTAGTAAATATATATCCCAGTCTATTCAGACTTACTTAAAATATACTTTCTTTTGTAATGATGCTAATGTACATTTTTCAGTTCAACTCTTATACATGTTTTCTCTCTTTGATTTTTTAATGCTGATAATATTTCTGTTTTTGTAGTGCAGAGGCTCATTAATAGTTCATTGTTGTCACTTATATTTCCTCTGTATATTTTAAAGGAAAATGATTCTTCATATGCCTCATGCATATTGACATACATATTCTAGAATAGGAAGTGCATTTTGGTATATTGACAACTGCCAGACAGAATCCTTTTGGGGAAGCTGTAAGGGAAGCCAATCATTATGGTGATAATAGTGGTATATGCACCCATGTCTAAAAGCACTGAAAAAGAGATAGATAAGTTTCACAACACACTAGAAAATGTCAAATATTTGAGCAAATTCCAAGACATTATTATCATTATCCTGAGGGACCTAAATGCAAAAGTAGAAAGGGAACAAGATAATGAAATGATTTGTAAGTATGGACACAGATCACATGAGCATAATGGAAAATGGTTTTAGTGATGCACACTGATTGGTCAAGTAATCAGCATAGAATACCCAAGATGCCAAACAGGAGAGACTAAAAATGAGATAAATTATTTAATCATCAACAAACTATTTAGTTTTACATGGAAAAACAAGGTCTGATTCAGGAGAGATCAACTCCCAGTTATATGCAAACTAGGGGTAAAAAAAAAAATTAAAGATGCTCAAAGCAAGACTTTGTATAATATGAAAAACACTACAATGACCTCATTTGCAAACAAACATATTCAGTTCCAAATGAACAACATATGACATTTTGAAATGAGTCAGGAATAAAAATTAAAGAAGCAACAACAACACTTATGGCCATATTATGTTGAAACACTGTTTCTCATCCAATTACCAAAGTTAAGCAACATCGAGTCTGGTCAGTACCTAGGTAACTGCAATACCAGATTCCATAAGCTTGGTTGTGTGGTGAGCGTAATGAATAATGGCCCAGAATGAGAAATCAGAAAGCCAAGTGTGAATTCCAGTTGAGTTTGTTACATTTACTTATGTGCAAATACCTTTGGAAAAGATTTGAATCTCTTCTCCCCACTGGTTAAATAGAAGGACAGGCTGCATGATATAGCCTTGGTTAGCAACGAGTATGCTGCAGAATGTAACAACCACCTACTGCAGGACTTCTTCTGCCAAGTCAGTCATGAATTGAAAAGATGATCACCCAAGGAGGAATCATGCATGGCATCATAAAGAGATATAGAAGATAGCATCAAAAAATGATGCAGAATATATGAGATTAAACAAAAACATCACAGGTAAATGCAAGCAAGAAAAATAAAAATGGGTTAGTGAGAAATGTACAGACATTGAAAAATGGAAGAACTCATATGTAATAGGTTTGCACAAAATATAAGATAAATAGCAAGACATAAAAATGCTCTTTATCAGGATGTATAAAATCTAAAGAGGAAATGATCATAATGGAATAAGGCAAGGTACTACAATGGTAAAATATGTACATAGAAGTACCCTTTCATAACAACAGTAGAGAGAAACATTCAAAGCATAAAAGCCTGAAAAGATATATGATAAAATTTGAGGTCTGAAAATGAAGAACAAAGCAGTAGAACAAGATAAGATTGTCATAGAGATGTTGACGGCCTGAGGTGATTTGGGGATTTGATAAGGTTATTGTAGATGTGTGGGTGGTGTAATGAGAAATTGGAGAGCTGAATTCAAATTCCAGTCAGTTTTGTTATATTCACTTGCAAAAAAGAATTATTATATATTTATATATTTCAGCTTTAAATAATTCACAAAGGGTTGATAAGCTGTAAAAAACAAATCAATCAATCAATGAGAAGGTTACTTATTACTTATTATATACTGAAATATATACTTATTACTTATTATATACTGAAATATATAACAGCAGTAAAGTAGTTAAGGATGAAGATCAAACTTTATAGCACTGCCAAGGAAACAAGATACAAATGAATGCAAGCTCCATGAAAACACTGAACTTGGTAAATTACAACAAAACTAATGATTCTAATTCTAATGAATAGACCCAAAATAAGGAAAACACTAAAGCAATGAACGCAGTTTTCATAAACAGAAAATCTATTCCCATCTTTCATAGATTACACAAATGAATTTAATAATGCATGACATGAAGAACTTCTTGAAATGTTAGTAAAACTTGATTTACACTATTTACATTATTCGGACTATTGTCCTCATCTTTGTTGCTATATTTATCACAACGTCTTGGCCGTTGTATGCTCCAGCCTTCTTCAGGTGGTTAGAATGTCAAACTGAACCCTTTATTTTGCTTGCTGGGGTAGACTGTTCTAGTTCCACGTGCCATGTCTAATGTATGTCATCACTGGATCTAACTAACGCCTTTATGTACTGTACCATAGTGCATAAAGGCGTTAGTTAGATCCAGTGACAGGACCCAAAGAGTGTGAGTCCAATACCTGGTTAAAGCAGTGGAGAACTTGGAGAGGGGAATTAACAGGAGATAACTGATAACTGACATACATTAGACATGGCACGTGGAACTAGAACAGTCTACCCCAGCAAGCAAAATAAAGGGTTCAGTTTGACATTCTAACCACCTGAAGAAGGCTGGAGCATACAACGGCCAAGACGTTGTGATAAATATGACAACAAAGATGAGGACAATAGTCCGAATAATGTAAATAGTGTGCATAATACCTCACCTCAGAAATATAGACAGAAACTTGATTTAAATGGAATAAAGATATTCAAATAATTTATAACCTGATGTAGGAGCAAACAGCATGCATGTGAAAGTGAATTTACAAAAATGGAAAGGGAGTATAGCAACTATGTATTTTCTCATTGGGTTTATTTAACCTGCCCTGTGAGATGAATCTAAGAGAATTATGGGATGTACCAGGATTTGTTATCAGTGAATGAAACTTTATCAACATACCCACTGTAGATGAAAGTGTATTGATGACAAATTCAGAAGAAAACTGAAAGAACTATTAGCAAAGTCAGTCAAGCAAAGCAAGAAGAAAGGACTGTGAACTATTAGAAGATGGAATAAATGTTTGTCAGCAGAAGGGACAGCCCAAAGGAATATCAAAATTAAGTGGAAACTATTGAATTAGAATTTTAACAAATAATTAAAAAATATGATGCAGGAATCTGAAGGTGCATAGGAATAGTGAAAGATGTTTTGCAGAAACTAAGCAATGTATCAAGTGATTGAAAAATATCATTAGGACCAAAGAAAAGAATGCTGGGTTGTTATGTAATATTTAAACTTTCACACTGCACTGGATAAAGTTCCTCATAGATGACTAAAGATGGGAATCAACAGGAATATGATTCCACTCACACTGAGAATACCACAGACAGAGAATATGAGAAATAAGGAAGTTTTAAGAAGAATAGAGAATACAGAAATTGCTGCTAACAATCAGAAAGAGACAACAGAAAAGCTTGGAGAATTTAACAATCATATTGTATATTGAAAGCAAGAGGGGCAAGGAAAATTGTAGAGAATCTATTTAACAAATTTAAATAGATACCAGAACAAATACTATAAAGATAAAGAGGTGTCATAAAGGAGCAAGAATTACTTTGAGCAACAAAAAATATGAATCTGTGAAGAGCCATAATTGCTTACATCATGAAGGGACAAGGCTCATAGAGATTTGTATGTATTGCCATTATTACCTCTTTGGAGATGCTGGTAGAATATATTAAACTATTTTGTCCTTAACTCTTCTTTTAGTGAGTGACAATGGCAGGAACTCATTTTCTATGTTTATAATTGGATTAGCAGTTTTCTCTTTTAATGAAATGCCATTCAGATCCCACCCTCTATTTTCAAACCTAAAAGCCACAAAGCTAAGCAATCAGCCACTTCCTGTCTTTCACTCTGTGTGAGATATAACAAAACAATAATTCTCTTCTTTTTATTGACCAGAAATGTCATATGACATTTGACCGCTATTTCTAAGTGTTTTCACTTTTTATCTTTTTTTCTGGAGACACATTCAGAATTCTTCACCAGTATATCTCAATTTTATTTAATTCATGCCACACATTTTGTACATATATCCACAAGTTTTATCTGTAACTTTGTGTTGAAAGATAAAATAATAATTTGTCTATTATATAACAGTCAATATATATATATCAATGTATTAGAAAATCATTTCTGTGTTTTCTATTAATGTTTAATATAAGGGAAGTGTTAATTTGAGTAACTGAGGATAGAACTTTCCTCTTCATAGCTATTGAGGTTCATTAAAAAAGTGATATTTTAGTCAATAAAGCATAATAGATACACGGACATGTGTACTATGCAGAAGTGCATCACCAAATTTCTCTGAATAAAATATTGATAGTTATTGATGATTATTAAATATATATGGGGACCAAACAGTGGATGTAAACACAGTGGATAATTTATTTCAGTAATAAAAGCAGCAATGTATATAAGTCACATTTTGAACAGCTATTCACAGCTGTCAGCTCATAAAATAAAAAGCACCTCAAAAATGCATAACCAATGGTTGATTATTATGTGAAAAATAGTGTTTTGTAGCTCAGAGGTTGCTTGATCCAATAGCATTATTGTGCTCTCTGTATCCATGTAGTTTTTGTGGAAATAAATGCTTTCAATTGTCCCTATTCTGTGTGTGTGTGTGTATATAAATAGCTATGAAGAAGAATAGTTATACATCTATTGGCAATAATCAAAATACGTAAGGACAAACTTACTAACCATTTTATTTCTAACAGCTTCTCTTGCCTTTGAATACAGAAACTCTCTCTCAACCTTTTCTTTCTTATTTCTCATTTGCCTTGCTACCTTTCTTATTTACTCAAGAGTGATTCTTTCTTTTTTACAATGCTCTCCATCTTTCCTCCTTTCTATTCTTTCTTTTTATATATTCAGTTTGTTTTCATATCTGTTCATTTTTTTCTATCTCAATTGAATATTAATATATGATATGTAAAACAGTCTTGATAAATGCTTACAGAGTTGAATGCTTGACAATCAGTCATTCAGGAGAGAAATCATTTTTAAATATTGAAAGTCTTCAGGCTCTTTAAATTTACAGCGCCAACTTGACACATCACAGAAATCTATCCAGTGAAACCAAAGTGCTTGAAATTTGAGTTTGACAATAAAATCTTGTCATTTCTTTTCTATCTTTTGACTAAAATCAAATACAAATTTCCTTTACTTTGAGAGGCAAAAGCAAGATCTTTCAAAGAATTTATAATAAGAAAATTAAACATATTTTCTTCATATTTTTTATTTTCTTAATATGCAATTTAATTAAAGCAGAGAACATAGGCTCCAAGGCCTGACTATTAGATATGACAGACACCAACTCTAAGATTTAACATTAGGGATATATTTCTCTAGGTGGTTGTTTCTCATTTCTCTTAAAAGAAAATGTCAACAAATTTCCTGATGTCTGTGGCATCTAACAAAGTTCCTTGAATATTTTTCCAATTGCTCACATTAGAAAACATGCTCAAATCATATTTATCTTTATTTCCAAATCAGAAGCACTGATTGGTGCAATTGTACCAATGTACATGTGGTAAATAAAATTCAAGTACAGATGATTACTAATTATGTCACTTTCACATAAGAATCTTAGTTGAAGGCATGAATTCAACTTTCCTTGTATATGATCTCTCTTTCTCTCTCTCTCTCTCTCTCTCTCTCTCTCTATATATATATATATATATATATATATATATATATATATATATATATATATATATATATATATCTGTGTGTGGGTACATGGCCGAGTGGTTAGAACATTAATTTTCTGACCATGAGACCTGGGTTCAAATCTCATTATGGTTGATTTTTCAGAAAGATGACTTTTTGATGTTATCAGTCTGGTGGGAGGTGATCCCAGTGTGTAGCACCTTTGGAAAGTGTCTGAAAACCATACCACAGCTTGACCCAATTGGAAGCTGTCAATGATTGTGCTAGCATGAAATCACAAGTCATCATGACTGAGGGTTTAAGCATGCTGACCTTGTTTAGACTGTTGATCACATTAGATAATGTGCTTTCTCGAAGAAACTGTAAGTAAGGTCCATTCAGCATAGTTGCAGTATAAACCACAAGTGGGCTTTGTGGGTGTTGAACAAATACAAATATGCCTGAGCAGGCATCTGCAACATCGATTGGCTAGCCGCCCTAGTAGATGGGCATCCTCAGATACAAGTGGCCTGTCATTATATATATGTGTGTGTGTGTGTGTGTGTGAGTGTGTGTGTGTGTGCATATAGATATATATATGAAAGCTATAAATATTCCTTCAGTATTTCCATGGAAAATCCATGATACCAAAAAGCATAACAATCTTTTGCTTAGTCCGTCTCAACCAATTGAATGTGTATTCCACTGATGAAAAAATATTTTCTTCTTTAAATCATGATACTGAGATAAACTTTGCAAATTATTTTTTAATGTATTGTAAGCAATAATTACATATGCACTTGTATCATATACAATATCCTGCAATAGGACTTGAGCTTGTAGTAATGAATGCAACAATAATGACCTTGTCAATCAAAAACACACTTTTATAAGAGCTGTGAAATCATGCTAAAGTTGCTCATGACATTATTTGACTCATATTAATAAAAAGTAACTCAATATGCATGGTAAATTGATCCTTGAACCATGAGAATGTGAAGACTGTTATATTAGAGACTAGTGATGCTGCTTTCCGATTGGTGTCTAAATAAATGTATACATTATCATGTAATAAAAAATGGAGAAGAAGTAGAAACAATATTAACAAAATATATGAGAATCAAAAAGTAAAAGGTTCAGAATCATAATGTCTAAGAAAAATATGAAGAACATAGGAAGCAAGATTGTCACTGCATAAACCAATAAGTTTCTATATTTGCCAAGGGTAGCTTTTAGCTTTTAGCCATGCAAAGGAATGGCATAAATTTTATCTAACATTGAAATCAGAATTCTCAAATAAGCAAAAGCACACAATAAAAATTCTTCATTACAGCCAATTTACTAAAGTTGGTAAAACTTACATTTATATAACAATACTGTTTTGGGTATAAGTTAGAATAGTGAAGTTTAAAAAATGAGATTTTTTTACATTAGTACAGTATTTTTAAGCATATTTGATGTGATAATGCAGTGAAGGTTGTAATGAACTCTTCTTAGTATGGATGGAATACCACTTCTAGTGAACAGATTTGTGACTAATTTATACTGTAAACTAAACTTTTGGTTTCTTGAACTATATCATTTATGTTGTACTATGTATCACTCACAGTGAATTTAACTTATCAAATTGAACAGTTTTTGATGTCATTCAATTGCTGATCATTTATACAATATGGCTTTCAGCTGAACAGAAGAGGTAGGAGGTAGTAACATAGCAGCAATGGAAGTAGTTTTCATTCATATATATATATATATATATATATATATATGATGAAAATGTGGAAAAGACAAAGCAAAATCCGAATATGTGAGTTTACTGTTTTTTATTTTGTTTTTGTTTTTCTGTCGACGTCAGACGTTTCGGTCAAATAGACCTTCTTCAGGACATGGTTAATTGAGACATATTTATATTAAATTTAAGTTAAATGAAGAGACGATATGTACAGGACTAGTCAGAAACAGAAAAACTGAAATTCTAAAGTCAGAGTATTTTTTCTTGGATTCGGATACGCTGGCGAAAACCTGCTCCCAGGGAAGAGATTTTATCCTAAGTGGAAAGGGGGGGGGAACCTATTTAAAACTATAGCTTATCGGTATGTTTGTCAAGCCTTAATTTTGCTAGGAAAATTGATATATTAAAGAAACCCTGTCTGGTGTTTATTGTACGTGAGGTGGATATCATGCCAGCCTCGTAAATCTGCCTAAGGTTTTTATTGTGGATATATTTTAAAATCTTCACAGAGTCGAAATCAAAATTGTGATCAGATTTGGCTATGTGTACAAACAAAGCACTACTTAAATTACCAAGGTGAATATCTCGTTTGTGTTCGGAAATGCGAGATTTTAAGGACCTCCCTGTCTCGCCTACATAACTCAAGTTGCAATCTCTGCATGGTACCTGATAGACACAAGCATTGGATGTAATATGCTGTCTGCTGGTATTATTTAATATACTGCGGATAGTTTTAGTGGGTAATGTAGTAGTTTTAATTTTTAGCGCGTTTAGATTGTTGGAGATGTGTTCGGTCAGAGGGTTATTCGGTAGAAAGATGCGGCCAATAGGATTATCAGGGGCAGCTGTTTTAAATAGGCCCCCCCTTTCCACTTAGGATAAAATCTCTTCCCCGGGAGCAGGTTTTCGCCAGTGTATCCAAATCCAAGAAAGAATACTCTGACTTTAGAATTTCAGTTTTTCTGTTTCTGATTAGTCCTGTACATATCGTCTCTTTATTTAACTTAAATTTAATATAAATATGTCTCCATTAACCATGTCCTGAAGAAGGTCTATTTGACCAAAACGTCTGACGTCGACAGAAAAACAAAATAAAAAACAGTAAACTCACATATTCGGATTTTGCTTTGTCTTTTCCACATTTTCATCATACCGTCGGATCTACATCCACATATTTGCTTACAAATATGTGTGTGTGTGTGTGTGTACATACATGTGTGTGTGTGTACATACATACATGTGTGCGTGCGTGTGTACATACATACATTCGTATGTGTGTGTGTGTATATACATACACATATTCATGTGTGTGTGTGTGTGTGTTGCAAGTGGAAATGAATATTGTTGGCTAAATGACCTCTAAAATTGAATGGGTCAGGAATTATTGTTTACTGTAAAGAATTGATTGATCTTACCAGTTTCTGGGTAGAAAGAAGAGGTCAAATTTCACACTTACCTGAAAAGAGAAAAAATAGAAGATGAAATAGGAAAATTTTTAAAAAAGTTTGTAAAGATATAGTGAGAAAAAGCAAAATGAATATAACCTTCACTTGTAAATATTAAAACTAATTTGAAATAAATTAAGAAAACTGACAAATTGTCTGAATAGGGACTTAGTATCACTTGGTCTGATCTCCAACAGAATTATCTTATGTTATAATAATCATCTTATTAAAATCTCTTGAATAGATTAGTGACAATAGAATTATGAAATGAATATTAGTACAAAAAAATGAATAATCTGATGATTGTTCTTTTTTTTGTCAAAACAGAAAATTACTCACAATTTTAAGAATAATTATATGTAAAAGACACTAACAATGAAGGAATGTTAGATATAAATTAATGCCTGCTTAATTACAATGGACAGAAATGAATGTTTGTCAATGGAATCTTCTGGAAGATCTTTCTAAGTTTCTATGATCTGGTTTGAATAAGTTTATAGTTTTAAACAGCAATTACATTTTTTTTATAAAATTGGACAAAGTAGAAGCCCACAATACACCTCACTTCACACTAAAATATCTGATATATTTTTATACATCCTCACACAATAAATCATAAAAATTGATTAAATTTTATTGAGTCATTGCAGCATTTATTTAAATTAATGGAATTTGATTTGTTGATCACATTTTCTATTGATATGTTTGTATATTTGGGTATCAAAGTTACAGAAAACATCAGCTCATTGTTTTTTTAAAATTTTATAAGGTTTAGAGGACATTCATTCAGTCAGATAGGTTTTTTAGTCATTCAGGTTTATGAGAGATTGATATTTGAATTTTATTGACCTAAATAAAAATGACAAGAAATATAATTTTCTTTTTTTTCTTATCTTTATTTTTTGAGAAAGAAAATGAACAGATACTTGACTTTCATGTGTGAAAATAGTTTCAATTTAAATGGAATCAAAAAAGATTTGTACACAAAAGAAACAAATAAAAAAATGTCCATTTTATTTTATTATTTGACTTTCACATATTGTTTTTATTTACATATTTAACACATTTGATATCAGCAAAGAAAGATATGTCCTTAAACTTTCATTGGGCTTATTTAACATTTCTGGAGATTATTTATTTTTCTATTCATTTTTATTTTTGGATACTATTAAAGTATGACAGATAAGTTAAATTTCATTTTTTTTATTATATTTAGAAAGAAATGCATAAAAATGTGATAAAAGATTAGTGGGGGTAATTTTCATTCTTCTTGTAATGATTTTTAAACTAGAAATCAAGGATAAAACCAAAACAATGTTTCTACATTACAATACTTTTTGAAAAGAAAAAAATTTTAAACTCTGATTAATTGATTTGATTATCCATTCTTTAGACACAATCATTTCTGATCAAGGAAAACATATAACATCTTTCAAATATAATAGCTTATTTAAATTAATTCATACCATAAACATTTCTTTTGTACAATGTATTTAGAATTTCTCATCGTTTTAGAAGAATCTTTAAAATTTAAGAAGACTGGACTACTATGAAATAATACTGACCAAGAAATAAGAACATATCTTGTTTTGCACATAAAATGTTGTCTCTTTTGATTTTAAAGTATTTTTCTTCATTTCTTTCCTTGTTCTGGAGAATACTGGTGCTATCATAATTTTTCCAGCTTCCACAGACCATTTCTCACATAAAAGGTTTGTGGAACATGCCCCTTTATCTAAATGAAAGAATTTTATAGCTATGAACAATTTCTGCATTTTCACAGTTATTTTTTTTTCATCTTTTAGATGAGTAAATTATCATTTTTATATGTTTTCCTACTCACACCAGTTGTTCATGTTGATTGTTATACTCACAGCCTTTTTTTCCCTCCCACCCTTCTTCAGGTGTCTACCTTTGCATTCATTAACCCGCTTGAAATCGTAAGAAGGTAACAGACTACAAAAACAGGTAAAATTGACATTCCATCTTAAGAACAGATTTTCTTCTACCCAAATTTAATGATGATTTTTGAGAACTAAGAATTTTTTTTTAATATAAAAAAATGCAAATGTAAGGAAGAAGAATTCTAAGAAAAAATAAAAATGATAGGGGTTTTATTCAACTCCCTAAACCAGAGCAGGCCACTACATTGTCATACAACAAAAAATAACATATGGATAATTTGATGTCAGTGAATTCTTTTCTTGTGAATATTAGTTTGTAAAAAGTCCTTGTTTGTGTAAGTCTACTGAATATTCAGTACACTGATTTAAAAGAAATTGTTTCTAGAATTATTGAATTTTGAAATTGCACTGATGTAAGTGAAAAGCATGTTTCCCAGCCAATTTCAACTTGAATTGGCTAACCTGCAGTAAGAACTAAAAACAAAATTTGGATGGGACAGAAAAACTGATAGAGGCTGATAATTCTAAATAAACAATCAGTTATTAAAAAGCACAGAAAAATGAATAACTATGAATTGTACTTTTATTAAACAAGTCATGACACATTTTTCCAGTGAAGAATTCTTTTTCAGTATACTGTAGAATATATCTTGTAGCTCCAGATATGTTTGGAATTTTTTATAATGCTATGATATGGCATTTCTAACCTGAAGTTGTTTTTAAGTATTGAGTAGCCTAAATATATTAGCAGGTTTGTCTTTAGTTGAGGAGCATTTATAGCAGTTAGAAATTTTCAAAATTGATCAACTTTTGTTGGTTGATTCTAACATTGAAGGTGAAAAAAAGTTACATTTTCAGCACATTATGCATTTTTATTTTTAGAAAGCTAAAATTGCAACTGAAACACAAAGATGTATGCAGTTTATAGAAGAGAGAGTGTGAATGATTTAACATGTCAAAAATGATTTGCAAAATGTTTTACTGTTGATTTCATACTGAATGACATGGTATGGGTGAATACACCAATTGAGATTGATGGTGATCAAATTGTTCTATTAAGCATATGGTAGCAAGAGAAAGGAATAACAAGAGTGAAGCAATGTTTATTGTTGGTAGAGAGTACAGGAATAGTGATTGTGTGTACATGTAGTGTCAGGAGTTGAACCATTTCTTATGACAGCGTGGCCGAGAACACAGAATATGGTTGGTGTGCGTTTGGTTGATGGAGGTTACAGTTGTAGGAAATCTTGTTGATTGGTTAGTTGACCTGTTGTGTTGAAATGGGGTGACATCAGATTGGCATGGTCTTGGTAGCCCTTTTCTGTGAAACAGAGGCCACTGGCATTGACTGTGAAGGGAATGCCTTGGAAATAAGTCAAGGAGTGAATGTCAATGAAGTTGACTGTGAAGGAAATGCCTTGTAAATGAGTCAAGGTAGAGCTGTTCTGTGGAACAGAGGTCACTGAATTGACTGTGAAGGGAATGCCTTGTAAACGAGTTGAGGTAAACCGGTTCTGTCACTAGGGTCAATTGCAAAGGTGTTATATACCGTACCTATGAACACTAATGGGTATGTCCCAATCCTCATAAATACATTGGACACTATTGTAAGTGGGGGTAATATGCTGCCTAAGCATTGCCTTTTTGCTTGAGTATATTGATGTCTGACTTTGTCCAGCCTGAGTTTTGCCTTTTGTGTAAATTAAGCTTGTTACTTTTAATTTTCCACGTTCTTGTTTCATTTTATTTTGTTTGCCCATGATTTTGTTTTGTCTTTCTTTTTATACTTGTATAAAAAAAAATAATAGTAGATAAGGCAAAAGTTTATTTGTTTAGCCATGGTGGTTTTGGGCCACTATGGTCAATAATTCGGAAGCACCAGCAGTGCCAACTCAAAATAACTCACTGCCAAAAAAACAGCTTGGTCAGAAAACAGGCCAAAGCAAAAGGACTCTGCATATTATGCTGAACAAAGGGCCAAGTACAAGAAGTATTTTCAAGGAAATTAGTTCCTCACAATCTCAGAGGCACTGGATACAGTCAACTCAAGAATTATATCCCTACTGACCTCTGATGTAAAGAGTCAGAAATTAATTGGGGTCATCAGGGATAACATAGAGCAAGCATTGAAAAGTCTCCATATTGCTCCAAAAGTTTTAGCTAGGAGATTCAATGTGATGTGAGACCTCCTGTGAGGTACTGTACAGGAAGCCAAATACTTAGCTGAAAATGTCCTCTCCACTACAGCAGAGCATCTTCAAGCAGAATACATGGGCACCCATCAGACTAAAATTACAGTTCATGGAGTGTCCTTGGATATATGTGAAGACCATCTGGGGGCTTTCTTCTCCAAGTATGGTCAAGTGGAGGAAGTCTTGTCCATCATGAGTAAAGCCGGAATTGCCACTGGTAATATAATGTTATAGGTAACATTAACAAGGCAGGCCTTTGGTGAAATACCAAACATACTGATGAGCCATGGGAAGCGGATGTTGATGGTCGTGGAGTGTCCAGCAAAGAATTCAACACCTCCACCCCACTCAACAACAACAGTAGCAGTCGCAGCATCGAAAGAGAAGGACCCTGACAGTGACTGGAAGAAAGTGAAGGGGCAGAAAACAACAAATGCACCCTCCTCTCAAAAGAAGGATGCACAGTCACCAAAACCTCAGTGACCAGTGCAGGAGCGACCAAAGGAAGCGCAGCACAAGCAGAAAAAGCAGCCTCAGAAGCAGGAGGTGAAAAAACAAAAACAGACCCCAAAACAGCATCAACAACAACAGAAAAACCAGCAGCAACAACCAGACACAGAGATGGAGGTGGAATAAATGCCTCCGCCTCGCTCTTCAACTTTGACCAGGGTGGAGGAAGAGGAAGTTGACCAACCAGCTGGGCGAAGTAGGGCAGAGAGGAATATGGGAAAAACCAGGTCCCTATCTGTCCCAAAGGAAGCTACAGAAACTGTCTTGCCTAAAGCAAGGAGCCTCCCCCTTCACCTACTCTGATTTACCAAGGAGCCTGGTCTCCGCGACAAGGAGTTTCGTAGCTATTTGGCTGACTTTCCTCGGCTTTCACTGACAAGCGGCTAGCTGCGAGGTAGAGATTACTGACGGCGAGGTCTACTCGGCATTGAAGAAGGTTGGCAGAGGCAAGTTGCCGGGTCTGGATGGTTTGCCCTATGAATTGTACTTGAGGCTGTTGCACATCTTTGTCCCGATTTTGACTGTCGTGTTCAACAACTGGTTCCGCCAGGGTCCTATCCCCCACTGAATCTCCAGGGGTGTGCTCACGCTGTTGAAAAAGGGCAAGGGTGTTGAGTGGGATTTAGATGACTATAGACCCATAACTCTGCTAAACACAGAGTTAAAGATTTTGGCCAAGATCCTGATGAAGCATTTGCAGTTAGTTTCCTACATCGCGACTTTGATGCGCCCAGTCAAGTCGACCGAGCCCAGCAGCCCTTTTCAGGACTAACTTCCGAAAGTCATTCTAACACGATTCTCACTTCACTCTCTCTACTGCTAACCTCTAGCGCCTTCCATGGTGAGCTGTGGGTCGCTGAAAGCTGCAAAAACTTCCTTAGCTAACTTTACGAAGTTAGCACATCTCAACGAAGTACACACCAACCAGGCAAACATCACCAAATATCCACGTTCCACAACAGCTTCAGGACTGCAAGTTCGTTTTCGTCCGAAATGACGCGGTAAAGAAACCACTAACACCAACATACCAGGGTCCCTTCAAAGTCTTAAAATGCTCTGAGAAGCATCTCACCATTGATCGAGGAAACCGGACGGACACCATCTCTATTGACAGAGTCAAACCAGCTTTTCTGGAAAAATCTCCACAGGAGACAGAACCTGTCTCAACACACCCAGAAGCCCCACCTGTCCCAACAACCACACTCGTCAACAATCATCAACTGCTCGACCCAACTGGAGCATCCACACATCCACCCTCAACCAGACCGTCAGCACCTCAACGTCCAACTCAACATCGCAACGCCAGCCGTCTACTGCCATTGTCGCCCAGCTACCGACTCCAACGTCCGTCGATATCCAGATCCCGATACACGACTTTCCTTCGTCTCACCATCTACCGCACGCTAAACAAATAAATAAAGACACGATATCCATCGTCTTCAACTGCCCATCCGTGTTTTGTCATCCTTCTTTGCTATTGCCGTTACCTACCCTTGCCTTTGTGTCCACTTTCTTAGTTGTACGGTCGATTGGCACTCACACCTTTCGGCCCACTGCAACTGGTCCAACTAACATCTTTGTTTTGATATTTAGTTTGTTCTGGGGGTTCATCCCCTTCCCTCTCATCGTAAATCATCCATAGATTTCTTTTATGTATAAAATTTTTTATGATCAGGAAATTTTTGTCATGGGGTGCGTTTTTAGGTTCCATGAGAGTATGCGACATTATAGTATATCGAGGATTGATTGGTGATGGATGAGTTCTTGTGGGGTCTGTGCGAATTGTAATCAGTGAATGGGTTGTGAATCAGATTAGCTAGGTATAAGATAGTGAAAATCAGCCTCAACCCATTCCCCCCTTTTCGGCTTTGTGCCATAATTGTATTTTATACAATAAATCTCAATATGCTGTCTAAATAGTCCACCACTAGCAGTGGTTTACCTACTTCATGCTGCTAGTGAGTATTGTATTTTGTTGACTTTATAAAGATTACTATTTCATTTCGAAACTCCGTTTTAGTTATTCCTCATTCGGTAACTCTTTCTAGGTCACAACATTTTGGCGGCCAGGATTTGGCCAAACTCAAGTAAACTTTCACCATTACAACGCTTGGCGATCAAAGATTTCGACAGAACAGAACTCACATAAACATTCACCAAATTATTACAACGTATTTGAGTGAAACATACATTTTTGCGAGTTCGTTAAATGAATTATTAAAAAAAAGACTCTAAATGGGTTTGGAAGATGGAGTTCCAGGAAGCATTTGGAAAAATGAAAGGAATGCTAACGTTGGACTTGTTTTTAACGCATTACGATCAACAAAAAAAAAAGAAATAATCGTAGCAAGTGACGCTAGTTCATACAGAATAGGAGCCTGCATTATGCATAAATTAGAAGATGGCTCGATTAAACCTTATTGTACACTCATCTCGGACGCTTCTTCCAGCCAAAAAGAATTACTCTGTGATAGAAAAGGAGAGTTTGTGGACTGTGCTTGCCCTTACGAAATTTCATGGATTTATCCACGGAAGAAGGTTTACCTTACAAACGGATCACAGAACATTGCTAACTATTTATGGGTTCAAAAAAAGGCCTACCAACCCATACAGCTAATAGGTTACAACGATGGGGAACCATCTTATTGAATTAGGATTTCAGGATGGAATTCTTGCCACCAAGTAAATTGAGTCACATAGACTGATTGTCCAGACTTATCCCAAAAAAATAGTGAACCTTTGGAAGACACGCTCATTGCTTCTCTACAAGCGGAAGTAGAGATAAAAAATGTTCTATGCAATACTGTACGGAAACTACGTGTGACTTTGGAAGAAATAAAAAACAAAGCGTTTGACGACAATTTTATTGTGGAAATGAAGAAAAAGCTAAAAGATAGGAGTAAAAAAGAATCCGAGGTATATTCAATTTGCAATGATGTTCTCATGTACAGCGAAAGAGTGGTGGTACCTTTATCACTACAGAAACAAACCCTGAAAGAATTCTACACAAGACACCCTGGTATATTCAGAATGAAAAACTTAATGAGAAGTTATGTGTACTGGCGTAGCATGTATAGAGACATGGAATGTTCAGTAAAGTCGTACAAAGACTGTGCCTTGACAGCTAAAGCACCACCAATAAAGTTCAACTCATGGGAAGAAACTGACCACCCATGGTCATGTGTGCATATTGACTTTGCTGATCCACTTAATGGTTCATATTATTTGTTTGTTGTAGACAGTTTTTCCAAGTGGCCAGAGATATTGAGGTGTAAGAAACCAACCACAGAAGTAGTAATTGGGTTTCTACGCGGACTGTTTGCAAGGTTCGGGGTACCAGATTCTTTTGTTTCGGATAACGGCACCCAATTTACATCAATAAATTCAAGAGGTTTTGTAAAATGTTTGTGGTAGAGCACATAACAATTACCCCTCACCACCCTAGAGGTAACGGCCAGGCAGAGCGTTTTGTGGATACTTTTAAGAGGGCCCTAAAAAATCCAATGGTGGGTCCACGGATGCAGCATTGCAACAATTTCTGCAAGTGTATGCACCTTTGGCCTTGACTCCAGCAGAAATGATGTTTTCGCGGAAAATAAGATCGGTCTTTGACAAGCTGATACCGAATAAGAAGAAAGTCGAACATACGGTACAAAAGACTGGATATTGGAACTATCGTCAAAAGAATCGGTAGGATGATATATTTAGACAAGGATCGAAAATGGTGCACAAAAGGCACTTGAATCAAGCAAAAAGTAAGCACAAATGAAGAGAACGATACTCCAGTGGATGTTGAGCCTATGGAAGTTCTTTTTGACACATCTGATGTGCCCATTCCTCTGAAAGCTCCGGAGACAAAAATCCAAAGTAAGAGAAAAAGAAAGGATACAGAGAGAATCGACATTAATCTGAAAAGGAAAAGATAGTGACTCTGTGCAGAGTAAATCTAAAAAGTGGGGTGTTATATACCGTACCTATGAACACTAATGTGTATGTCCCAATCCTCATAAATACGTTGGACACTATTGTAAGTGGGGGCAATATCCTGTCTAAGACCTCTTACCGACCGTTTTTTGTTACCTGAGCGTTCACTGTTTCTTTTGTGAACTTGAAGTTCGTTGAGTGTTGAGTGTGTTTTTGTTTTAATTTGTTACTTTTTTCGTTTCTGTAACTCGTTTTCATTTTTTTCAGTTTCTCTTTTATTTGTTCATACTTTTTAATTTTGTGTGTTTTTTGCTTTCGTTTATTTTCTTATTGTATTTTTTTGACCCTCCCCTTGTTTTAGTTACCATTTTGTATTTGTTTGAATTGTTTATTGCCTTTGTGTTGCGTTCTTGTTTCGGTTTCTTTTGTTTGTTCCTTTTTTGTGTGAAATAATTTTTAAAAAAAAGGAAAAAGAAGAGTTTAAAAGAAAAATGAAATCTGGTCCGGCTGCGGTTATACCGACACCATCATGGTCGACCATAATACCGAAACACCGTTACCAAAACCGGTGTCACCAACGAAAACGGCCTGGACGGATAATAGGCCGCTGAAAAAAGATGGCGCTTTCTATCTGAACCAAAGAACTAAATATGAGGAATCTTTTAGAGAAAACGAGTTCCTCACAATTCCAGGGGCGCTGGATGCAGTTAGCACACGCACCATATATCTCTGCTGACTTCCGACGTTAAAACCCGCAAGTTAATTGTGGTCAGCAGGGAAACCATGGAGGAAGCCCTTAAGGCATTATTAAACATCAGCCCCAAGGTCCTGGCACGTAGGACGAATGCCTTATGGGACTTACAAACGGAGCAGCAGGCCAAAAGTTTAGCAGGAAGCGTATTATCGACAAAGAATCTACGCTTGCAAACTGAATACATGGGCTCTCGTAGGACAAAAGTCACCGTCCACGGGGTGCCTGTAGACATTTCTGACGATAGGATGGGGGCCTTCTTCACCAAATTCGGCGATGTGAACGAAGTGAAGGCCCTCATGAGTAAATCCGGAATCGAAATCGGTGATATGGAACTACAGATTACGCTAAACCGAAAGCAGTTTATGGACATACCAAACATTCTGGTCTGCAGGGACCGGAAAATGTTAGTGGTCGTAGAAGGAAGGAGGCCGTGTTGTTGGGTATGTGGGGCGGTGGGCCATGTGGCCAAGGAGTGCCCCAGTAAAATTGGAAAATCTCTTCCAATGGCAACAGAAACAACAACAGCATCGACACCAGCAGTAGTAGGAGGAGGGGACCTCAAAATCAGGAAGTGCCTGGAAGGAGGTGACAAGAAGCCAAAAATCGCCTAAGGTGTCTCATTCTAAACAAGAAGCTAAAAAGCAACCAACCCCAGAGAAGAAAACAGAAAAGAACAAGGAGGTGCGATCGCAAAAAGACGCACAAAAATCTAAAGAGGTGGAGCGACCGAAAAAGGTGCAGTAACAAAAAGAAGTGCAGCAGCCAAGACGGAAGCACAACAAGCAGCAGCAGCAGCAGCAGCAACAACAAGAAGAAAGGAAGCAGAAGCAAGAAGCAGACACACCAATGGAGGTGGATACAATGCCTCCACCGCGAGCAGTGTCTCTAAAAAGAATGAGAGACGAAGAAGAGGAAGAACCTGTGCAAACTCACTCTGGCCAGAGTAGGGCGGAGAGAGAGATGGACAAAACCAGATCGCTCTGCGTCCCTGCTTCGCCAAGTGTTAGTAAAGTAGACATGGCAAAAACAATGGCTTTTACTTGTCGTGCTTCTTCCCCCTCTCCCTCGAATTCTTCCCTTAGCTCGATCTCCACCCCCTCATACACCCACCTCTCCCCCTCCTCACCCTTCAAGGGAGAGAAAGAATAAGAATAAATTCTTCCCGGTGCCTGATGAGATATGCAAAGTAGACAAAGAGGAAGCCAAAAAGGGCATGTCGAAGCAAAAAAGGGCCCTTTTAGGGCTCCTTTTAAAAATGGACAAGGTAGACGGAAAGTCGGTGGAAGACCCGCAAAACTTCCCTCACGCCCTGGGAGTCATCACCGTTGTCAGGGATACTGGGGCTTACCTTAAGGTATGGAGTCATCTATATGAGACCCAAGAAGCCTACCCAAAAATAAAGGTTTTCGAGCAAATGAATCCAGATCTAAAAAGACTGAGAAATTTTTGTTCTGGGAGGGTCCCTGTTTTACTCCACCCCTCTTTATATAGGGCAGTTAAGCTAACGTACCCTACGGACGTCGGCAGGATTGTCCTGGATGGTCGGATGACGACGGAGTTGGATAGGAAGCCTGGGACAATCCGTCGGGGTCCTATCATCTGAAGATTTCCGCCCGGTATGTGAGTAATTTTTTTTTCTTTTACTCTCTTTATTTTTTGCAGGCTTAGAAGATGTCTATTAAGATAGCTACTTTCAATGCGAAGGGCTTGAGGGATCGGGGTAAGGCGGCCCGCCTGCTCCGTGATCTCTTGTCTTTCGGTGTGGATGTCGCCGCGATCGAAGAGACCCACTTTGCAGCGTCGATGCGTGTGTGCTGGAGAGCGACTTTGTCGTTTATTCAGCATATGGGGACCGGCATGCCAGAGGAGTTTCTTTGCTGGTGAATCGGACTCTTGATGCGAAGGTGGACCTTGTGCATACTGATGCCGAGGGCCGGTTGATCGTAGCCGATATTGCCGTGAAAAGTGGTTCGTTCCGAGTCGTTGCGGTTTATGCGCTCAACGACCGGGAGGAGCGGGTCTCGTGTTTTCGGCATTTGGGGCCGTTCCTGGTGGATTCAACGTGCCTAGTTTTAATGGGGGATTGGAATGCTATCCTGGACCCCAAGTTAGACAGGGGGTGGGGAGCTAGCGGGTGTAGGGGCGATCGTAGCTTGGTTGATCTGAGCAACAATTTTGGTCTCGTTGATAGATACCGGGTCGATCACCCCGGGGGGGGGGTATGGACGTGGACTAATAGTTGGCCTCCTGACAAGGTGGTTAGCTACCTTGGCAGGATGTTATTCAGAGGAGCCGACATAGATTTGTTAGATTGTCCCATGTTCCACTGGGTAGGCTATACGGACCACAAACTCGTTTGTGCCTGTGTAGCGTTAGACCATAGGCCTAGAATGGCTGGTTACTGGAAGTTTAATCTGTCTTTACTGGACAGGCGGGACTTCCAGGAGCAGCTAACTAGCTTAATGCAGCGGGATCTAGTGAGGGCGATTATCGGGAAAAAGTGGTGGGATAGAACTTAGTGTAGGATTAGGTCTTTCACCGCGGATTTCAGCAAACGGCTCGCTCTAGATAGAGCTGCAAAGGTGAAGACACTTAAGGCTAGTCTTTCCCGAACAATTCAGAGTAACCTGCGTCTGATCCGCACGATCATAGATGGTGTAAAAGACAACTATGAGGCTGCGCTGATCAATTTAGATCAGTCCAAGGCATTTGATAGGGTTGACCATCGCTACTTTTCGGCTGTCATGCAGGCCGCCGGATTCCAACTCGACTTCTGCCGCTGGATTAGCCTCCTGTATCGCTCCCCCAGTGCTGTGGTACAGTTGAACGGGAAGCTGTCGGGCGCTTTTGCGCTGTCTAGGTCCGTTCGTCAGGGTTGTCCACTGTCGCCCCTACTCTATGCTTTGGCGTTGGAGCCTCTCCTTCGCCGGCTAAGTCCGTGCAGTCCGGCCCTACGTGGAATCGCCGTTCCTGGAGGGGCTCGAGTCAGGGTTTCCGCGTACGCCGATGACGTATCTGCTTTCGTGTCGTCCCCTAGCGACATTGAGGTGGTACTGAAGGCGCTTGATCGGTACGAAAAGGTGACAGGGGCCAAGATAAAAACAAGATGGAAGGGGGTCGATCTTCTGTGCCGCTTCGGTTGGACGAACGGTCCTGTCCGCATTCTTGGAGTGTGGTTTGGACCCGACCTCCAGCTGGAGTAAAATTGGTCTGAAGTACGGGCAAAGGTCGACGCTTCCGGTCAGATTGGCGTCGACGGAAGTTGTCCGTGAAGGGCAGGGCGGAGGGGTGTGCTACATACGTGTTCCCGATTGTCCTTTATCGATTGTCCGTACTTCTGCTCTGTAAAGGCTATAGGAAACCGCTCGAGCGCTCGCTATCCTTCATTTTGTGGAGGGGACGCTAGCATCAGGTCGACAGAGAAGTCTGTGCACAACGTCCGTGTCATGGAGGCCTGGGAATGCCACACGTGGTGAGCCACAAACTTGCCTTGAGGTTGGTCTTCCTACGCCGCGCATTGACAGGAGATTCGATTATGGCGGGGATTATTAGGGACGCGTTCCCTTGCCCTACTATCAGCCCCCCCCCCATCTCGCGGATTGAGCGCCGTCGTAAACCGCGGGATCAATCGGATTTCCTTCGCGAATGTCGGTACGCTTTGACGATCATTCCTCAGTCCAGTGGCCTTCCACGGCCTAGGAAGTTCTATCGTTATTCAGGGGAAGATGTCACAAAGGATCTTCTACGTGAGCAGCTCGATTTGTTGGAGGAGGAGCCTCGCTCTTTCTGGTCTTGGGTGCCAGCGGCGGATTACCTCAGTAACCTTGAGGTGGTGGATCAGAAGGCCTTTGTCTCCATCCCCAAGTGCCAGAAGATGCCGATCATAGTCACAGGTCGAAGACCGGCTTGCTGGAAGTGTGTCCTCTTCCTGACCAGCGATGAAGGCCTCTGGTGTTCTGGCCACCACCGACCCAAATCTCTCGAGACTGGTGTGGTAATACCCCCGGTTGAGTCCGTCTCACGGTCCCCACTCCCCGAAAAGCCTTAGCCCACCGCTAGTGCGGTTGTGGAGGAGGAAAAGGGTAATGGCAGGTTGTTGATAAAGCTAGAGGGAAGATCCGGGCAGCGGGTCCTCGTCCCAATGAAGCCCCAACGGAAAAAAGACACAAACAGTCCCACTCCCTCAAACAGTACTAAGGGTGTCTCCCGGACCAGTATTCAGAAAAATTACGCCAACAAAAACAAAGATATAAATCATCTTTTGAGAAAGCCGAAAAATTGCGCCAACTTAGAGATTCGCTGAAACAAAATGGGAAAAAATTTGACACCAACTCCTCAGCACCGTCTTCCCCGTCAGCTAAACAACACATCATGACACCTCCTCCAGTCCCAAGATCCTCATCTCCATCTTCCACAAAAATGACTACATTAAAAAAGCCCTTATCAGTTTCACCTGCCAAAGTCCAAACTTCTGCTATTAGCCCAAACCATCCCCTGTCAAAACTCCTGCAGCAACTCCCAAAAAGTTTGAAAATCCCAAAAGTCAAAGAAGCTCATCTCCTGAAAATTTAGACACTACATCCCATAAAAAACCGATGCCCATATTTAACACAGGGGAAGACGTGTACCAAGTCTCAAAACAACTAGAGGACAAAGCCCTGCGATACTCCAAACAAATGAAGAACATTAAATCTCTAGTAAATTTCCGAAAAATAAACAACTTAGATGTTGAAGACCCCAGAAACTTCCGTAACGCCGAAAGGGTATTAACTGTCATCAGAGGGAGTGAAGCCGGTCAACAAATTTGGGCCATGGTTGCGGAGGCAAATGAAGTCTTTGGCATGTTTCCGCCCATGGCCTGCTTTGATAACGACACTGTAAAAAAAGGGAGGTTCCCTCTTTTTGTTCACCCCTCCCTGTATAAAGCTTTGAAATTAAGATTCCCTCTGGACATTGGCGGCCTGTCTCCCGACGGTACCATCAAAACTGAGATGGGAACAGGCTCCGCGGGAGAGACCGTTGGTGTCCTTTCCCCGTCCATGTTTAATGCAGAAGAGCAACACTGATCGGTTTCATTATCGCTCTCTGGTTAGCTAGTCTGAATGTCCGTGACCTTCAGCGTCTCGGAGTGAATGTTTGCTGTGTACAAGAGACTTGTTTTTCTACTCGTGACTATGAGGACATTCTGTTTAGAGGGTTCTCCCTCTATTCAGCATATTTTGATGGTCGTTCGAGAGGTGTCTCTTGGCTAGTGAGCAAGTCTTTGAAGGCTGCGTGTACTCTTGTCTTCGCCTATCCGGCGGGCAGGCAAAGAGTGCTGGGTGTTACCATAAAGGATAAGGCCCTTCGTCTTATTTGGGTTTATGAGAGTCGTGATTTGGACGATGCATAAGAAGGAATTCTATGAGGGCGAGAAGTTCACTTCTTCCCAACTGTTCTTGTTCTTTAAGCATCAGCTTAAAGTCAAGATTAGGACGGAAAAGCGGCGGCTCACCTCATCAGAATTTGGCAAAAGGTGGGTGACTCTTGCGCGGTTGTGCCGAGTAAAATAGGCTGACCTAGAGTGGCATTTTGATGCCGGTTAGGCATCCAGATATTGTTCTTCCTGGGTTGAACTTGGGCAACCCATCCCGAAATTAGGTTAGTGTAGGTTTTGTTTTGATTCTTTAGTTTTTTCTTTTTTTCCTTGTAAACTTAGATAGGGTGTGTTTGCTCATTGGCCCCTTTTATTTCTGTCCCTAATTTTTCTTTAGTTTAATTCCCCATCCCCTCCCTCATTAGGTGATTAGTTATGTCAGTTCTCTGGTGGATGCGGGGCGCTTTTTGTTTTTTCGCCTGTGTGTGTTTTTCGTTTTTGTTGTTTGTGTGTGGATGAGTGCGTGTCTGTGTGAATGCTAAGGATGAATGAATGATTTTCATATTCTTATAGGCCCGCATTGATTTCGTCCAGTGAACTGATATTTCTGCCACATTTAAGTATTGTGGGGGGTTTTATTACTAATAATGATTTTGTTTAGTTTCTTGTAAATAGATTAATTCATATTGTATATACTCATTGGGGATCTTTTTAATTGGTTGTTTTATTCCCCTCCCCCACATACGATGATTTCTACATATGGGGACTATTTAGTATTTTCAATAAGGTATTATGGTGGATGTAGTAAGAAAGGTTAGTAAGAATGTGTGGTTTTGGTGTTAGGAATATTGTTTGAATGCTTGGGTCAGTGCTTGTGGCTAGCTAAGTTTAAAATTAAGACAGATGAAGACCATCCTTTTCCCCATCCCCTTTTTAGGCCTTGTGCCACACTTTCTGTAATTTCACAGAAATAAATATTGTAATATGCTGTCTAAGTAGGCCGCCACTAGCAGTATTGTATCTTGTTGGCTTTATAAAGATTACTATTTCATTTCCAACCTCCGTTTTGGTTATTCCTCATTCAGTTTCCTCTCTAGGTTACAACAAAAGGGAATGCCTAGTTTTGCGAGTCCGAGGTGGTAAGTCAAGCCAGGAACGGTTGTTGATATGTGCGGTCATTTTGAGTGGTGGCGGTGAAGGAGGCGACGGTGGCGGTAGTAGTGCTTTGCGTGGTGGCTAGTCTGCAACTCTATTGTCATGGTGACGAGGTCATGGCGGCGGTAGCAGCAGCAGCACAGTCCTGTGTGACGATCGGCGGCCATGCCAGGCCACAGCTGTTTCTGATCGTCCTCAGAACCTACTTTTAAGCAGGTCTGATAGTCCCCAGTGGTGTCTCTTTTACTGGCATGAACGTTTGTGATTGGCCACCGCCAGAGTTTACTTTTTAGACCACACATGGTGTGTGGAGCCCAATGTGCAGAAAACAATCTTCTTCCTTCGTGGCAGTCACATTTGGCCAGTGTACAGAATGAATCAGAATGAGATCTAATTGCGACGGAGTATAACAAAATGAAGATGTACTTGGGAATAATCAATGGTGTATATGAGAGCCAACACAATATCCAAATCAAGTAAAGAAAATGATTTGCAACAGTTTGGTTATATTAGTTGCTTTTGTGTGTGGCTTCCATATGAGCAAAAAAAAAAAAACTACAAAAACATATTTCCATATAGGAATTGTGACTTAATGAAAGTTCTTGTGACTATTTTGCCACAACATAGAATGCAAAAGACTATGGGACAAGTAGAAAAGCCACTACTAACCATATCTGGTTTTCATCCAAATAATATGATACCCACTATATAATGATTGCCATTGGTAAGGAAAGTGATTAGGTGTAAGGGTGTTGTTGTTAGGAACAAGAGTTGACCAATTTCTCTATAGGTTACAGTTGGTGTCAGGAGAGAGAGGCCTGTCATGAGGTGTTTGATGATCTAGTGGTCATGTGGTGAGGCCTAAGTCTTAAAGCTAAACTGTCTGGTTAGTTGGTTTGGTTGATCAAGGTCACAGTAGTGGGTTGATTCATGGTATAGTACATTGGTTACACCAGTGGCAACAAGGGATTAGGTGTAGATAGTGAACATTGATCAAGTGGAAGGTTTCTGTTGGATTCTGGTTGAATCAGAGATGAATGAATGGGGTCACAGTGGTGACAACAAGGGAGGGCTGTAGTGGATCAAGTGGAATGTCTCTGCTGGATTCTAGTTGAATGTGATATAAATGAGATGAGGTCAGAATGGTAACAACAAGGGAGGCCTGGATCTGGATGGTGATGATGCCACGGTATTAGAAATCATGGTGGTTGGTGTCAGGATCTTGGTGATGTCAAAAGTGACCTGTTGTCTGCATTATGCATGTGAAGAGTTGGGTAACATTAGCGAAGCTTTGGCATGGTTCTTTTAAGCAAATCTTGTGTTCCCAGGGTCATCTTTTTTCCAGCTGGAATGTTTGTGATTGGCTATTGTATTTTAGTGTGGGAATTTGTTTTTTGGACCATCTATGATGCTTGGAGCCCTTGCACAAAAAACACCTTTTTTATTTTGAGTTAAGAGAAAGGGCATAATATTTGATTTGGATAACATTCGACCACATGTTTCTTTAAGGATCAGACAAAAATTATTACAGCTTGGAAAGGAGATTTTTATTTCATTCATCTATCATATTCACCATATTTTCTAGAAGGTTGCAAAAGACCTCTAGAGCAGTTGTTTGATGAAATAGATCAAAATATCTTAGAGGATGAACTTTTAATGTTGCCTGAAAAATAGCAGAACACAGTATATTTTATTTTAATACTTTTTTTTTTTTAGAGTTTCATTCTAACTCCAATAGATTTTAATTTTGACAATGTTAGTTGTTCAGGCAAATCATATGGTAAGTGTCATTTGATTAGGATGAAAAATGATGTTGATTCAATCTTAGGAGAAAGATATTTGTCAATTGGTTTCAAGATGGTAGAATATTTGCTTCTTCTCCCTATTTTATTATTCTTGCCATGAAATTTGAAATTTTTAACCATGAAGTAAAACATAAAATAAGTCTCATAAAAATTTTAAAAATAAATCCTGAATATGAAAAATGTGAAAACTTTATAAAAATAAATTCCTGAATTTTAGCTTGTATTTTTGGTACAAAATGTAACATGAAAATCAGAGCTGTGTTTACATACCAGTCATTTTGAACATCTAATTTGCTTGAATCACTTTCCATTCAAAAAATGACACTTTAACAATACCTATGATACTATTACTGATGAAGGAAATAATTTCATTTGCTTTGATTTGAAATTTTCTAATAGTCAGTGAAGACATTATGTAAAGACTGAAAAATATACCATAATACTGTAAACTTCTTATATTTCAGAATGAAGTTATTAATATTATATAATGTCATATTGAAAATTGCAAGCAATTACAATTATCATGGGAGACCTGAATGCAAAAGTAGGCAAGGAAAGAGAGATGGTGAAAGAGTTTAGCAAATTTTGACTAGGAATTCATAATGAATATGGAGAAAAATGGGTCCAATGGTGCATGGTGAATGAACAGGTAGTAGCCAACACCTAGTTTCAAGAAGACTTAAGACATATATGGACAGAGAAACACAGGAGGAGAAACAAAAAACAAATTGACTATATAACCATCAATAAGAGATTCAGGAATGCAGATTTACACTGCAAAACCTATGTAATTGCTGACTATAAGAGCAATCATCTTCCAATGATATGTAAACCTGGAGTGAAGCTATGGAAATTGAAGAGGGCCAAGGCAGTACCTAAATTGCAATATGACAGACTCCTAAATGACCTTGATATGAAGGAGAAATATATGGACAGTGTTAAAAGCAAATACAATGGACAAAATGAGAATGGAAACTCCACATGAAGAGAAGCTTTAGTAACATCAGCAATGAAGATCATCTCAGAGAAGTATAGACAAAGAAAAAAGAATGGATGTGAGATTAAATTTGCAACATGTTGAAAATGAGACAAAAAACAATGCCAAGGTATAGCACAGAATATAGGACTCTGCACAAAGAAATCAGGAATAAATGCAGAGAGACTAAAGAGGAATGGCTCAATCAGAAATGTGCAGAAATAGAAAGAATAAGTATCACAGATAAAGGAGATATGCATAAAAAAATAAGTGAACTAAGAGGACAAAATACATCCTCATCAAAAGGATACATAAAATCAAAGGATGAGACATTGATATTAGAGAAAGAAAAATACTTCAGAGATGGAATGAATACACCAGAATATGCAGAAATATTGAAGGACCAGAAATATTAAAACCTAAAGTGGAATCAGCACTAGCCAATTTGAACAGATTAAAGCAGCAGGAGCAGATAGAATTGTAATAGAGATGCTGGCAGTCTTAGATGATTTTGGCATAGACAAGATTACAGAAATAATAAATGAAATCTACATCAGTTGTGATATACAGGAAGACCTAAGTAGAAATATCTTCATAGAACTACCTAATAAGCCAGGTGCAAAGAAATATAAACTCCATTGAACAATCAGCCTAATGCGCCATACAACAAAACTTAAAATCTGAATTCTGATGAATAGGACAATAACATTGCCAGTTCATTAAAGACACTAGAACAAGGAATGTGATATTTATGCTCAGAATGGTATGAAAAAGAGCAGCAATTCAAAAGCAGAAGGAGGTGAACTTGCATTTTATATATTATGCAAAAGTGTTTGATAAGGTATGTCACAAAGAACTATTGGAATTGCTAGGTATCCTTGACATATTTGGGAAGGATAATCCAGAACCTATATTGGCGGCAAACCACCTGCATAAGAAACAATGCTTAACCTACTTAGTGGGCTTTAGAAAATTGATGGCAGAGCAAGGTTTAGGATAAAATTCATTAAGAACTACTAAGGACAGGAAATTGTGGAGGGATATGATCACCACCATCTTGAAGGGAGATGGCAAATAGAAGACAAAGAATTATTAACAAGCAAATTATGAATTTTCAAATTTCAATTATTTAAATAATGATGCTAAGCGATTTGCCATTGTTTACTAAGTGGATGACTAAATTTCTGCAGTTCAAAGTTTTAGTAAATATAATAAGAAAATTCTGTTGGAATCAATCACGACAACAATTTTAAAAAGAAATATGTTCATTCAATTGATCTCTGTTATAAATAGGTAAAAAGAAAATATTGTTATATCGAGATAGGTAATAATAGAATTATTTATATTCACATATCTTTCAATGATTTACTATTGATTCATATAAGGGATTTGATGACTTGTAGATAAGAAAGAGTGCAGGGAAATTTAGACTGATGCCCCCACCGCCAATAAAAAGAGAATAAGCATAAATGTGACATTAACCATAGAGAAAACAATCCTATTCAATTTTTTAGTTTTTGCATCATTTTCCTACAATTAAAAATATTGAATGCCATTTGACTAAGAAATATAAGGTTCCCAGAGATCAACAAAATTGTTGGGTTGAAAAGATGAAAATGAATGCAACAAGAAATGAAGCATAAAGCAGAAGTTTGGGCTTCTTTTTTTAAACTCTTTGAGACTTCATATATTTCAATGGAATATAAATTTTGGAAATGTGATGTATAAAGTTTGTGAATCTTTTATGAAGTAGAAATTTAGTTTTCTTTTTTTAATCAGTTCACCCCAAGCAAAGAGATAATGCCACTAAGATGCAAGGAGCTACTGGGAATGAAAGAGAATGAGAAGTCTTTAGAAGGAACTGGAAACCCAATCTTAAACAAAAAACAAGAAATAAACTTCAAAAGACTGGAGAGGAGTTTGAACTGGATGAAAGGCAAATCTACCTCCTATTGAGGGAAAAATTGTAAATAAAATTTCAGAGTTTAGGTAAAGACATTAGAAGTATAGAGTTCAAGTAGACTTTAGAAGGAACCAGAAACACAAACAGGAAAAAAAGGATAAACCTCTACTCTTGTTCAAAAAACTAGGGAGGAGTATAGACAATAGGCAAAACTATCTACCAAAGAAAAAAAAAAATAGAATTGAATAAGCTCAGAAAATGAACGTGTATATAAGAAAAGAGGAGACATATTTGGTGTAAACCCCTCTCCAGGGAGCACATTGCCTATTGCACATAAAAGGGGATGTTCAGGGTCAAATGCTGAAGCTTAAGGTATCCCGAGTAAGGAAGTACCATGGGGAACAAAGCAATCTTTGTTTCTAATTCTATGGTCACATGGGATTTCTACATTAACCCACCCTAGTGCTATATTACATTTGAATGGATATGCAGCTAAACAACAACAACACACACACACACACACACATACATACATACATACATATATATATATACACACACACTAGTTGCACTGAGGAGCTGTGATACAGCAAAACAGTATTGTCTGTGAATGACACTATATATATAAATTAAATATATGTATATATAAATAATAAGAAAGAACAGTAAGATATATAATTCGATGTTCTTATTGATATATATTTTTTTATTTTTACAAAACAGTGCTCAATGTAAATTTACAGAGCATAAATATTATAAATTAACTGATTTAAAATATGGTTTCTTTGCTACACAGTAATAACCATGTTTCAAAAACTGAAGCTAAAAACTTCAAATTTAATTATATAATTAAATTAAAAGCATTAGTTCTGTTTCATCTTCAAGCGAATTTTGGAATAACTTATTTTTAAATTTACTGAGTTTTAAACTCACATATAAATTCATAATTTCCTGTTTCCATGGATACAAAGAAATCTAATCATTCAGACAGGGGCGTAAGAGTGTTCATTTTTATTAACTCTTGTATCAATTATGAGTTACATTCGAAAAAGAGGTTAAGTTTAGGGAGGGTAGGGGTGTATTTTTCAATGAATTCTGACATATGCATGTCGTCTGGTTATTTTTTATCATTAACAGCAAAAAGTTTTTCGGCTTTTTTTGTAATTGTATACTTAAAGATTCTTTAAAAAAGGGGTGTTTGGGTTAGAATACGTTATATTTAACTACAATTTTAAAATATTTTTACTCTTAATTACTAATAGAATATATTTCTTTTTAAAACAAGTAAATGTAATAGAATTACTCAAATTATTTAAAATTATTTTTTCATATCAAATATAAGTATGTATATTACCAGCTCCCATTTTTATATTATATTTTTAAATATTTTTTAAAGAAAATTTTTGACAATGACGGCAAAGAATAGCTATTTCATTTCTTTGATTCAGTAAATTTTTATTTTTTATAAACTGAGTAATATATAGTTTCTCATGTATGCACAAAGGACATGGGTCATTTAATGAACTACATATTCTAGCTTTTCTTATTAATTTCCATTTTACTGTAGGTGTTTTATTGGATTCTTTTACGTGCCAGAAATATTTTGAAAGGGATGTCTGATTTCTGTATTTATTTATCCTAAATGAAGTTTGATGTTGATTGAACCTCTTTTTGAACCTCTTGTGTTACCTATATAGATTTTTATGTTTTCGGGATTCTCAATAGAAGAGATATTGCATTGGTATACTAATGATTCCGTGTGACATTTATTTTGTAGAGGACAGTTTTGAGGATTTCTGCAGTTACATAATTTGAAAATATGTATGAGCAATAAATTCACAGATTATTAAAAATATTGATAATAACTAGTTTAGGTGAGTTACATGTTATGATGCAAAGTGCAACTTAAATTTTATTTATAAATAAATCCAAAAGATATCAGCCCTAAAAATATACTTTTGACTAAAAATGTATACTATATACAGGAATAAATTATTTTATATGTTAATATGGGATTCTTGATATTCTATAACCTTCATCAGCCTTTCAACCCTTGATTTTGTTAACTTTCATTACTGTATTAATTGCAGCAATTTTACCAATTTTCAGCAATCTTTTTATATTTAGATATTCATTTTATGCATCTCATTCATGATGAGCCAAAGTTTTTTATTAGATTAATATCTAAAGAGACTGAAAGCTATTCTATTAATTAGGGTCCTTGAAACCTTTCTGATAATGTGAACAATAGTCAGCACTACGGCATCTGAAGAAGCTTTGTCTTGCATGTATATACTCTCTAGCTTCTTGGTTCTGACCTGTGTCACAAACACATCTTGTCGAATAACTTATAATAAAGATCAGAATTTATGTTTATACTATCATAAACTTTGAAGAGACCTATAATTTTCTGCTTAGAATATTAGCCCAAAACATTACTCCACCATCCACTGTTGTTTTCTAAGATGTGTTGGTTAACTATTTCCATGAAGGATCCAACCTCTTTCTCAGGCACCAAATCCATCCAACTTAGCTGTAAACTTATCACTAAAAATTATTTGAGAAATTGGTTTTCATGTACTTATTGAACTTATGTGTTTCTGTTTGTGATATTTACTTAAATACATTAGGTTTGGTAATTTTCATGTTTTTAACAAATAATCTTAATTATTTACACTATTTGTCTGCATACTGTTGTCCTCATCTTTGTTGTTGCTATCACAATGTTTCAGCTGTTGTGCCCTCCAGTTTTCATCAGGTACATGTTGATCCAGTAACCTACAGTCAGGGGTTAGGCTTGTGTTTCATGGATGAATACACTCGGTTTGAAATAAGACACGCAAATAACCATCACTTGTATGAAAGTAGAACTTGCTCTCATCACTGAATCCTACAGAGTGCCACTCAATTCCCCCCAGGTGACCCTCTCAAGATACCATGAAGATGAGCATGATGGTAATGTGGTGTAAGTAAAAGTTTATATATATGTGCTTGTTGTCTGGCTGCAAGTAAATAATTGACAGTGGCATGCATTGATAATCGCAAAATAACATTTGCTATGATCTATGCTGATGTAGTCTGACACTATTGTCCTTGCAATGCATTGATCTTGTTCACTACCTCTACTCTATGGACATGCAGAATCTGGTCTACAAGTGTAGGAATGTTCATTTTAACACTGTTGCTAAAATCAAAACACTACTAATGCATTGTATCCAGCATATGCAATTCTTATAAGTGACCACCCAAGTTTCTGAAGGGCCACAATCTGATCCCTCCCAGATCAAAACCTAATCAGGGGAAGAATCATGGTCAGTGCAATAATATGTGTTGTTATGTCACAAGGTAGCTGAAGACTTTAAATATTTTATCAGAATATCTGCCTCACCCCTAGCATGCACATATTGCACCAAGGTCAAATTCAACATTTATCCTTCAGCATATTGCAATTTTATTTCCTATAAGTGTATTTATAAATAAAGTTTTTTTGGATATTTTTGTTACAAGTCTTCTTCCACAATAATTGACCAAGATTTTAATATAATGGCATTATTATTTCTTCATATCAAGTGGTGTCTATTCTCTGTAGATTATAGTTCAGGAGATAACAGTCCAAAAATGTGAATATTTAAATAAGGATAGATATATTAAGACCTAGATACACATACATACTATATATATATATATATATATATATATATATATATATATATATATATATATATATATATATATTTTAGAATTGGACATAGTCCGACAATTAAGTCCGAACGGTTAAGGCACATCACGCGAAATGATGGTTCCGTATAGGATACAGGTTCGATTCCTGTCAGAGAGCGAAAATTTTCTATGAAAATTTCTCAGACATTCAGGCCGGTAAATGTTATTTAATACTATTTATTATAAAACAGAGCATTTGCTTAAATACTTGTATCTATATAAAAAGAATGTTAAACATAATATAAAATGTCTTTAAATAAATATATATATATATATATTCAACAATATATTTAGATATACATATAGGCCTAAACATGCGTATATACAGAGCATGGCAGAAATACCCCACCAAATAATGGTAAGATATTAGCTAGATGAAGATCCCATTGTCATTAATATCTTAGCATTATGTGGGAGGTATTTCTTCCAGACCTTGTATAAACATAAATGTATACATGCATGCATTTCTATAAACATATACAGGGTGCGATGGATATTGTTCTCTAAATTATGCAAAAATGAAAATAACACTGACACCTCATTTTAACAGATATATTTACCAAAATTACACAAAAATATCTTGAAATACTAAAGTGTAAATTTATTCAATAAAATTGCCATTTGCTTCAACCACAGCCTCCAGAGAATTTCAGAGTCTTCTGCAACTCTTCTGGACAGTCTCTCTGTTTAAGTTGGTGACTGCTGCCATAATAGATGCCTTCAGATAATTTTTGGACTTACAAGGAGTTTTGTTGGTCTCAGGCTCAGCTGCACCCCACACATAATAATCAAGGGGCTTGCAAGTCTGGGGAGTTAGGTGACCAGATGTAAGAACTTATGTGGTTGTCTGACAGCCATGACTGAGTTCTCCTGCATGTGTGGCATGGTGCAGAATTCTGTTGCCAGATGTAGGGTCTTCCAGTGGCTATCTTCTTGACTCAGGGAAGCACTACCTCCTAAAGGCACGATGTAGGCCTCCATGTTGTGTCTGAGGCCTTGTGAGAAGATGAATGGAGGCATAATGTCAGCATCACTAGTGATCACTCCAAACCCCTTCATAATCACCGTTAGACTCATCTATTTACAAATCCTGTACACTGTCCTCAGATTGACACTCAAAGTCTCTGTAATGTTTGTATTGGAGCTTCTGGCACAAATTCTAAGCAGTACAGCATGCCATTTCCAAATTTCTGGCAGAGTGAATTGTGTCATGATGCTTTTTTTCTCACAGATGGTGCCCAACTGACCCTACTATACTGTGCAGTCAACAAAATCAAAAACAAACAACGTGCATGCACAAAATGAAAAATATAAAATGGTGACAATTTACCCATCGCACTCTGTACACATAGGCATAGAAATCTATATTGTGGCTTTACATTCAACAAGGATTTATTTGGATGCCTCCTGTTTGTCAAAGGCCTGCTGCACAGCACCAGAGACTTATACATGTGTTCATACACATTTTTATTTGAATGTCATTTGACAGCAATATAGAGTAATGGATGTCACACATTATGAAATGGACAAAGTCCAACAATTCAACAAGACATTTTTTATGCTTATATGTTCTTTTTATAGATACAAATATTTAGGTAATTGCTCTGTTTATAATAAACAGTATTAACGACATTTACTGGTTTGAATGTCTTAGAAATTTTCATAGAAATTATACGTCCTGTATCAAACCTGTATCCTATTCGGAACCATCTTATAGCTTGACGTTCTTTTACCGACTGAGCCACAGGGGAGCGTTTCGGTTAGTTAGGTCGATTTTACTGTTTTTAAACTACAATTCTCTATGATGTTCTCTTGTACATTCATAGCTGCTCAATGCGTATCCAAATGTAAACAAATGACGTCACACATTATGAAATGGACAAAGTCCGACAATTATTTTAAGACATTTTTTATGTTTATTATATTTACTTAAATATTTGTGTCTATAAAAAGAACGTATAAACATAAAAAACGCCTTAAAGTAATGGATGTATAAAACCAATAAAACCAAGAATAACAAATATCTCATGCCATTTCTACTGTATGTCGAATTCTCTCTTGAATTTAAATCATTCATTAAAATAAATCAGATCAGCTCTCAGCTTCACAAAAATATTAAAAAATTCTTTGACTTTTCAATTTCACCAAAGGAAGATAAAATTTTTGCATGTGTTTCTTTCCAAAATTCAAAGCCAAAAATTTTGTTTATTTCATTTTTTTCCTTTGTTTCTCTTTAAAAGAAAAAAATAATCTTCTGCCTAAAACAGTGAATATGAAAAAATAATTTGATATATTTTCAATCATTTAAATTTTTTCTTTTTAATTACTGAAAGTAAAGTTTTAGATCACATTTCTAAGTGTCTGCTTTTTACTCTTATAAACTGAAGAACTTTTATTTATTCTACATTCTTATATATGCATAAATATTCATTATATTTACAGACTTGATGTGATAATGATTTATACACACATGCATACAAATATAAACATGTTATTTTGATTCATTGATATTATATACAAGGGTGTATCTTGGGTAGGATTGTTTTTTATTAATTATTTAGTTCATAAGTTTAAGGTTTATATTTAAGTCATCCAGTGGTGGGTTGTAAGTTTAGGATTCACATTTAAATCACTGTGGCTATGCATTTATTTGTATTAATTGGCTTTTATTATTTATTTCCGTTATCTATTTATTTTATTAGCTTTTTGTTTTGTTTAAAGTATATTTTTATAATATTATTATCTGTGTTGTATTTAATTTCCTTATTTTATTGGTGCTTTTTTTAATAATGTTTTGCAATATATTAGTATTTTTAGTTATCAAGTTTTGTATGACATTAAAAATTTGTTTTCATGTTTACTTTTTGAGATAATATCTGATCTTTTGATTAGTAATTTGTGTTGGACTGGAAAAGTAATTATAGCTATTTTTTAATCTAAGTATAGTTTACAGATTTTTAGAGACTGCATTGTAGGCTGGTGCTATTTCCCTTATTTTCCATGTTATTTTTCGTTTGTTTTGGTTTAAGCTTAAAAGTCACAAATATATCTAGAGAGGGTTGTGTTGTTCCTATATCTACTGTTGTTAAAAGATGCTTTGTATACATAGTTTCTCTGTTTCTGTGGTCCTTCTGTTACTCATGCATATTTTTTCTTCATTACCTTCTGTTTTTATGATGGCTTGGTATATGATATTACTTTGCTGGCAATTGATGTTTAAGGGACATTTATGCTTTATCTTGGACTTGGTTAATATAGGTAATTTACTGGTTATTTTTCTATTGTGTTTTTATTATCTATATCATGCTATTTGTGCAACCACCATAAGACAAATTGGGATACTGCATTAATCAAATGCATATGTTTCTATGTCCTATATCTTTTGAATTTATTTATAAAAGATTATGTTGCATTTAGCATAATAAAAACTGATATTTCCAAAAGAAGTTATCACTATTATCTTCAATAACCATAGATGAAACTCACATGATATATTGCTTATATACCATAAAGTATTTTACCAACATTGGTTAATACTAATTTTGATTTGAACACACTGACTTGCATAATAAAATTGGGCTTCATGTAAATATAGAATTGAATAAAAGGAACAATAAATAAAAAAAGGTGTAATAAATATGGAATAAAGATAAAGTTGTGTGCAAACGTGAACAAACATTTTAGATTGATTTATTGATTTACAGTCAAAAGAAAAAGAGGATGAAGCACTCCATACACAGCATCTTCAGTTAAATAGTGGCATCACTATCAGATTATAATTGGATTAAGAAAATGAGAAATGGAAATTGGTTGATGACGGCATCTATTCACTCATATGATTGGATATTATGATTGTTATTGGATTTAAGAACAGAGGTTGAACAACAATATTTATTAGACTGGAAGTGAATGTCTGAAAATGAATTTTCTTCCAAATACTGAACATCCACCAAAATACAATCAGACAAGTTTGGATCAGAAAAGAAAGCCAGTAAAATATTGCACTTATGAATATCCCATCTGTTCTGTGTTTTGTCTATATAATAATTTTACTGAGAATTGATTTCAGTATTATAGTGCAGTACAAGAAACAAAAAAAGTTAGGTAATCAATAAGTTTGTTTCAATTTCTGCAGGAAATTCATAATGAGTCTTAGGCTCATGAAAAATTTGCATTTTTAAAAGTTTTTAAAATTCAGCTACAAAATTTAAACTTTGTTCTTCCTGTACTATTTTTATGAACAGATCATGGTCTGATTAGTAATTTGCCATTCTACTGCTTAACGAAATGAGTCAATTTCTTGGCATTCTGTAAAATAGCTTTATCATAGAAAAACAAAATAGTAACTAGAGTTAATTTTCTCAAACTACAGTACAAGAAGCCAGAAAAAGTTAGGAAACATGTCTTTCTTCTGTAAAAAATTCATCACACCTTAAGCTGATGAAAATTTTAAGATGGCTAAAAAAGTGAGTTTGTGTAAAACTGCAGATTTTATTTTTTCTAATAGAAAGTGATTAATACAGGTAAAGAGTAATACATACATGATAAGAAAAATAGAGTCTTATGCAATACAGGAAGGAGTTAAGAGTTCAAAACTGGCTATGAAAATAAGATGCATACCTAAGTATTAATTTCCTCACTAGTTTTACACACATATACATAATCCTATGTTGTCAAACATCCTGGCTATAGGTGACTACTGACAAATTACTGCTGAGCAACAATCAAAAACTGGTTTCTGATTCAGGATCTAAAGTGAGAGGTATGTTGGGTGTGAATGGGTCCATTGGATATATGGGTGGTAACCCTGAATTAACAACTAAAATTCAGTCATTTAAAATCAGTAGTTAAGAAATGTTTAACATTGAAAGTAACTTGAATATTTAAAAAGATGGTGTTTCTTTCTCTTAACAGGCTCATTTTACTTGCAACATCCAGTCTCATACTCTGAGTGCCATATCATTCTCCTAGAAAACTGTAGACAGAGTAAATAATCGTTTGTCTTGCAAGCAGTTCACAGTAAATTTATCCATCTGTAGATGCTTTTTGAATGTGACCTTGAACTAAAGTTAGCTTGGTCCAGCAAATATAATGACTTGATAGGCTATTTGGATGAGAGTTCTTTTTCAGATGATTTAATAAAGTATTTTAGATGGTTAGTTCTCCACACAGTAATTTTATACTTTAAATGATGTATGTTCAGAATTATTGTATTTTTGAATGTTTTTAAAATTCTGTAACAAAGTTTAAACTTTGTCCTCCTTGCACTTTCTTTATCAACAGATCATTGTCTGATTAGTACTTTGCTAGTTCACTACTCAACAAAATGAGTCAATTTCCTGGTATTCTGTGAAATCATTTTTATCAGAGAAAATCAAAATAGTAAGTAGAGTTAATTTTCTCAAATTGTGAGGGAAAAATCCTTACAAGACAAAAAAACAAATTTCATCTTTTTATATGGAACTATTTTCTGAGAAAAATTTCTGAGATAATAAATTCCTTTTCAAACAAGAAAGCCATCCAATTATTTTAATTTGTTGGCATTGGTTAAGCATATTTATTTACTTTTTTCACAAAGCATTGATTCTAAACTGTTTTTTCATTGGATATTTTATGATTTAACATCAATCAGTGATTTTTTAAAACTTTCTTATAGTTGTGACATATTTTATTGACAATGAAAACCAATATTACCACAGTGTAAAATATTTGATTAAATTCTGTGATCCATTGTATATTTTTTCAGATTACTAAAAACAAAGTTCAGTTATATTATATAATAAGATGAGAAAAAAACAAAGGAAAAAGTTTACTTGTATGAATCATTTGAACATTTTTCTTTTTAACCTCAAACTAGATTTTTTTCATAATTTTATGAAGATATTTTGGTTTTAATTGCATCATTGGTGTTTTCTTAATCATCCTGTTTTTTCAATAGCTAAGCTTGATGCTTTATATATATATATATATATATATATATATATATATAACAGTGGGGAAATAAATATTTAATAAATACTACAAAAAACAGCTTATTGAATATTTACCTGCACATAGCATTTATCTTAAAATTACACCACATATAGGCATCATCTTTGTAATAATATGTGTGAATAAAAACACCAACAGGCTGAAAACCTTTCTATATATTACTTCAAACATTATTTTTAGTGGAAGTTTATTTTGATGTCATACAGTACAGCCACACAAACACACACACACACACATATATATATATATATATATATATGAGCATATTCAAAAGTACAAAAATTGCATTATGTTTTTATAAAGTATTGAAAGATGTTCAGGACCTTGTTTTACTTTTTGCAAACTGATCAAGCAATGAACATCACCATTAAAACAATACCTAATATACTAAATCTATGGAAAAGTATTAATCAACATTTCTAGTTACTTACATTTTATACATATCAGCTTGATTAAAAGAAGTTTCCATTATACTGTTAACAATAAAATACTGATGAATGACCCAAAATTACTTGGGTTTTGGTGAAAGAGGCTGTAATAAAGATTTAGAGGTTTGCAATGACTTGCTTAGAGAAAATGTTTTGATTGTTCTATGCCACACCCATAAGAGATCTACAAGGGTGTGCTATCCACAGTGTAAAAGTAATTATATAAAGTTGACGAGATTCTTGACACAAATCCCATAATTGTTGATAAATGTTGGAGATTTGATGTTTTGCCAATTGTTTTTGGAAGGAGAGTGGGCAGACAAAGAGAATTAAATGTTTGTCATTTCTCTCTGAGCACTTCATATCCAAACAGATTATTTCTGATTTGAATGAAATGTTAAATTTGGCACATGTAGCTGAGTGTGACAATGCATCACAGAGTTAAAAGTTTCAATCCAAAAATTTTAGAGCAGATTCATCAGAGAATGCAAAATAATTCAATTAAAACTAAAGTCTGAGAGTCTTGGCAATTGTGATGCTTCAGTAAAATTGGTGTTGAATAAAAAATTTTTTCCTGTTCATGGAAATGAAGCTGAGATGTTCCAAGAGAAATTGTATACTTTCCATACTTGATATCTTGAAGAATATAATGACAAATTTTAATTGAATTTCAATCCAGGATTACATTTGAGCAATCAAACCATGGCAATGGATTGAAAAGTTTACCTCAGTGAGTGAATTAATTCAATTTATTTTTTTCTGTTCAAAATCCCAGGAAGTTAATCTTATTCATGTAATGAAGATTTCAGAGTTGACAAAATGTAGTGCTATAAAAGTTTTGTCAACTTAAGTGGTTGACCTTTGAGTTAAGTAGCTTAAAAAAAACATAACTTTTCAGTGATATTGGTCTATCACTGAAAAGTTATCATGTTTTTTTTTAGAAACTTAAGTATTGCTACTTAAATTTGTATGTGAAATAATATTTTGTTATTTTTCAGTCAGAATTCTTGAAAACAACCCAAAATTACAGAAACAAAGAATAAAAAATACAATACTTTATACACTTCTGGAGAGGTAGAATACAAAAATAATTGGCACATCTCCATAACTGCTGTTTAGCTGTCATGTGATCATTATGTGCCATCCTTTACTGGACATTTTATTTAAGGACAACATCTTTTCATTATGTGTTTCAACTATGCACTGATGGCTTAGGGGGAAAATCTCCAACTGTTGCCGAATCAGTAGGGTTTTGATCCCAGCTTGAAGTAATCAGATGTCTAGCCACACTGATGAGCTTTGATACAGTGAAACAGTATGCCTATGGATGGCAATATATACTCACCTGAAAAACTTAAAATTTGGTTGTGCACTCTTGGAAGATAAGTGTGAATTTGTAAACAATGACTAATACTACTAATATTACAAGCTCTTCCTGAATTGACCATTGTCAGTCATTGGCGTGTTTATTCACAGAATAGGTACATCAAAATTTGACTTTCTTTCAACCGTGTGCCAATGGCTTAGGGGGAAAATCTCCAACTGTTGCCAAATCAGTTGGGTTTTGATCCCAGTTTGAAGCAATCGGATGTCTGACCATGCTGATGAGCTGTGATACAGCAAAACAGTCTCTCTGTGGATGACAATATGTATAGATATAATAAAATATTTAGTTTAGGCATTTTTTATAAAAGATCATAACAATCACTAACACTGGGAATTAGTATTTTTATTGTGTGAAAAATTTTGGTCTGTTGAATATAAAGTTTGAACCTCAAATTTCATATTTGAAACCAGCTCACTATACACTTATACCATAAATTACATTGTCAAATACAAATGAACATTTAGTTTTTTGAAAATGAAATACTTTTTTTGCATATCTGTTTTTATTAATTTGTCTGTAGATTCATATTCCAGAGCTTGAGAACATAATTTTCTCTAAAGTAAATTCTGCTTAAATTCATTTGAAAAATTAACAGAAAATTTGCTACCTGAAAAATACAGTGCATTATATTTGTTTTTACTTGTTTTCTTCATGAAGATATTTTTTATTTAAACTCATACAATGAATTTATTTCCATTATGTGATATTTTAAATTGCTCCTAAATTACTTTTAGTTAATGAAGTGTTCTTTCATCTGACATAAATTGTAATGGATACAACCCCTTCCACAGCTTTAGCCTATACAGTAATTATAGAAAGTTATGAATAGTTAAATCTTAATTTTATGTTTTTTTTTCATCATCTATTAATTAACAGCAAGATGACTGGCAATTGGACTGAAAGTAGAAAAAAGACAATTTCTCAGCCATTTCTTGCTTTTAAATAAATTTTCTTCTTAATATCTTGTCTGTATTTTTTGTTAGGAGTTTTTAATTTGAATGACTAGCAATTTTATTTCAAGTTCTTTGGCTATTATATTAATTTCTACAACAAATTATTAGTTAGTAATTTTGACTATCTTCAAGAAATGAAGAGAATAAAATGTTTTGCTTTAGTTTCCCCTCCAACAAGATATTGGCTTTATTGTTGTACATACCAACAACTATATCAAGATAAGCATGCCTGTCATCTACCGCAGTATCAGATTTTCAAAAATACAATGTCTGTAAATCTTTTTAGAGCTTCAACATTGTTTTGGCTTTATCTGAAACATTTAATCATATGATATCAGATTTAAATGTACAACTGAGAATTGTTTATGAAATACTTGATCTTATGCAGAAATCAGAAGTAATACTACCAGAGATTTTGCTTTTATAAAACTAATTATGAGTTGGCTTCATGAATCTATATAAACAACTAAGACTTTAATAAATTTTAAAATTTCTCAAAATTGTTTAAAAGTTTAATTCCCATGAAAATTATTTATAATTACAAGAGTGCATCAATAAGTCTATAGCCTGACAATTAGCTAAATTTTGATCTGAAATTTTTACTATATAATGTTCAATCTCTGTGTTAAATAGAGAAGCAGTGGGTTAAGTGCATTGGCAATGAAGGATATTATACCAAAAATTAAATATTTGTTATATGAAATTAATGTTTTTTTTCATCATTTGTCTATAGGTTTATTGATGTACCTATATATAACTTCATCTTTATTCTATAACCATTAGTCATCTATGGTTTATATCTTGTGTTTAATTTTAAGAAAATGATACCATATTGGATAAATTATTAACATTCCTGATCATTCTTACTCTACTTATGAAATTCATGTAACACAGTGAGTAAGAAGACAAGCAAACTGAAATTGAAATGTTTTTCCATGTCTTTTGCAATTGCTTATTACAAATGACAAACAGAATACTTTTAGCCTCGTATCCTTAGTCATCAATTTTACAAAATATCTTCAGAGCCATTTTGAAACATTCCAACACCTCATGGATATTTAATTCTTTCATTTGTTGTTTAAGATACTTTCAGATAATCTTTTGTTGCTGTTATGATGAAAGTTTGTTTTTTATAGTTTTTTAGATGTTATAAGCTCTGCATTTAAAAATATAACAAAATGAACTCTTTTCATATTTTTCTTATCTCAAACAAATGGCAATATATGTAGTTTTGGTTTACTTTGTTAGATTACAAACACAAGAAACAAAAATGGAATCTAATTTCAAGTGTCATGCCCCAAAGTTATTCTAAACTTTTATCAGATGACATTGACAGAAAAAAAACTTGTGTGGGAGTGAACTCAGCAGACCTTTTATAAATAAACACTAGATATGACCAGATATATGTATATACAATATCAACTAAAGCTGAGGCTCACTTTAACTGCTAAAATAATTTTTACTTTTAATGTTGCATTATTGTACATATTTTTATTTTTTCTAATAGAATTAATAGAAGATTTAATCTTTCTTTTTTATTAAAATCATTAGAAGAGGTGGATTTTGCTCTCAATTTTGTAAAATTACTGAAAAAAAGATATATTTGAAGTAATCAGCAACCACAATCTGATGGCAACCTCTAAAGTAGGTTTCTCAAACTTTTTAAACAATGGTACACCTAGGATCAAATGAAAATATCATGGCACACTTAGACAAATTTTTAAAGGGTATATATTTAAATGTTATGAAATAAAACCATAGATTTTTAAAAAAATAAACACACACACAAATATGAACTCACTTTATTTCAATGTTTCTATTCAACTATTTGGGCAGCTTATTTAGTGTGAAACCCATGCCTGGTGTTTTTTATTTTCGATTTCTTCAATGTTTTATCGAATGTGCGATAAGCAGAACCTCATTTTTTCTTCAGTTGAATGTAATCACTTCTTATTTTTGATGTTATTTATGGTTGATAAGCCTAATTCACATAAATAAGAAGTGGAAAGTTGCAATAAAACTGATAAAGCCTTTTTAGCTAATGTGGGATATTCCTTTTGTATTGAAATCCAAAATGTATCAATGAGTACCATGGAATGTTTTATTTAGAGCCCTCAGTCACTAGAAATGGGGGACAATTCTTTTCCTTCCCATTACTGAAGTCCAATATTAGAAGAAACATTTATGAAGGGATTTTGAATCCAATCACACTTTCATGTGATGCAGCATGGTGGCAGTTGAGAATAACTGCCCTAAAGCTATCCTTTTTAGACTGAAATTACCAAAATAGTTGCCCTTTTAATACTAAAATAAAAAGAATAAGTCTGTATGGATCCCAGAAGAGAGTTATTTATATTCATCATTCTGACTATGCATCTAGATTTCAAATCACTGTTTTTCATTTCTTATCATCATCATTTAGCCGGGAACCTCGGTAGAAACACGCCATCTAAAAGAAAAACAAACTTTATGTGATTATTCTTTAAACATTTCACTCATAAGTCAACTTATATACCAAATTCCCTATCTGACATATGTAGATGCTTCTTTAAATCATATCCCATGGTGTACAAGTAACTAGTGTTGAATTAAGGACATGCTTACTCTCGTATGCTGCAATCAAAATACACTTTGTTGTTTCATGTGATTCCATATCTGATCTGTATTTGCTAATTACTTACCCTAATTAAATGCCGGTATACTTATTTCTTTATCGCTCATTCACACATGCATGCGCACACACACACGCACACACACACACACTTCTCTTAATCCAGGAGTTTCTTATGTTATTTATGCCAATATTTTTCAAATAACAATGAATAAAGGAAGACTATAAATAAACTAAATCCTTTGCAATGAGACAAAATCTGATTCATACTCCAATCAAATTAACTAGACATGAGTTGATTATGAAGCAGTATCTTTTTCTGCCTGAAATGTTTTTGTTCAAGATGATCAGCATTCAATTTATAGGATAGTATATCACTCTTTTGAAGATATAGCCGATAATGACCAAATAGTTTCCTCAACATTATGAGCAACATACTTTTGAAATGATTCAAATAGAAGAAATTGTCAAACCAAAATATATCTGATTTACTTATAAGACTCCATCAGTGATTCAAACTCTTTCTAGAAAGTCTATTGGCAATGCCCTTTTTCTTCCAATATCAAATAAAATTTAAAATACCTCAAGTATTCAAAGATAAAAGATAGAAAGTTTACATTTGATGAGCACAGAGAGTTTACTCAACTATAGCCCACCAATCTGAATCTGTCTATTTTCTTTTATGAGCAATGTTCCTTCTGGACATGGGCAATCATAGCTCTCCACAATTTCCTATCCTTTGTAACACTTAGTAAGGTTTGTCTTTTCACCATACCTCCTAGCCATCTATTTACACAAGTTTGATAGGTAGGTTGCTGACGGCTTTTATCTCTCTCTTACATTCAATATGTCCCGTGAGTGTCAAATTTTCTAGGTCCCCTTTCCTCATGCATCCTAGAAATTTCAACTGACTCTTTTTGATTCTAACTTTAAGCATTCTTTTTGTTTCCATTTTTTTAAAAACTTTCTCATTATACACATGCTCAGTCTTTGGTATTCTAAACATCCTTCTACACATTTCTGTTATTTCAAGTCTCTTTTTTATTTGTGAGGAGTTTGTCCAGCATTCAATGTCATATAGGAGGACCAACATTACATAACAGTTCAATCTTTTGTTTCTAATAAATCTTCCTGTTTCTTAAGACTGAAGACGTCTTTCACTATCCCAAGGCACCTTTAGATTTCAGTGTCACATTTTCTATAATCTGTTCAAACACTTCCGAGATAAGATAAAATTTTGTACTTGCTGGATTTTGGTGTCTCCAGTTTGTAGTTCACATCTTGGACTCTTCTTGCTGATAAATATACATTTTATCTTTTTACAATTGATGATTAATCCTTTCTTCTTTCCTTTAGGACCTTGTTTAGGAGTTCTTGAAGTTTCCTGTGCCTACACTGTCATCTGTATATCTTATGTTGTTAAGATTGTGCTCACCAGAAGTCTTGGTAGGACTTCTAGTTTGTTCAGGATTGCTTTGCTGTAAAGTTTGAATAAATGTGATGAAAATACACATCATCCTTGGCTTACACTCCTTTCTATTTTTGTATTTACTGAATTCATTTTTTATCTGAAGGTAGGCAGTTTGCTCTCAGTATAAGTTCTGGATTATTCTGATATCTTTTCCCAAATAAATCAAACTTTTCTAGCAATTCAAACACTTCTTTGTGTTATACCTTATGAAACACTTTTTCATAATGTATAAAACATAGGTATACATTCTTCTGGATTTTTATTGTTCTTTCTGATATCATTCTGAGCATAAATATTGCTTTCCTTGTCCCAGTGTATTTAATGAAACAATTTTCTTGTCCTGTTTCTGGGCTAATTCTTCTACATACACTATTCATCAGAATTCAAATGATAAGTTTCATTATGTGGCTCATTAGTCTGATTGATGGAGCACACATTCATTTCTACCTGGCTTCTTAGGCATTGATATGAAAATGGATCAGCTAAAGTCCTCCAGTATGTCACTACAGATGTAACATTCCCCACACACTCTGATTTGTGAATATTTCCTAATATTTCCCCATTTTTTTCTGTTTCATATTTTTATGAAAATATCAAATATTTTCTTAACATAATACAGTCTTAGTAATTTTATGTATCAAATTTACCTTTGCTAAAAGTTTAGCTCTGTGGGAAATATACATGACTGCAGTTTGTGTTAGGAAGGAAATATTGCAGTGTAAGAATTAAGTAATTATGAAATAATATGTGTCTATCATTTATGATGAGAAAGATCTGTATACTCAACTTAAATATTTAAAATAATCTGTTTACATTGTAATGTTTCAAATTTGTCTCAGTATTAATACATTTGTTTGCATTTTTTTTACTTAGGGCATGGAAAACTTAAGCTATACACTGATATTACAGTATTGTAGAGACATGCTACTTTGTTACTTTTTTTTTCAGCAAACAGACTCCTACCATTTAACCTTAAATAGTTCAAGTTTATTAATTCTTTATATTGTTTTGGAGACATTTTACACTGGTTACCCAAAACCAATACCATTTCTTTTCTGTTCCTAGTTTTATTATGATCAACTATGTTATGCTTCATAACGTAGAGTTATTTCTTTGACTTTCATTATAACTGGAAATAGCATCAAAACCCTGTGCTGTTGTAACACTCCTATGTCATAAAACCAGCAATGACCTGCCACTCTAAAAAGGAACAGATGGGAGGAGAAGATGATGATTATGTAGTATCCAGACCAGCAAACACCAGCAATGACCAACAATCACTAGTTACTGCTGATCAAGCAGTAACCAGCAATCATCTGCAGTGAACAGCAATGACCAGCAGCAATCATCTGCAGCAATCATTGATGATCACCAGTGACCAGCGATCATCTGCAGTGACCAGTGACAACCAGGAGTGAGCATCGGCAATGACCAGCAGTGATCAGCAGTGACCAGTGACCACCAGCAACCAACTGGCTCTCACCAACCACGTCTTCTACCGATCCACTTGGCAATTCAGGTTTCACTCTCTGCTGCTCATCATCTTGTGGATCACCAGTGGTTTCAACCACCTGCCCTGGGCTATGATTGCCAGCTGGTACCAACTGTCTATCAACCCTCAGCACCCCTTAAGTTGCTCCAGTCATCATCAACTGACTATGCATCTAATACCAACAGTTAACTACCAACACAACCTTCTGGGTATTTAAAACATCTGGATTCTTTGATTATATTTTTCTTCCAACAATAAATTTTGGCTTATTTCATTTAAGTTCAACAGTCAAAGATTTTACTTCTTGTGGATCCACTAATAGTTTGTATTGAACTATGTACTCATGGTGTGCTTAATGCTTTTAGTGTAACTACCGGAGAACTTTCTTTACATTAATATAAGCAACATTCAGGTTTTTATTAAACTTCCCAATTTTTGTTTTGTTTTAGCTTTCATTTTATTGGGAGAGTAAAACTTTTACACTTACAATATATGAATAACCTTGTGGAAAACTGATCACCAATTTTGAAATACATTTTCCAAATTGGTATTTAGCTAGACAACTTTATGTTGCTTTTTGTATATCATAAAGAGTTGAACTTAGGTTAATAGCAAGTAAGAAGAAGAAAAATATTTGCATTAAGTAACTGAAAATAAAAGATAATGTAGTTTTCTCATGAACTGTATATAAATTTGTAATTGGGTAAATGTCTATTAAGATATTTGAATTACAATGTGTTCTATTTGTAAATTGAAAAAAAGTAATGTGAAATTTCCATGTAAACAATGACATTTTAAAGATTATAAAAACAGATGCCTCCTGATGCTTGAAAAGACAATTTTGTGAGTGATATTTTCATGAGAAAATGATTAAACATGTTACTTCCATGTGTAATTGGCATCATCAAATATGATAGAATATTTAATAAAGGAAATGAAAAATATACAAAAAAATGAATTATAAAACTAAACTTTTTCCATTAATTTTCAAAGTAATCAGATCATAAATGAGTCTATACCCTTCAGCACTTTTCAAGTTTTGATTGCAATGACCAAATGTTTCAATAATTTTTGATTAAGGAAATTGTATTTTAAAGGTTAGAGTTAGGAGTGAAAGAGGAAAAGCTAGAAAGTGCATTTCTGATTTGTTACCACAAAGGTACAGAAAATTTAATCAAGTCTAACCTACAATATTACCTGCGATATTTTAACAAGGTGTACTGTTGTTATATCTGAGACAAAGTCCACCAGAATGATACAATTTGGAAAGCTCTTGTATGATACTCATGTAAACATATCTAATAATGGTGCTAATGAGACACAATAACAAACATGACATTATAACTCAGATGACTCCTATTAGACTTGGCCAAAAGAATTTGTATAGGTTTGCTCTGTCAATGAAAGTATATAAGAATAACTTTGAAAAGAGCAAGTGTTTTGATAGGCATAAAAGACCCTCATTTGTTTATTTGTATCAATTTCACACAGTTCCAATTGGCTGCTTAACTATTTTTGCTTTTATTAATTTGGCAATGTTTGGCCAAAATGGATAAATGCAAACTTAGCATTACCAGTCATTAATAAAAGACTCATTTTGCCATCAGAAATGCAGCAACTCCCAAATAATATTAATTGCCTCAGACCATTTTTACTGAAACCTGGCATTGTATGAAGGACAGTTATGTTCCTTGATGTCTAGAATAGCTAATTAGATAATACAATTATTCTGGGCTCAAATAAATCCTATGTTTATTATGATGATTTTAGTAAATGGAAGAACTAAAAAGAATAAGTCAATATGCAAATACAAGAATAAGGGAAGTAAAACATCTGAATATATATTTTCACTATTCAGCTGATATTTTTTATTATTTTGACAACACTGAAAGAAATTACAGATAAAAGAGCTCAAAGGCTATTCATTCATAATAGATAGAGAGAAAATAGTTGAATATTAAGCATTCATGCTATAATAAGATAGACTGATTGTAAAGATATTTGAGGTTTATCTCTAATGGGAGTAGTTATCTTGGCTTAATCTTTATGAGATTCATTACCATATATGAAGCAATTCATCTCAAAGAATGTGCAGAAGTGAATCTAGCAGACAGTTCTTTGAAGAAAAATCTTTGGTCACAACCTGTCATTCTCTTAAATGTCTTTTCTATCATGAGATATAAATAGAGGAAAATATATTCTGAATCATTTTAATAATAATGTAATGACTGAAAATATTTAACATTTAAGAGAAATATAATTTCAATTAGGATTCATAAAAAGTTATCAAAGAATATTAAAAGAAGATCTTTTATTATCATATTAAAGAAATATAATGAAATATGTTTAAAAAAACATTTATTCCCCATATACAAACTAAGCACAAAATCTGGTTCATGGAGTGCCAAGTTAGGATTAAACTTACTTGTACTGACTTGTGAAATGTATTAGAAGTACAAGTGCTTTACATTTTGATAGTTGATGCAGTGGTGCAGTTGGGTAAATATGATATATTTGATGTTTTGATCACTTCCTTTGTCTTATGTTATAATAACCAAAATTCATGTTTTTTTATCTTGAAAATTCAAATTCTCAGTATTATTCACTCAGGTTGTAAATAATAATAGCAATTGGTATACAATTGATTTGCTTTCATTTCCAATATTTGAAAGACTTTACAAGTGAAAACAATGTATTGTTGTGGAATTAAAAAAACTGACCTTTCAATATTTATTTGTGTGCTAATTTGTATGTTTATGCAATTAATTATGAATGAAAATATAGAATTATCTGGAATCATATAGTCTTTGCCATTTACATGAATGCCATCACATTATATCTTTTGCTGTTTCAACAATCTCTATCATTTTATAAGAGTTGCTTTTTCAACATCAACACCATCACCTTAGAATGTTTATCATCAACATTGGAATTTTATTCACTGTCATTATCACTGAAAAACAGCTTCATCATCATCATCATCATCATCACCACCACCACTACTTTTTCTAGTTTACCTGGGATCATATTTTCAAGTTTTGTAAATTGCACCTATAATCTTGATGAGTGTATGTACATATTTATATTCTTTTTTGATTTACTGTAACTAATTTAATCAAACTTGCATGTATTTATTGTATTGTTTAATGTTCATTAAGACATTACATATAGCAAAAAGACAAGATAGATTTTTGTGTACTTTAAAAGTTTCTCTTTTAAAACAAATACATTCATATTAACTAAACCAAATGAGTGAATGAAAGCCCTTGTGCCAAATAAAAATGAAAATTAGGGCTTCCTTCTCTGATCTTTTTGAAGGCTAAATAAGGTATATTACGAGTGAAGAGTTGTTTCTGGGTTGGATTTTTTTACAGTGTTCTAAGGGCCATGTGTTGTATATTATGAAATATGCTGCCAGCATCAGTTACGCAAGAGTAAGAGCTCAGAAGACACAGTTCAATAAGATCTTTCCATCTGTTATGTCAGTTGTGAGGATGAAAGAAATATGAGAAAAACAAATTAAAAAAGAGAAAGAAACTAATGAGAAAGGATATAAAGAGAAATAAGAAGGAAAAAGAACAGAAATATAGATAGAAAATTAGTAAAAGTAAAAAGAAAGAAAAAACTAGAGCAAAAAAAGTAAAATAAAGCAAAAAAATTGATTAAAAAGTAAAGAAAGAAAAGCAAAAAGAAACTAAGATGATTAGGAAGAAAAGGGTAGAAAGAAAGAAGAGACAGAAAGAAAGACATTGCCAAAAACAGCATAAAAATAAAATATTTGTATGAAGATGAGTTGATGAAATAAAAGAGACAAAGTGGAAGGAAAATCATAAAAATATGAAAGAAAAGGTATTAATTAATGGTGAAAGAATGTTAAGAAACAGATTTTTCATTCATTCTGATTTTTAAGTAGAGTGCCAAAAATTAGACACCGCCTTAATAACATGAAGCTCCTCCCTTTACTTGGACAACAGTGGCTGTTGTATGTGATTGATTGTTTTTTACAGCTTATCAATCCTTTGTGGGTTATTTAAAGCTGAAACATATTTCATATTATAAGAGGTTGTTTACAGTCCCACCTGTTCCCAAGTGGAACCCCATCTACATAATGACTGGGCTTGATATGGATTAACTTTGGTGATCGAATGAGAACCAGTGTTTTCAGTGTCATTTGAGATATATGTTATAGAGTTTATGAATTGCAAGAGTCATTGTATGAGTATATCCTATCAAAAGTGTCCAAGAGTTATCTGAAAATGAATTCTGCTGATTGGATGTAGCAACAATAAATTTAGTGAGGTCTGATCAGTGGAGTTTAAATCTGGTAAGTACCAGAGCAAATGGAGTACATGAAAGTCAGCTGAATGTTCATAGAAATAGTTTTGCCACCTGTGTATGATGAGGAGGAAATTATGTTATCTTGCTAGAAGGGAACATGAGGATGTGGACATGTTAAAAAAATAAAATCTTTGTATGTTATACTTGTCAAGATAGACTACAGTTTCATTAGTAGCACTTGCAAACTCTGACAAAAATACATCCCGCCATTACAGAACTAGTTTGTGCAACACTCTGCTGACAAGTTGACTCCATTGTCCCATGTAGTCTCCTACATAAACAAATTCAAATCTCTGTATAAAAGTGCTGAAACATGACCTATCTGATCAGGTAACACAATTCCAGTCTTTGAGGATTTAATAGTGATATTTTCTGGCCCAGGTGAGATACAGTAACCAATGCCATAGTGTCAATAATAGTAACCGTGAAGTTCAATGACAATGAAAACCCATGAAATGCAGTATATTCTAGACATTCTATTGACTGATGAGTTGAGCAGTGACTTCACTGAATTAGGATTTGAAGTGATGCAATATTTCCTCTCATTAAGTGATTACCATTTTCTGACAGTTACTAGTGATCTCATCCTTGCATCACATTGGGATGCCCACAGTTTTCACATGCCATCAATGTCCATCTGAAATTCATAGTATATCTTTGTGGCTGTGGCTTGAGAAAAATCTTGTGCCTTTGCCACTTGGGAGATAGATTTCTCAATCTTTTCTTTCTGGATCCAATAATCATTCCATATTAAATAATAACACTTCTCTGATTTCCAAAGCTTATCACAGCTACATTGCCTTTTTACCTATTAGATCATTTCTATAAGTGTGGGAGGGGGAAACCATCTAGTGTACTGCTATCTGAATTCCAATGTTTAATTACTTCATCTTCAGATCTGTATAACTTTAATAAGTTAACAATAAATAAATCAATCAGCTACAATCAATTAAATAAAACAGAAAAAAGTAATAAAGAAATGAAATCAATTACAATAAAAAGTTAAAACCAGGAGGCAGTTTAGATAACATATATTTATTATGTGAACTAAACACAATTCTTTCCAAAGAGTTGAAGATAAAAATTTTAGAATTGGAAATTATCAATGGTTTAAACATAAGTTTAGCTAGCAGTAACAAAGATAGGCTAAAATTGTTTTATATTTCTTTCTTTATAAATTGGTAAATGATAAATATTACATTGCTTTAGTTTTAATTGTATTAGTTTTTAGATAGTTGCAAATAAAAAAATATTCTTGGAAATAAACAATCTAATAAATAAATAGTGTTTAATATTTTTGTTGTAAATTTTCACAACAAAAAAAGTATAAATTCACTTTCATCATATGTTTAGGTTTTATTACAATTCTAATCATTGCTTTTGTCAAGGGAAAAGCTGTCCTTTTGACATTCTGTATTTTTGCAGACACAAAGGTCCAAGTTTGCTGAAGATGATTATTATAATATTAATGAATACAAGATTAACTTGGAGAATTTATGGCAATTATATGATGCACTATTGTAATTTAGTAAAGAACAAAGTATTTCATGTAAAAGAAAAATAACAGAAATTATATTTATTACACTTCTGTAAATGTATGCTTGATAAACAAATACAGACTTAATTTTCAGAAAATTTGATTAAAAAATCTTAGGAGAAATATTTTCTTTTACTTTTTCATATTTTTTCTTTTTTTAGTTATTTTTAGAATTTTCTGACTGTGGAAGAAGTATTAGAAAATTGTCTCTTAGTAAATACAGGTTGAAGCATATATATATATATATATATATATATAGAGAGAGAGAGATAGATAGATAGAAATAATGGTTTAGAACTCAGTATTATTTATTGTTATTCCATGGACGAGACAAAGTTTTTCCATTAATGAATCTTTGTGTAATAATACGATTTGTAAGATTAGAGTCAACATTTCCGTGAGGAGAGCAGAAATACTGGAAAATTTATGGAGGTAAATAGTTAGGTATAAGTAAGTAGATTAATATATAAAAGTAATAGCAGCATAGAGATGCTGTGTACTTTAATGGTGGCAAGATAGAAAATGGAATTGGTAGGATGAGTTTGAATTCTGGTTGAAGCTGTTTATGCTCACTATGCACTTAGAAAAGCATGAATCCACTCCTCCCTTTAAATTGTTCTACAACCAGATATTTTGATAAAATGTCTTGTCACTAGTATGCCACAATGGCAGCTATAGAAAACAGTGGGTAAGTGAACACTTGGAAAAACCACTCTCCCACTTATTTTACTAATATAGGTAGTAGACTAAAAAGGTTTTTGCTCAGATTGTCTACCTTGGATAATGGATCAATAAAAATAATTATTTACTTTTTCTAGTCACTGGTATGCCATAATGGCAGATATAGAAAATTGTGGGTAAGTGAGCACTTGGAAAAGACACTCTCCCAATTATCTTACTAATCTAGACAGTAAACTGAAAAAGTTTTTACTTATATTGTCTACCTCAGATAATGGATCAATAAAAATAATTGTGATAATAGCAACAGTCTTAAAATATTTGAATTCCAAGATTTTATTTTCATTATTATTTTTAGACTAGCCTTTTCCTCATCATATTGTTGCAATTTTCTCAGTTGAATATACTCCAAACATTAAAATTGCTTGAAGTCAAAACAATTCTTTCAAGGTAACTTGAATCCATGCATCAGATAGTCAAAAAAAGGCTTTTCTTTCATCCTAACTAATTTTATGATGGAAGCCAAGAGCTAATTTGGAGTCATATTTCCACTCATTCACTTGTGATAAAGGAGAAACAGTAACAAAACAAATAATCAACAAAAAAACATGAATAAAATTTTTTTTAGAGTTTTAATAAATTACTGTTGTAGTAGTAGGAGGTGGTGCAAGTAGTAGTAAAAACAATATGGTGGCAATAATTGTAGATTTGGGTCCTGTCTGTTCATATACCTCTATATCTGGAATGGTTAAAGTGTTGTAAGGCATGTGAGGTTCTGGCATATGGAACTCAAGTCTTATTTCAAGTTACATTAATGGTTGGAATGTATTCTGTGATACTGTCATAGAGAACTACAATGCAGATAATTTTAAGGTTATAATCTATATCAATAAAATAAGAATAATATTGATACTAAACATGATGACATTTATTATTATTGGCAATATCTTCAAGAATGCTTTTTAGAATTTACTATTGTCCTTTTTTTCAAAATGGTATTACAAATTTTCAAAGTAAAGAAACTATAAAATATACAGAAAAGGAGAAGAAAATGATGAAAACAAAGGAACAACAGAAAGAAAGTAAATAGAAAACTGATGATAAAAGAAAGAAGAAACAATGATGAAAAGAAATATAGGAAGAAAGAAAAGAGAAAAAAGCTGATGAGAATATAGAAAAAATTGAAAGAAAGAAAACACTCAGATAATAAAACAGGATTGAAAGAAAAAAAGAAAAATTATGATAAAAAATACAAAAAGAATCAAGACCTAGTGTGGTAAGCTTCCAAGACATAAACTGATTTGAGATAATTCTCCATCCCTGCCATCCCACACCAAGTTTGATTCTGATTTTTGATTTGACCATAGTAAGATAGCAGCAGCAGCAAGACTCTTTGATTTGACATTTTTCTCTGAGAAATAGTGCCAAAAAAAATGTAGCATCAAAGAATCCTGCTTCAGCTTTGGTTAAATGCAGATGTTGGGTTTTAGCACCTGCACAAAAACATTTCTCTCCAAAGAGTGCAACCACTAGCTACATAAATAAGGTATTAGCACTTCTGTTTGGCAGCAGCTGCTGATGTAATTACTCACTTTTCACAGTGAAGATGTCCAGGAACATGATCTATGGCCTGGAGAAGTTTATCTCACGGAATAAGGAGTCTGTGGAGACATATCATTGAGCATTGAAATGGGAAGGCAAAGGAATTATTTATACTTAGTAGTTATCAACAAAACAAACAAAAACCATCAGAAAGATTGGCAATATTGAAAAGTAGGCAGATATTTCTTGAAATGAATCTTGGATTTCACTGAGAAATTTAAACTACTTAAAGAACTAATATTAGATTATCTGTTCATACTGAACAGTTTTTGATTAGATGGGTTGGAATGTTTACTTGATTGAAAAAAATCTGCATTTTTATTGAGATTAAAAGCTTCATAAGAAAGTAAAAAAGAAATGCATATGGAATAAGTAAACAAAATATATACAAGACAGTGGCAGGAAATGATGGAAATATTCACCCAGAGAGATTTCCTTTTGGGGTATTGTTAGTAGCAGCTTAAGTGATTTTGTCATGTAAACGGTTTTCCCTTACACAGCTGTTTCCTTTATTGAGTAGCCCTTTATTTTATTCATTCTGCTTGATGGCAAGTCATAATCACACCCAGATTATGCCCAGCCTTTTATCATAGCAATTAGGTTAGTTTGGTATGGAGTATGTGTTTGATAATGTAGCCGTACTAATACTATTCTCTCATTTGGTCGGGGGGGGGGGGGCACACACACACATTTTCATGGCTATTAAGAAGAAAGAATTGTGACAGTTTAAACACACAAATACAACAGTCCAGTGGTAATTTGAATACATTTATGCATTGCCATATGGTATGGCACTGAACAGTCTTTACTAGATGAGCTATTGGCTGAATTTACAAGAAATTATGAAACACAGAAGACATTTAAAGGTTTTAATCATATTTGATATGATACAACCTGTAAAGCATAACAGTAATGTATAATCTCTCTCTCTATCTATCTATCTATCTATCTATATATATATATATATAATATATATATATATATATATATATATATAGATAGATAGATAGATAAATAAGTAGATAGACAGATTTAAGGGAAGTCAGTGAGTATTAAAGTTATCACTCATTCAAGAGAAATGTATACTTTCTTTCCTTTGTATTGTAAGTGCATGACCCACTTTTGCAATATAAATAAACTCCATTAACAATAGCATAAGTCTCTGATCAGACATGTCAAGCTCAAAGGAACCCTATCTACAGTTACACGACTGTAACCAGCAGAATCTCAAGATATTCATGGGAAAATATAAAAGAAACCATTACAGCAGTAATGATCAACAAGTGTGTACATTACTCTTCTTGCAAAGATACAAAGTTCAGTTTTTAAAAGGTGCACCTTAAAATGTAGCCATGGATCAGACTTGAATTGTCCATGTCAATCAGAACATCTTCTTAAACATGTGTGCACTCAGACTAAACTTACAAGGTTGGGTCAATAATTCTGTAGCTTGACAGTTATTAACTGAATTTTGGTCTGAAAAATGTTCAATCTTTATGATAATGTTTGAATTAAGTGCATTGACAAGGAAGGAGAATCATCTAAACAGCAATATATGTTGCATAAAATAAATACTTTTGATATACCTAAGTATACACTGATAACAAATATGCTTTTATGTTCATATAATGAAAATTAAAATCATCATAAGTCTGTTACAACTTTGTAAATGGATATTGTTAATATTATCTATACTATTTAATGACAATAAATTGTAATGTTATGCTTCCAATGAAGTTGGAACTTAATTGATGTAACCAGTATTTAGCCAGGGACAATTTTATTTTATTTTTTTCCAGAGTCAAGCCAAAGCAAATTTAATAATTTAGCTCTGTGAACTGAGAAGAATAGTAAAGCAGAAGAAGAGAAAGATTATTCATGGAGAGTTCTTGAAATATAAGGATAATGGTTGTAAATTCTTCACAAGTATTTCTTTCTTAATTTTTATTGCTCTTCATAAGAATGATTGACAGTTCTACATTTAATAAAATTAAAAAGAATGATATCAATGTTATCATTATTAATAAATTCATAGATAAGCAAGACTATCAAATTGCATACTTTATTCTGTATTATTAAACTATGCAAAATAATTCAAATTATCTTGAAAATATATATCATGAAATTTCCATTTGTTCAACTCTGGTTGAAGGAATGGATTAATCTTGCTCATAGAATTTCCTACATCATAAGATATTTATCATTGGAATTTTACTAAGTTCTTAATGTTGATACTCAGTAGAAGCAGTTATGGACAGACTGTTTATTGGAGAAAAACTGAAAAACAAAATTAAGATGGAATCTTTCAATGGATAAAAGAGTTTTTGATCTATAAAAATTTTGGCTGTAGATCAGAATATTCTAAAATGATTAGAAGAACTACATTTTATGTTTATTGAGGAAACTTGGAGTCAAAACAATATTTTGACTCCAGGTTTAACATTGGACATTGTCATTATAAATCTCTTTTCTAATGATCATGAAAAATTCAAAGTGATTGGTTAAATATAAAATTGTTCATAATGCTGTATAATAGTTTTTACAAATTTATTCTTGCTTAGATTCCTTCTATAGGTTTTAATGCTTGTCTTAAATATTGAATTTTTATAAAGCAAACTAGCATTCAACAACATTTAAAAAGATAACTCCTGTCGTATTACCATAAGCTTATCTGCTCCATTGCTTATTTTACAGTGCATTTTTTCCCAGAGTAAAAAGTGTTGAGTCTACATTTTTATATTCAATCCTGAAATGCAGAAAAATAAAATGATCCCATTTCCAAAAGCAATTGTTAAATAATAAGCTTGCACAAGCAATAAAAAACTGGGTAAATTTCAGACTCTTCAGTGATTATATAAGCTTAAAACCTTATATAAAAGATGATAGTGGAAACTTTTGCATCAACTTCAGAGATAACTATAAAGTGTTAATCAAAGTTTGGGGGAATTTCACCATGTTCAAATTCCCTTAACTTTTGGTTACCACTTTGTATGCATTTATTTATATTATACAGATATTATTACTTAAATGTTATTTTTAATGGATAGACGCTCCGTTTATTTATTAAACAGTATATTTATTTATTTTAGTCTACCAGTCTGAATGACGCACTTCTTGGCTGAGATGTCTAACGCACATCGGATCTAACAACAGTTTCCTCTGCTCAGGAAGACACAGATTTGAATCCTCCTGGGGGGTACATATTTTTCTTTAATAAGATTTGTCAAATATCTGAATATCGCCGATAGACAAAAGCAAATAAAAAAAAAATACTGCTTAATAAATAAATGAAAACATCAACTCAAATATAGGTATCCACTAAAAATGACGTTTAAGTAATAAAATCTGTCGGATTAATAAATAAAAATTCATCGCTTCTTTCAAAATTGTATTATACAGATATATAAATATTTGCTTATATAACTTATATACCAATCAAATACTTCGGCATACTGTGAGTTCATTACTGGTCTAACAACTTTATCATATATGCTGAGGTGCTGAAAAATTCTCAATCCCCTCCTACTTCTGCAAATCAGTTTTCAGTTTGTAATACTGATTTTCAGAAGTGAATTGGACCAAAAACATTTCAGCAGCACCTTGTATTTGCATGTGTGTGTGTGTGTGTGTGTGTGGAGAGAGAAAGAAAAAGTGAAAAGAGATTATATTCCTTGTCTATTTACCCACATCCAAACTATAGTATGCATTTCACTAATCTTCAAATGTGTTTACATCAAAGTTATTTTGACCAAACCATTTATCACTTTGGCCAAAGAGAGAGACAGAGAGAACATATTTTATCTGAATAGTCATGACACTTAGCCTAATCTGTGCAATGTAACCTGAGATCACAATCCTCTGTGAAAAGAAGCTTCAAGAAAGAGGATGAAGGGAGATATGATGGTGATTTTGGCTGGTGATGGGGACAGAAAATGATCTTTGCATGTCTGTATTGACTTAATCAGGAAATCCTCTTTCCTGCTAAGAACGGTTGATTTATTTCCCTCCATTAACCCACAAACAAACATCAGCTTTGGCTGTGGCCAGAAAGGAAGGAGTGTTCAGAAAATTTAAATTATACTACATTCAATAAAAAAAAAGGTAGTAGTAGAAGAGGCCAGAGATGCCCATCTTATCCTACTTAATCCCACCTCCGTGGAGTCTAGAAGCATATCCCAGAATTCTCACTTTTGATATTGATAATATGTTTGTTAATGTAATGTTAATTGATTGGGGTTGTAGCATTTAATGAAGTTTTTTCTTTTTGATGGTGACTGACTGGGGATTATGAGAACACAGTTTGAAAGAGTTGGTATTCTGACTGATACTAAGTTAAAACTTAATTATTTTCTTTTCTTTTTTTTCTTTTAACTTATGTACATACTGTGCTGGGGCATCTGTGGACTGCTTGAGCTCATTCTCTGAAATAATTTATCTGGAAGTCAGACCCAGGATTCTTTTCTGTTTTTTTTTTTTTTTAATAGGAGTAGATAGGCTTTCCTATTGACTGGTCCATACTCCTCCCACTTATCTTGAACAGCAATTGTTGTTCATACCTTGTTTCCTTTTGATAAAGGGGTTCTCAGTCCCTTTCCTTTTCCCTGGACAATAGTGGTGCAGTCATGAATTTTTATGATATGCATGTATGGTGGTTATGTCTCTTCATAACTGAGGGTACCGGGTTGGCAGTTTTCTGGTTGCTGTTTGCAACTGGTAGGTAGAGCCCAAACTCTTGCATACCATCTTGAGAGACTGCTCTGGTCAGTAGTTGCATAATGTCTAGGTTCTTTCAGCGGTATGTTGCGCATGGAAGGGTGTCCCTACAAACACCTCCGGTGGTTGCGGGGACCAAAGCCACACTAGGATGCAGCCTGTGCCAGTTCCCTTCCTACACATGTTACATTAGACAACCAACTGCTACTACTACTCTAGGCCTTTCCTTACCAAAATAACACACTGTGACTATAAACAATCAAAGATATAAACCTAAATCAGCTCAACAAAAAATATCTAAACTCCTTAACCTTTCTTTCGCCAACATTCATGGTAACCATACCGACTTCTGCAGTGTGGAATCATTCCTTTTTAAAAAGTCTTTGGACATCCTAGCTCTGTAAAAATAAACTTAACTCTTCAATCCCCTCTTCTGATTTGTCAATTCTTGGCTACCTTACACTCCTTAGAAGGACTCTAATGTCCACATGCATGGCCTGGGAGTTTACGTCCATGAACATTGCCCACTGGCTAGGGAACTTTCTCTTGAATCTCCAGACCATTCTCACATGTGTCTCCATCTCTCACTCTACTTACCTCAGTCAGCTATCTCTTCTTTCTCTACCATTCCCCTTCCTCTCAAGATTGTTGCTAGACAGTATTTATAGACAAGGCCATCTCCTTACACACGTTTTCAAATATATTAGTGTTTGGCTTAAACACTCTGCCATTGACCTCGTTGACACCAAAATCCTTAACTTCTCAATCACTCAATCTCTCATGCAAGTGGTTGACTTCCTCATATGTTTCCCCAGTAACCTTGATAGACATGCTTCTTTTTGTGATCTCTTTTTACCTCTATCTCTGACTCTTGTTGTACTACACAGCTCTGCCCTCTTGGCAACTCTGATTATGCAGTAGTGTCTGTAAACATTTCCTTCTGTTCTCCCACCAGCCAAAAACCTCCTACCAACAGACTATCTTTCTGTTATCAATGAGCAGATTGGGACTCGTTCCATGATTTCCTTTGTGACGTTCTTTGGAATGAAGTTTTTAATTATCCTGTTAAAAAATGTTTGTCTGAGATGTCCTCCTGTGTGAAAGTCAGCATCGAGGCAGTCATTCCAGCAAGGAAATACCAAGTTAAACTGTGTTCATCACCTTGGTTCTCACCTGCATGCTCAGCGACTATAGCTCACAGGAATCACTTCTTCTAGCTGTACCAGAGAGACATGTCAGATGTCTCTTTGTCTCTGCTCATAACTTGCAAGCATGTTTCAATGAAACAAAGTTACTGTTTGCTGATAGAATGAAACAACATATATCATCTCACAAATTAGGTTCAAGAGTTTATTGGCTGCTCTGCAAGAGTGTGTTGGACAGCAGCAAGTTCTTAATCCCTCCTCTATTCAATCAATTCAAAGTTCTGACATCTACAGCAGATAAGGTTGAATGCTTTGCTCAGAAATTCTCTTTCAACTCAACACTCGGCATTTGGAGTACCCAAATTAGATTTTCCCCCTAGAACTGAGGCTCTACTGAGAGATATAAATATAAACCTATCACTGGTCTCAGACATCATTTATAAATTAGACTCCCATAAGGCAGGATCCCAGCTGTCATCCTAAAGAAATGTACTCCCAAGCTGGCCCCAGTTCTCTCCAAACTTTATACCTATTGCCTCACTGCTTCCTGCTTTCAAGCTTGTGGGATGTCCTTCTCTGTAGTTCCTGTTTTTAAGGACTCTGGAGAACCTTCTGTCTATCACCCTATTAGTCTCCTACTGCTTTTCAGCAAAGTATTTGAGGCTTTAATCAATGCTGAAGTGGTTAAAAATCTAACCTCTCACAACCTACTCTCTGGCAAACAATATGGATTCCATTTTGCCCAGTCTACCACTGGCAATGCTTGCAACCATCACTTAATATGTATATCAAGATCTTGATAATAATGGCAAAGCTTGAGTTGCAGCTCTAGATATCTCAAAGGCATTTGACAGATATAAAATCAATGGATTTATTCATTAAGAAATTTTGAAACATTAAAGATGATGACAACTCCAAGAAACATGTTTATAGTTAATAGCTGATCAACATTTGCAAATTTCTTTTTAATTAAATATTGATTTTCACCAAGTATGTTTTTTTAGTTACATCCATTGTTTATCTTTATCTATCTGTCTATCCATTTATCTATCTCAATCTGTTCTTATCTGGTTACACCTACATTCTTATCCAGCACTGATTGGGTTCACTTCTGATGTAACAATCTTAAAAGACAGAAGCCATGATTATTGCATTTTAAGAAGCTATTCTTGGTAAAATATTACACATCACCACACCTGTTATCTAATATAAAGGTGCCTCAGAAGTTAATGAGAAAAATAGATGTTTATCACTTATAACTGTGCCCAGATAACCTTACTCAAAGTACACTGCGAAAACTGTATAACATTGAGAACAAAAGAAGCTGAAATGAGAGTAACAGAAGAGAAAACAAATACAACATAAAGTGAAAAATCATTTACCATTTTCCTTCAACATTTCAAACCTTTTTTTAATCATTTCACCCCAAGCAAAGCAATAAAGCCACTAACACACAGGAGGTTACTGAGTAAGAAAAACATTAAGGAGTATGAACAATAAAAGAACAGAAATTAAGAAGACAAAAGATAATGATTGACATGGCATTTAAAATTTTGAAGAACAAACTTGACTGGAAAGCAAGAAATCAGAAGAGAGTTCTAAAAGTGAGAAGTGTGATAGAAGAAACTATTAGCATAGAACTTACTGCAACATCTAGCCATTTTGACTGTAAAATGATGAGACCTTGCTGCCAATCTAGTACTGTGATTAAATTCATAACATCTAGGTACCATAGAGGAAAGTTCATCAGAAAAATTACCATGAAAATATTTATAGAAAAGGCAGAGAGAAGATACATTCTGTTGGTGAGAAAATGACTGAAGCTGGAATGCCATGTCAGGACCAGTAATATTGCAGATGTTTCTTTGGATTTTATCAAGAATCACTAAATATATAGCAGGAGCACCAGACCATATATGGCAGCAATATTCTAATGGTAGACTTGTAAATATGTAAGATAGATTGAGAAAAATGTCTTGCATGACACCAACATTTCTAGCAGCTGACCTATCAATTGATTTGATATAATCTTTCCACTTTTTAGAAATAATTACAGATCTGCTTTTTATTCTACTCAGATCGATTATAATACAGCCTAACTTATATTTTGTTTTTCTTGTCCCTTTCGAGTTAATTTCAAACTTATAAACTATTATTATTATTGATATGAAGTTTTTCAGTGAAAAAAATGAAAAAAGTTCATTGTAATTAACCAAAGAACAATCACTGGAATCTAAACACATGAACATGTAATCAAATATTTTGTACCTTGGACAAAGATATTTTTTTTGAGTAAGCTAATATATAATTAATTACTTGAAAAGAGTGAAACACAGATCTGTTTATATAAATGTAAATCATTTAATGAAAATAAAAAATATAAACCCTCTACATTGTTTTAATTAGCATATAGGTACATATATGTGTGTGTGTGTGTGTGTGTGTGTGTAAAGAGACAGATAGATAGATAGATAGATAGATAGATAGATAGACAGATAGATTCCATACCAATATCTTCTATGAAGTATTTCAAGAAATAGAACTCAAAATAAATGTTTCCAAAATAGAAACTATGATCTGGAATTAGAGGGAAAGCAATAATGGTGTGTACTCCAAATCCATTTTAAAAATTCAGTATGTGGAATTAGTAAATACTAAACACTTCAAATACTTGGGTAATAATAAATTTAGTATAGGAGATAAAGAAATTGAACAAATTGTTACCAAACCAAAATATTAACCTGAAAACTTGAGTCATGTCCTGAAATAATCATGTCAGATTGAGACTCTCATGTGAATTTCATGCATGGCACCAACCTATTCAGAAACATCTAAACTTTTAGCTGTTTACAATCACTTACTCAGATCACTGATAAAAAAATGGCTTTGAGAAAGTGAAGCATGTACATCTTAGTCATTGTAGACCGGTGCTACAGGATCTCAAAGAACTATATCATATAACAGAAGCCACATTACTTAAGGAAAGTTGAATAACAACAGCAACAACTAAAAAGGATTATACTTAAAATTAGAAAAAGGCAGTTAAAATTTATAGGGTGCCTAATGAGGAATGGTGGCTTAGTAAATTTGACACTCACATGACATATTGAAGTGGAAAGCTGAGCATAACCTACCTAATGAGTTTGGGTAAATGGTTATTGGAATAGGGAGAGATAGCAAAAAAATTACTAAGCGCTACAAAGGAGAGAAAGTTGTGGAGAGCCATGATCAGCCATATTCAGAAGGGACAAGGCACATTGGAGAAGAAGATATCAAATTATCATATTTACGTTTTATTTTATATGTACAACTCTCACTGATTTGCTTGAGGATATTTATTTTCTAATTGTATTAACTGTTAAAGATTATTCAAATTAACCACAGTTGGTCATGAATTTTTCAGTTATTTTGAAAATGGTTGTAAAGAGCAAAATGTTGACAAGAAAATAAAATTAATTTAAACATCTAACTGATTTTCATGACCCTTACTCACTTTGTTCAAATATTTCATATCAAATATTTTATATTTATAATAAAAATAAAGTACTTGTTAAAAAATTAAATAAAATGAAAGAAAAAATCCCACTACTTAAACCGATTTTATATTCCTAACCTGGTTTTAATTCTCCACAAGAGTGTCACTTGGCACATCCTGTATTTAAAGAATTTCTTTTGATGTTTTTATAATAGGTTTCCTGTCTTGGGACTGGCAGACAGATGGGTGGTTGTTGCAAAAAGTAAACACATTCATTCTCAGTTTAACTCAAGTAAATACTGACTCTGAACTCAGACTTGTCACCTCTTTTAATTACAGCAGTCAAACTTTTGGGTACCACCTATTTGAAATTTCTCAGCTGAGAGGAAAAAAATAGTAATAAAATTCCCCCACCATCTGCATAAATAAAAATCCTACTGACTATTGTTTCCTTTTTATTTTTCAAACAGAAATACCAGATTAAAATTTCTTACTATTATTCATTCTTCCATGTTGCAAAACCTTTTGCAGGACTTCAAAATGGAAGTGTATATTAAAGAGCTAAGAACAAAAATGTGGCTGAGATTTGAGAAAATTAAAAGTGTCATAAGTAAGAAAATTAGATTGATCAGCAAGAGAGAAAAGATGCAGAATATTAAGAATATTAACTAAAGACATGTAAACAATCAAATTAACACCTTTAAGTAAATATCACCAAGAGAAACATGCAATTTAGGCAAAAAATCATGAAAACTGATTTTACAATATTAATTTTAACTGATGAATCTAGAGCTATATTGGATGAACTTGATGGCTGAGATGGCTTGGATCTTTTAGGGAAATAGTTAACAAACATCATTTAGTGGAGTTATGTTTTGGACTAATATAAAATTAATAACATTCTAGTTCCCTTCAAAGCTGATGATTGTCCAAAGCAAATGCAAAGAATTATTGTAAGACATTTTTGAGTCAAGTAATGTTTGATCATGATACCTACAGGGTGTGATGAATAAATTGTTGTTTAAGTTACACAAAAATAAAAATATTTACATTATTTATATTGTTTGGACTGTTGTCCTCATCTTTATTTTCATATTCATTTGTGAATATGACAATAAAGACGAGGACAACAGTCTGAACAATGTAAATAATTACAATACCTTATCTCAGAAATATAGACAGAAAATGAAAATAACACTGACATCTCATTTTAACAGATACATTTACCAAAATTACACAAAAATATCTTGAAATATGAAAAGAGTAAATTTAGTCAATAAAATCACCATTGGCTTCAACCACAGCTTCCAGACAACTTTACAATCTTCTGCATCTCTTCTGGAGGATCTGCTTGTTTAAGTTGCTGAATGCTGCCACAATCCTTGCTTTCAGTTCATCTTTGGTATTACAAGGAGTTTTATTGGTCTCGCACTCAACTGTGCCCCACACATCATTATCTAGAGATTTGCAGTCTGGGGAGTAAGGGGTGATGTGGTTGCAGAAAGACAACCATGACTGTGTTCTCCTGCTTGTGTGGCTTGGTGCAGAATCCTGTTGCTAGACATAAGGTCTTCCAGCAGTCATGCCCTTGACCCAGGACAGCACTACCTCCTCAAGGCACTTGATGTCGGCCATTATGTTGATTCTGAGGCCCTGTAGGAAGATGAATGAAGGCATAATGTTGCCATCAATAGTGATCACTCCAAATACCTTTGTAATCACCATTAGACTTATCCAGCTCTTTCCGAATCCTCTGCACTGTCCTCAGATTGACACTCAAACACTCTGAAATGTTCATATCGGAGCTTCTGGCATGAATGCCAAGCAATACAGCACGCCATTTCCAAATTTCTGGCAGAGTGAATTGTGTCATGGTGCTCTTTTTCTCACAGACAGTGCCCAACTAAACTTACTATAAACAATGTGCATGCACAAAATTAAAAATATGCAATAGCGACAATTTATGCATTGCACCCTATATATATATATATATAACAAATGATGAAAAGTTCCTTTCTAACCCACTTCCCAAAATCTGACCAACTAAAACTAACCAAACAGAATATCTTAATATAAAAAATATAATATAAATATAATATAAAATATTAATATAAAATGCTGACAATTTACCCATCACACCCTGTATATGATTCCACACTACATAGTTAACTTAATGACCAACCAAGCTATGCATATTACAATAGCACTAACTCAACAAATGATTTTGTATTTAAATTTTCTAATTTTCTGAATATATAAATTTAATTTGTTTTTATTTTGACACTTATCTTCATTCTTTTCTGATATAGCAAATAAGACAACAAACAACTGAAATATGATAGTATAAAAAATAAAAATGAGAATCATAGTTTGAGATAAATAAAAACCTCTACAATTATAAGACTAAGAGACTTTGGCTTGTTTTATGTTGGCAAATTAAATGTTTTGGCGAAAGAAAGCTGAAGAGAGAAATGCAAAAAGATGTTGATAGAAGAAATTTAGTCTTTTTCTTTTTTTTACATATTAAAAGCAGCAAAAGCTGCTCACAAGAGATTTCTTTGTCATGTAGTGCCATTTCACAATTCATCACCCTCTTACAAACTCATGGAACTGGGATCTAATTGAACAATGCCAGTTCATTACTCTTTGTTTATGTGCATTCTGATTAAGGCTCTGCTGTTTGCACTTCTAGAAACTTGATTTTCTTGCAATCACCTTTAAAATGTCAAGAGTTTCTGTAGAAACTGAACGTTTTTTTAATTTATTTAGGATTTGTCATTATGCTTCTTACAGGTCTTTCAAATAATTAAATTGTTTGAAGCAGCTCAGTTGAGAATGGACAGGACCGAAAACAGCAAAGTATGCAATTTGAGCTCCTGTTTCTTTATAAGTATGGATTTTACTACTAATATCGCACACTGATATAACTCAATATGACTGTAAGAATAAAAAAATATATATGTTTGGGCAAAAGACACACTGTGTTGATGTAATTGATCTGAATCTATAAATGGCATTCTGTTAGTGTGTCTGTGTGTCTGTCACCTTGTTACCGCATCCTGAGCAAACCGTTCGTCCGATTGGCATGAAAATTCACACACAGATCGGAAATTTACGCTATTCATACTTGACATCTTTGGATTTTTTGATTGTTCCTCTGATTTTGGAAAAAATCGATAAAACCGATAGGGGGTCAAATATTGATTAAAAAAAAATTCATCAATTTTTCAGTGATAGTTTTCACAAATTACAAGTGATATCCACCAAACTCACATTGAGCAATATCCTTATTTATAGTTTTGAGGTGCTGTTCTTTGTTTTTAAAAATTGATATCAGTTATCGGAAAAAATCGATCATTTTGGGATATCCGATTCAAATCCAATGTAGCTGATTTTTGGCTCAATTTTTTGCAAACTGCAAGGAATTTTCATGAAAATCATGTTGAGTATTAGTTTTATCAAGAGTTATTAGTTGCTGACCTTTTTCTTCAATATCGGTATCAATTATCGGAAAAAATCGATAACATCATGCCACTTTTGACTTCTAATTCAAATCCAGTCAGGCTGATTTTTGGCTATATTTTTCACAAATGGCGAAGAATTTCCACCAAAATTACCTTGAACATTGTTTTTATCAACAGTTATGAGGTGCTGACATTCATTTTCAATATTGATATCAATTACTGGAAGAAATTGATACAATTGATCACTTTGGGACATCCGATTCAAGTCCAGTCTAGCTGATTTTTGGCTATATTTTTCGCAAATGGCGAAGAATTTTTCTGCAAAATTCCCGTTGAGCATAGTATTTACTGACTGTAATGAGGTGCTGACTTTTGTTTTCAATATCGGTTTCAATTATTGGATAAAAATCGATGAAATCATACCCCTTTTGACTTCCCATTCAAATCGAGTTTACCTGAATTTGGTGATGTTTTTTGCAACTTGCTTGGGATTTTGATTAACTTTATCAGCTTTAGTCATGACAAAAAATTTTGCCTTGTGAGCTTCTTTGTGACCAACTAATACCTGAGGGAATTCGATACAATCATGTCTTTATCAGAATTTGTGAATACACCAATCAAACGTATGTTCAACTGAGACGTCTACACTACAGATTCTACAGCTGATTGTTATTCACACACATGTGACCATGCTTCACATAGCAGTATCTCATTGGCTGAGTGCAGTACGCGGTCGCTGATTAGTGTTCAAGACCCTAGGATGCTCGCTGATTGGCCAGTAATACTTCGCATTTGAACCTGCTGTGCACAGCTATGGGACGAAGGTCTCACTTCTGTTCCTGTTACGCTGCCATCAGGTTGATACAATAGGCTCCTTCAACTGATCATTTCTCCTACCGCAAGTTGTTTCTTACATTTTTGTTTTCCATTTGTCTGTTTAACTTCATTTTTCCAACTACCATAAACAATTTATTCAGCTGTTTTACTTAAATACCTGCCTTCTCGATTCTGGCTCATACTTTGCGATACTAATTTAGACTTTGCAATTGAGCAACCCTAATCAACCACTACTAGCATCACTATGCATCCGCTATGAGGGCAAGAAGGGGCCACGAGTCCCAGGAGCAGACCACAATGCGACTATCACAGGTTGCTCAATGCAGCAGCTTCATGCAGGCCTTGCAGTCACAAGAAGAGCATACCATCTGCTTAGCTGGGAAAGCTGCCTACAGGGCTTCGTTGCAATCAATGCTGAAGAATGCACAACAGTCGAGAATAAACACACAGCTGCAGCAACCACCTCTGCATCTTGGGCTTCCGAGACTCATCATCAAAGTATTCTTCGAAACATAAGAAACGCTGCTGCCACTGTGAAATCAAGAGCAATAGAGACACTTGAACGCAGGTGCACCCATCAAATCCAGGGACGCTGCTGCAATAGCGAGTGCTAGGGCTTCTGAGACACTGCTCTGTAGGTCTGTTTGAAATGCTACAAATGCTGCCACCACTGCCAGGTCAAGGGCAGCTGAAACATTCAACTGCAGACGCACCCGTCAATCCAGGGACGCTGCTGCAATAGCGAGCGCTAGGGCTTCTGAGACACTGCTCTGTAGGTCTGTTTGAAATGCTACAAATGCTGCCACCACTGCCAGGTCGAAGGCAGCTGAAACATTTGACTGCAGGCGTGCCCGTCAATCCAGGGACGCTGCTGCAACAGCTAGGTCAATGGAGTCCGAGACAGAGTTGGGCTACATGGGCCTTATTTACAATAGGGTGCTCATTCAGGTTGAAGATTGGTCTTGAAATGGGCGGAGCTGCGCTAACTACATACGGATTACCTCCGCCAGTGCTAGATGGCACTGCCAACTTATCACCAGAAATAGTGCATGAAACATCTTATTGCACTGCTGACCTCAACCGCTATGTCTGAGAGAATGAATTACGCCTCCTACCAGAACAAAGAACAGCTTACACCACGGTGATTGATGCCGTCCGACAAAAGCGTGGTGGCATCTTCTTCCTAGATGCACCAGGTGGCACCGGGAAGACATTCGTTACAAAACTAATTCTAGCTGAAATCAGGCAGCTCGAAGACATCGCGCTTGCTGTTGCCTCATCCGGGATTGCGGCCACATTCCTGCCGGGCGGATGGACGGCGCACTCTATGTTTAGACTTCCACTTGACCTTGCCAAGGCCGAAATTCCAACTTGCAGCATTTCAAAAGATTCTGGTCAGGCTGACATATTAAGATGTTGTAAACTCATAGTGTGGGATGAGTGCACTATGGCTCACAAACAAGCACTCGAGGCGTTGAATAGGTCCCTTCAAGACATTAGGGACTCCACTGCTCTCATGGGTGGCTTGGCTCTCTTTCTGTCAGGTGACTTTCGACAAACCCTGCCTGTCATTCCATAAGGGACATGGGCCGATGCTGTTCGTGCGTGCCTTAAGTCGTCCAACTTCTGGGCCCATGTCTAGTCATTACACCTGACCACCAACATGCGCGCTCATACTACTGGGGACAACGGGTCCACTGATTTTTCAAGGAGCCTTCTAGCCCTCGGGGAGGGCCGAACGCCTTCAGACGCAGAAAGCTACATTAACGTGGGAACACTGTGTTCAGTTGTTGACACCCAACAACAGCTCAGAGATGCTGTCTTTCCGCATCTTAGTGCCAACTACTGTGACCTTGAGTGGCTCTCTGAAAGAGCTGTTCGTGCTCCAAAAAACACCACAGTTACTAGCATTAATGAGCAACTCCTGCAGTGCATTCCCGGGGACGATTACATCTACAAAGCCATTGACAGGACACCCGACCCAGATAACCTTACGGACTACCCGGTCGAACTTCTGAATTCCTTAGAACCGGCGGGGCTTCCGCCTCACACACTGAGTCTGAAAGTGGGCGCGCCCATTATGCTTTTGCGTAACCTGGTTCCTCCGAAATTGTGCAATGGTACACACATGGTGGTTAAGTCTTTGGCACCAAATTTAATTGAAGCGACAATTCTTACCGGTTGCTGAAGAGGTGAAACTGTATTCATACCACGCATGCATCTATCTCCGTCGGGTTCAGATGTGCCCTTTACATTCCGGCATTCGCAGTTTCCCGTCAGACTTTGCTTTGCAATGTCTATTAATAAATCACAGGGCAAAACACTACGTGTCAGCTGTGATGACCTCTGTTCGTGTGCTGCGACAATCACCGAGTGTGTGCGGGGGGAGTCACGTGCGTTCGTTCGCTCAGTTTTCCGGGAGGAAGGATTTCATCTTACCATAGGAAATGAAGTCAAATCATTCTCAGTTCAATAAATGGACACTCCAGACTTATGCTAAAAAAGGAATGGACACAAATGTACCAATAGATCAAGGGCTTTCCAACAAGCCTAAGCAAGCTGTACTGAAGTAGGGTCGGGTAAGTGAACGTGTGCAAACTGGAGTAGAGCAGCTTGCTGTCCACCGACGCCGATATGTTACGTGAGTCCTACAGTGAAAACGCAACCACTATTTTACATTGGCAGAATTAAAAATCTTGACCGATTATGAACGGGTGGGAATCTTCGGGTAAGCACGGAGCAGCAACATAGCAGCCACCTATTGCAACCGGTTGCCCTTGATCTCATTGATTTTGCTACCAGTGAGATTCCCGGCCTATCAGTGACTTCAATAACTGCGGATGCGTGCGTAAGTTCAATACTTCAAACCCGAAAGCAATTTAACTACATAAAACCCCGATCCACGCCGGTGTTAACAGCCATTGCATATCAGCTCTAGGTTTGACAAGGATTGGAATTTGAGCATTGCTCAAAGTTGATTAAAATTTCTTTTAAATAAAAATGAATAATACCTTTGTAAATATGAAATTATTTTCTTACATAATAAAAGAATTGAATATATTAGTTAAAGACTTCAACAAGAGATCATAAAGACTGATATAAAATCTTTGGTTCAGTCTGTTTTAGGGCAGAATATTTGATGGTTGAATCTTGTTTAGAATATTTTCAACATTTCAAAAGTTTACCAGTAATTATCATGTGATAAAAGTTATTGTTATAAGATTTAAAAGAATTCCTAAATGTTTTTCGTGTGTTTCCAATAATTGAAAGCATTAGAAATGTATTTTTCCAAGAGATTTTTTATTGTCCCTCTGGATAAAATGAGCAATCGTAATCTGAAGAAATTATAAATAATCATTTTGTCTTATATGCTTTTTTGCATACTACATTTTGCTGACAAGGAACACAATGCTTTTATTGTATGAATTAAATTTATATTTTCCAAGTGAATCTTTGTTACTCTTTTGAATCTTGACTTTCAAGTTTTAAGAGAAACCTTATATAGAAGTAAAGTCAGAAAATAAAAACAATTTTCTGACTGGCATAAATAAAAATATCATTTTGAAATTAATTCTTTTTTACAGACTGGTCCATTCTTAACCTTTAAAATGAATTCAGAAGAAAACTTTTTTTTGTGGAAACTTTTCTTTTGACAGTCACGAAAGCAACATGATTCAATTTGATTAGTTGTCAGTTCCTGGATTTTAAATCTTTTTAGAAGTCAACCAAAAATGTTACAAGAAACAGAAGGAGATCCATTTATATAACTCACAATATAGAATCATGAAAAAGACAACTTTATACTAAATTAATTACAATAAAAATTATTTTACAACATTTTGCACATCACAGTGAAAACTTGAAATTGTGACATTTTACTTTTCTGAATGTTATGAATTCATAAAAACATTCTTTGTAAAGATTCCATTAAGTAATCAGAAAATGAATATTAAATGATATAAAAAAATAAAAGTTGTTTTTCATTGAACTTAAAAGACATAGAAAAAAATCAAACTAAATATTTTTCATTGCTTAAATCATTATTTTTTTTTGTAATAAAGCTTATTTCTTTTTCAGATTTCCAACTTTTTAATTTCTTTGTTTTTCTTTGCCTAAATCAATTCCTTGTGCTAAAATCTTGAACTGAAATCTTCTATCTATATTTCTCATGTTGTCTGTCTGTGTGTCTGTCGTGGGCGTTGTTACCTCGCCCAGGCAGCATTTCTCACCCGATTTCGATGCGGTTTTCACCTCAAATTTGCAAATAGCTGCCGTAAGGACATGGCGGAGCCCGATTTTTGAGTTCGGACTCAGATCCGAAAAAATCGATAATCGAAAAAATCTGCTTACAGAAGGAATAATCACATTTCAACCAAATTTGACACCCTCTTAGAGTCTACCATTAGAAGTGTTGTCCAGAAGTTTCATGACCACGGACCCCGAAACAGCGCGGAAAATCGATAAAAACCCAAAACCGATAGGCCCAGATTGCGCCTGAACCGCATGTCGATTTTTAGCGAAAACCGACCGGATTTATAAGGAGGCCATTAGGAGTCACCATGTGAAGTTTCAACTCTGAGCGCCCCCCAAACAGAGTGCAAATCGACAATCGGTCAACCCGTAAAAATGTTTTTCCGGTTGGGTATTTTCTAAATGCAGATTAATTTAAGGTCACGCTATGCGCGGGAAGAAACAGGTCAGTGAGTGCAGTGGAGTGGAAGAAAACATTTGACCTCAAATTCTGGAATGGGTGCAGGGCCATTGAAATTCGGCTTTTTATCTCTGCTACCAGGTCTGACTTTGAGCCACAAATGACATATTCGACTTTGTCAACACTTTTGCTTTAATCGTCGCATCTTACCAAAATAAGCACTTCCTTTATTCGCGTGTTTACTGAAAAAAAAAAAAAACCCGCATACGTGCTGAGTGAAAATGGTTCCACACTCAGCAGTCCATTTTCCAATTCTTTAAGCCTTTTCCCCTAGCCCAGGCCGCATCCCAGGCCTGATGAGGAGTTTTTGCGCTAAAATAGCAGGGCTTCCTCCCAATCCATTTCAAAGCTAATGCCGGCAAACGGTTAGCGGCTTTTCGTTGTCGCACAAACCAAATGAGCAAACACTTCATTGCAGCTCCTTGTATTCTCATCGCCAGCATCACGTGCGTTAGAGCCAAGCTGCATATGAAGCAGGCAGCTTGACCCCGTTTACGGCCAAGCCTTGCGCTTGCCAAATCATGCGCGCGTGTGTGAATGCGCGCTAGCATCTTCCATTTTGCGTGAGCTCATTCATTGGTCTAAGTCATGGCCATTGTTCAGGCTACACCAATCAATGACAAGTCACGCCCCCTTTAAATACCTTTAGCGCGGCTGCATCCGCACTCACGTCTTGATTTGATCGCCATTAAGGCATCTGTCCTTGGATTAATTGACAGCTCCTGTTACCGCAAGTTACCTATTTGCTTAAACGTTTGCATTACCCATTTTATCTCCGCGTGCTGCCTCTAATGCGCAGCCCAGTCCATCTTAGCGTTCCATACCTATTTCTACCTTTTCCTAGTTCAGTTTTGCTATTAGACAGTTAACTGCTGTCGCAAGTTACTTCTCTTCTGCCTTTACTACGCGGCCCAGTACACCCCAGTCTTTCACTATTTATTAACCTTCAACGCTTTGGTTGCGTAACCTCTTCCTACAGCGACGTTTTCGTGCTGCCAGAAAGCACGGCCCATAGCTAGGAGAAGCTTTTTCCATACTGCTCCACTGCATTTTTAGTTTTCGTATACAACGAGGTTGCACCGCTTCAGCTTCGGCATCAACTTCTATTCGCATTCTTACACATTTCTACAACCCTTCAAATGGCTCCTACACAACGAACATCCGCACGTCAGCAACTGAAGCCCCCTAACACCGTTAACGTTACACATGCAGAACAGGCGACTGTGGAGGAGCACATAATAACTCCGGTTACAGATGATCATATAGCGTCTACTTCAACCTCTGCTTTGCACTCTTCTGAGTGCCGTGGCGATGACCAACCCGGCAGCTCTGCAAAGGCTGCAAAAACACCCAGGCGAGGCAACCTTAGCAGGTGTTCTAAAAAACGCTCACCGGCTAAGGGGAATCGGGAGCAGGATTTCATTGAGTGCGCCTCCTTGGGGGAGAAGCGGCTGGCGTCTACTTCAACCTCTGCTTTACACTCTTCTGAGTGCCGTGGCGATGACCGATCCGGCAGCTTTGCTAAGCGTGCCAAATTACCATAGCGAGGCAACCTTAGCAGGCGTTCTAAAAGAGCCTCTGCGGCAAAGAGAAAGCAGGAGGAGGAAACCGAGGTACAGGCCTCTTTGAGGCTTTCCAGTCAATCTCAACGGAGGCAGTATGTTTTGTCACATGAAACGCTTGGTGAGCGTAACTACCGTTTGTACTACAAATCAGTTTACACATATTCGTTGAAAAGTAAGAGGAAACTACCTAAACGTACGATTTTTGAATCAAGCACGGGCAACGCCGGGCCATGCTGCTAGTAAAATTATAAAAGACAAGGAATAAATAAAAGTTATTCTAATAAGCTCATAGTTCATGAAGACAGCAATTTTGAACTTGGGTTCTTTTTAGCAAATGTTGCTTGATTTGTACAATAAGCTAAAGAATTTCATCTAGTCATGCTTTATCAAAAATAAGCAATAAAATTCATTGTAAAAAGACAAAAACAGAAAACAATAACTTTGTATAATTATTTATTGCTTGACTGCAAGGTCAAAATACTGAATTGTGCTTTTTTATCTGTTTTTCTATCACATTAAAGAAAAAGGGGGATAATACTACACTTTTGTTATATGGCTTCCTTCAAATAATACGAAAAAAGTTATAAGTATCCACTATAAAACATAATAATTTTTTAATGTACACTAGTTCACTATTTTTTGCAAATTGACTAATATTACATATGTGGGATCAAAATATTCTATACAATCTATAATAATAATTTTATATTAATTCTATATTAATGGAAATTATTTGATAAATTAGCAAAAAAATTGTTTTTCATTTGTTTGAAGACAGACTCACTCTATAAAAAAGAAACTACATCTGATCATTTACATCTGATCTTATTGAAAACGGTCTTTTATGTGCTGTGTCCCTTCAGGATGTTGGTGATCATGGCTCTCCCTAATTTCCTGTCCTTTGTAGTTTTTAATAATTTTTTGCATTTTTGTTATCTCTTCTAAACTTTGCTCCACCATCCATTTACTCAATCTTGCTAGGTAGGTTATGTGTTGTATTCCTCTGTCAATTTGTCTATTAAATTAAATTAGTATTACATTTTCCAACCCATTTTTCCTCATTATATGTGTGTATATATTTATATCATGTTGCCAAAATTGACAGCATATTTTCTTAAGTCATTACTATTATTAAGTTTTCACACTTGAGTCTTTTTTCTAATTCTTATTGTTGTATCTTACTCTTTCACTGAGTTTGTCTTTTTATTTCATGGCAACATAAACATCTTGGAAAAGTCTGCCATTGGCATATCAAAGATATTGCAACCTGGCATCTTCAGTGCAAGGAAAATAACTCTACTATAGAAGAAGCAGAAATTGCAGACAAAACACCTCATGTATTATACATATGCACACACACACACACACACACACATATCAAAAATGGATACTGGAATAGATTTTATAACTTGATACCAACATTTTAATAAATTGAAATCTGTCATTATTTTTAAAAGTTGAGAATTAATATTATTCATATTAATACTGGCATTTTTCTTGGTTTCTTAATCCAATTCACGTAATAAACAATTAAAAAAAAAATTATTATATTTATTTGTTTCTGTTTTGATTTCTTTTTCTCAATTGTCATCTTTCATTTTCAGTTTCTACAATTTTATGCTTTTGTCCTGAATTGAACTTGTGACTATCATGAAACTTATTCATTTGATATTCATTCCCAAGAGTTTAAACGAATGTCAGAATTAGTCACAGATTTCAGATTGTTATCTTTGAACAGCTTTTTCAATCAGGGCACATTCTATATAGATTTTTATAGTAAAGTTGTTTTGACATTCTTTCAATTGCAAACTCATTAAATGCAGTATAGATTGGCAGTTAGGTTTAATAATTTTATTGTTGGAATTGCTACTTGTAACTGTAAGTTCTATGCTAATCATTTCTTCTTCTGCATGGCTTGCTTGTAGAATTCTCTTCTGGCTTCCTGTTTTCCTTTCAATTATGATCTTCAAAACTCTAAATGCAATGTCAATCATTATCTTTTGTCTCCTTCTATCCTGTTCTTTTGTTGTCATCCCTGTTTCTCTCACTTTCAATAACCCTTTGCACCTGAGTGGTTTTTATCATCTTGCTTGGGGTGAAATGATAAAGAAAACAAAAATTCAACTCATTTGATATCTTAGCACAATATAAAACATCATGGGTAGTAATGTTTTCTTGGTTTTCAGCACACACTGAAGCTTATTTTGTTGAAATGAACCAATGGAGTAGGCACACTGTACTCTATATCTTGTTAGCATAAAGTCCCATGTTTTATATCCATATAGCAAAGAGAGAGTAACAACAATTTGGTGTTTATTGTACAGCTAGAGTATCAGAACATTCTATTGCATCACTTAAATTCAATGTGAGCAGCATGTAGACTATTTTTTTCTTGTTTTTCTTACAGTTTTCAATGTGTCCTTAAATACCTTATGCACCCTGTATATATCTATTTATAAAATCATGTACAGTCATTTTGCTTATTTGCAGAATACCAGTCAGCACCTATCTACATTATATAATAAAATAAATCTCAGTAAGGTGAGGAAAAATTTGAATGAAAAATAAAATCTGGAGATTTTCATGGAAGTTTAAAGAAGATGATGGTTGGGAAAACCACAATAATCATATAAACTTGACCCACTACCTATAATTTTGGATCTATAGCAAAGAAGGAAAATTAGAATATTGTCTTCATTATGACATCAAGTTTGTTGAACAATGTCTTACAGTAAAATTGGTTATATTTAGGGTTTGCAATAACATGAATTCAGCTTCATTGGGTGTTATATTTAATTTCACAGGCTGGCCATATTGCAAGCTTCATGAAGGGAGCTACTTTTTTAAAACAATATAAATGGCCTGCTTTGCATAAATTCAGTCAGCTTTACACCTCATTCCCTTCTAGCTGTGTATATATTTATATAATCTTTAAAGCTCTGTGCTGCCTCTTTTAAATGTTTTTGACTTTTTTTATTACTTCCATTTGTTATTTTTTTAGAGTGCCGAGGACAAATAAACACAGTATTCATGTCATTATTCTCTATGAGTTCAAATTCAGTCACTCTCAAAGCCATCATACCAAATATGCTTGGAGGCTGGAATCAGCTTCAATATGGACCATGTCTTCTTAATTCCCAAAATTTGCTTCTGATGATCTGGATCTCCAAGATGAACCTGATCATGGCTGCAAGTCATACTTGATCATTGGAAACAAAACTGGGGGCAGCTCTCCACCATACAACAGTTGCAAGATATCTGACACAAATCAGCAAAATGAAAAAAATGCAGAAGAAAGTAAACCATGATTAGATTGATAATCAGTAGCTTGCATGTTCTGACATTTGCTTCAAGTTTAAAAAAAAATAAAAAACCTTTTTTTTTATCATCTCATTTCTATAAGATATTCAGTAGTGTTATTTTCTTTACTCCTCACTCAACTCTCCCAAAATCAAATCTTAAACCAAAAATATTAAAAAGACCTTACTCTATGACAGCTTCTGGACAGAACATTCTGGCAGAATCCTGTAATGGTATGGGACTGATGTGTGAAGAATTACAAACATTTTGGCAATTAGTGGTGAAAAGAAAAGTCATATCATACTGCAGGATACTGCAAAACGTTATACTTTACAAACAATACAAAATACCTGGCAAAAACTGGTGTCCAACCCCATCCTCACTATTTACTTGGTCAGTCCCCAACAGATGTCCACTTTTTACAAGTCTTAGATGCATATGCATTCCAGTTGGTATACACAAATACAGATTAAAAATACTTTCTTGCAGTTTGTCTCCAGAATAAATTCACCACTGCATTGTTGGCAACATTATATCAATTCTTCTGATACTCACTCTAATAAAATGGTTTCAAGTTTGTGTTTCAAAATGGCTATTTATTTATTCCTAATATGAAAGTTACCATCTATCCATCCATGCAACAAGCTGAAATATATCTTTCTAATAGACATTTTCATTTTTATTTATAGATAGTTGCTTATAGATAAATAGTGTGTAAATAAAAATCATTAAAATAATAGCATTTTCTTTACCTTTGCAGAAAGTATTTTATAACACAAGAGGCATTCTATTTTTGTTCTCATTTCTTAGTGCCATTAAGACAATACACAATATGTAGACATAATGTGTTATGTGTTCATAAAGATTACTTTGCTTTTACATTGTTATAGGGGGCCTTTCTTTTCTGTTTGCATACATTTTTTTAAATATCCATGACAAATCATTTATGATGCATTGAAATTCAAAATCCTATTAAATATTTTCATAAATGATTCATTTCCCATACATTTCTGTAATAAATTACTTTCATAGAAAACTTTCACTTTCTTAGAGTAAGAGTTTATTAAATAACTTGCAATCTATTTCTATAGAAGCAGTCTTTTAAAAAAACATTTGCAAGAAATTTCCATTATTTGCACAGCATATGGATAATAAATTCATATACAATACAGCAAATCATGGATACAAATATCTGTAATGAAATCGATTACAATGTTTTCTAACATTTATAATGTATTTCTATTGTAAATTATTTGTACAGTCTCATGAAAAAATCAGTTTTGATGCATTTCTTAATCTTAAGTTATTGGTTATGGATTTTTATAGTCAAATTTTGAACAAATTTCTTTTTATAAATGATTTTATTTGTTGTGCACTATTTAGAGTGCATTCATTCAAAAAACATTATTTTACACTGCCATGAAAAGCATTTTGAAGATAATCCTAATATTTAAAAAATTTTTCTATTTTTTAAATACCTTGTAATCGACATACTATTGCACTCCATTCACCCAGTTGAGATTTTTCAACCTCTTACAATATAAAGAGATGAATTGTATCATTTACAATGTAAGTTATCTTTGCACGGGACAGAGATCCAACTGGGACAGTTTTGGAGAACTAGCTAAACACTGCTTCATTCTTTTTAATAAAGCCATGAAAACCTTTTTGATATCTTTTGAAAATGAATTTTTTTAAAGTTGAATGAATAGATGAAAGTCATCCAAAAGATATTCTGATGTTTGGTTAGTTTTGTCAGATTTTGGGAAGTAGGCTGAACAAGAATTTTTCATTGTTCGTTTTTTATATATATATATATATATATATATATATATATATATATATATATACACATAAATATATATATATATACACATAAATATATATATATAGAGAGAGAGAGAGTGAGAGAGAGAGAGGGGGAGTGAGAGAGAGAGAGAGAGACCGAGAGAGAGGGGGGAGTGAGAGAGAGGGGGGAGTGAGAAAGAGAGAGAGAGACCGAGAGAGAGAGAGGGGGAGTGAGATGGGTAAGTTGTCACCATTTTATATTTTTAATTTTGTGCATGCACATTGTTTTTGATTTTGTCAACTGCACAGTATAGTAGGCTCAGTTGGGCACCATCTGTGAGAAAAAGAGCACCATAGCACAATTCACTCCGCCAGAAATTTGGAAATGGCAAGCTGTACTGCTTAGCATTCATGCTGGAAGCTCCAATATGAACATTTGAGATTTTTTGGGGTTTGTATGAGGACAGTGCAGAGGATTCGGAAAGTGTTGGATGAGATTAATGGTGATTACAAAAGTGTTTGGAGTGATCACTATTGATGGCAACATTGTGCCTCCATTCATCTTTCCACAGGACCTCAGACTTAACACAGAGGCCTACATCAAGCCCCTTGAGGAGGTAGTGCTGCCCTGGGTCAAGGGTATGGCTGCTGGAAAACCCTATATCTGGCAACAGGATTCTGCAACATGCCACTCAAGTAGGAGAACCCAGTCATGGCTGTCACACATCACCCTTTACATCTGGCCACCTAACTCCCCAGACTGCAAGCCCCTAGATTATTATGTGTGGCATGCAGTTGAGCAAGAGACCAACAAAACTCCTTGTAACAACAAATATGAACTGAAAGCAAGGATTATGACAGCATTCACCAACTTAAACTAGGAGACCGTCCAGAAGAGATGCAGAAGATTGCAAAGTCATCTGGAGGCTGTGGTTGAAGCCAACAGTGATTTTATTGAATGAATTTACTCTTTAGTATTTCAAGATATTTTTGTGTAATTTTGGTAAATATATCTGTTAAAATGAGATGTCAGTGTTACTTTCATTTTTGCATAATTTAGACAATAATTTATCCATCGCACCCTATACATATTTATTATAAATATATATACACTTATATCTTTACACTTCTCTCTCTCCCCCTCAAACATGATATATATATATATATATACATATATATATATATATATATATATATATATATATATATATATATATATATATATATATACATATATATATATAAAGCATGGTGTGTCTATATCTTCAATAAGTTTTATGTGGTCTTGTGTAAATCTTAAAGAGTATCTTAGATTTTATATATTAGGCCTAATCTGTGTCATCTGTGGCTATTTTACTTCTATTTATCTAACCAGAAACATTACAACCAGACCCCTGTTCTATTTGGAGAGAGAAAACAGATATTTGACTTTTTGCCAGGGTAAGTCTTCATTATTTCTTTTGACTAAAGTGAAATCTGATATGAAGGGTTAATGATGCTTTCAGATAACTGTTATAGAGTTACCGCCTTGCTATTTGATTTTTGAAGATATTTGAGATCATTGATTTTATATTCAAATTCATACAGTATGGGGAAGCAAAACTTCCAAAATTGCTGTGACCTTATAAAGTTAATTATGATGCAAAAATTGGTTTATTAGTATAAAAGGATATGAATATAATTCTGAGAGCCCTGTGCTGTGTCCATGTATAATTATCCACTTTCAGTAGGCATCAGCATCATACATCTGGCCAAGCTTGTTGAAGAACAAAGGAATCTTCTTGTTGGAGGCTATGACACCCAAGATCTGGGTTGGATATTTGGTCCTAAAGGTGCCATTGACATCAACTGTTAAATTCATGATGTATCAGTCATTTCAGTGGTTTTAAACTGCATCCTAAATGAAGATTTTCTTGTCAAAGACTATTTTAACAGTGGAACCATGCATTTTGAAGAACCTGAAGAACTTCTTTCACCTTTCAAGATTTTTGGCCATCATGAGTCCATGAAGAGGTTGTGGAATATATTTCAAGACCCAGATTGTCATGCATGGCAATTTTGACAATTTTAGGTCCCAATTTAAAATCTTCTACACAGATAGTTATTTTAATCATTCTATCACAAACAAGATGATAGTGCCACTAAGATGTAAGGGGTTACAAGGAATAAAAGAGAATGAGATTACTTTAGCTGGAAAAAGGACAATAAAAGAACAAGATTCAGGAAGACAAAAGATAGTGATTGGCATTGCATTTTAATTTTTGAAGATTGTAGATGGCAGGAACACAAGAAATTAAAAGGATGTTCCAAAGGTGAGAAGTGTGAGAAAAGAAAATATTAGAATAAAACTGATAGTTGCATTTAGGTATTTCAATAGTAAAATGATGATACCAAGTTGATAGTAGAATGCTTAAGTTCATGCAGTCAAAGCACCAAGTAGGAAAGCTGATTAGAACAAAATATTTGTAGAAAAGACAAAAGGAAGCCACATCATGCTGCTGAGATAGTGATTGAAGTCGAGATGTCAGATCAGGATTGATTACATTACAGACCCTTTGTTGAATGTTGTTAAGAATCTTGAGATATACAGTAAGAGCACTAGATCAGATTGTTAAGTTCTTTGCAATTTTGGTTTTAAGAGCATTAATCAAGTCCCAATTTCACTGGACTTGATGTTGATCTTGTAACTGCCCAGTTTCCTTTGAATGCTCTGGCTCAAGTTTAAGGTCTTCTTCACATTGTAAACAGTGTGTGGTAGCATACCATTGTAGGGAGACCACAGTTGTTTTCTCTTGGGTTGAGCTCATGGGAGTTCAGACTCTTGAGAGAAGAGAACTCTTCTGTCCCTTTTTTCTTCCGTTTTTTGAGGAACAGTCATTACCTTCCTGACCACCAGGGTGTCCACATACATGGAAAAAGGACAACATGTGCACAGCTTAACATAGAGTAAAAAAAGTAATTTTCATTCATGTAGCTACGGATGGATCAGGCAAATTGGATGAAGCATCTACTGTTGATTCTTCTGGGACTCTGCACTGCAGTTAAAGACAATTTAAAATATTCATCTGCTAAGATAGTGTATGGCACCACACTCAGACTCCCAGGACTGTTTTTCCTGCAAACCCTACAAAAAATTTTGAACATGATCTCGTTTGTTGATCGGCTTACTGTGAGAATGGTGGACTTAGCATATAAGTCTTCTGCACAGGTTCAAACACTGATATATGTGCCTAAACTCCTGCAGACATGCAAACATGTTTTCATGCAGGACTTGGCTACGTCCTATACATTGCAGCCATCCTACAGCGAACCTTTGAAAGTCCTCAAGAGACATTCAAAATATTTTATGGTGAGCATTAATAATGCAAAACAGAACATTGCTATGGACAGATTAAAGCCTGTCTTTTTGGACACTACCTGCCTCTGCATGGACACTTCAGTTACTCTTCCATCACCAGAAGCACCAGAGGTAGTAAAAGAGACTGTGATCAGATCTGGTCATTGTGTTAGATGGTCCAAACATTTATTGGCAATTTTTTTTTCTGGTTTTGGTTTCAGCAGAGCCATTAATGGAGAATATTTCTCCCTCCAAATTGAACTCTTCCTTTTTCATTTGATTACAAAACCATTTGTAATACACGTTGTGTAGTTTCGTTTTTGTTACATTTTAGTAGTACCTCTTGTGCAGATTAATGAACCTGTCTAGGATGGGGGTACTTGTTGAGTTCATGGGAGTTCAGCTCCTTGAGAGAGGAGAACTCTTCTGTCTCTTTTTTCTTTTTGCTTCCATTTTTTGAGGAACTGTCATTACCTTCCTGACCACCAGGGAGTCCACACATGTGGAAACTGGACAACATGTGCACAACCTAACGTGGAAAAAAAAAATTGCAATTCACCTAGCTATGGACAGTCAAAAGCCATAAAGCTGGTATGTTATTTCTTTGTTCATTGTTCTGTTAAACATTCTTGTCCTTTAGACAATATGAACAATCATTTGTTTTGAGACATGTGTAAATACTTTTAATATATGTATGTAAGTTGTTTGCCTTATTAAATGTTTTGTTTGTTACAGGTGTGTATCTTGTCTTTCTATATTCACATTCAGTGTTAGTGTACCAATGGCTACACTAATGCTAATATTAGTACTTGGTGTACTACTGAAAGGGCTAAAAAGCATTATTCTTCCTAACACTAAATAGCTGGTAAACTATGGCTGACTGATGAATTATACTAATACCATCTAGCTTAGGATGCTTTTAAGGCTGATTTGTGCCCAAAATAAATTTGACATTTTTGGCCATTTGTCATTCTGTGAAGGCATTTTCTAATATTCCTGAAGAATAGGTCGGTATTAATAGCTGACAATATACTCTTTGTTCAGCATTGAGTTTCATGTCATTTGATGTAGTGGTTAGTAGGAATAAATAAGAGGCTGAATAAATAAAGATAATTTTTCCAGTTTCTCTTTCGTGGTCAGGTTTTGCTTGATTTCACATCTGTTACAATCATTATGCAATGTCATGTGTTTGTTATCATGTTTCAATCATCTAGTTTTCTTTCTGCAGTTTTTTTTAATTTATGGAAAGTAATTATTTCTTAACTTTGATGATCTTAAAAAGTTATTTGCTATTTGATTTTATTTTCTATTATTGTATTGTAGTAAAAACTGACTTATTACAATGGATACTTTATTACTTCAAAGTCATACATTAAAAGGTAAATACATAGTACAAAATACTTGTAAAATCTGTAATAATTAAGACCTGGTGAAATTTTAAAAATCAAAATAAAACTACTAAGTCCTGCAAGTGCAAGAATTTTTTATATAAACTGTCATAAATATTGAAATAGCAGCAAGTTTATGAGGTACTTATGATGGAGAGGGATATATTTACATGCTCTAATAATAAAAGTTGTCAGAGATCAACTCAGATACATTTTATTTTAGCATTCTGCATGATTTGCCCATATTATTTTCCCTTTTGTTATGGCAGGCCCTCAACTGCATTTGTCTAGTTCTCAATTTCAGTCAAGGCTGTTTTAGCTGTTGTCATAGGAGGACATGACAAAACAATTTTAAAATTTCAAATTCACTTTCATTTGACAGTTGTAATTACCAGCTGTGGCAGGCCAAGCTTTTTGATCATTATACAAAGTCACTTCTAGAATGATAAAGGTTAAAATAAATAAATCTTATTTCTTGCACAGAATTCAGCCATTACTTTCATGATAGTGGACAATGTTTGGTAGTTACATGAAACAATGTATTTTAAATGATTGAAAAATGTCTTCTTTGATGATAATAGTTTAAAGTTAAAATAAGGAAAATTGTTTTATGTCTTGAATAAATATTAAAATTTTAAATAATAAAGTAAAAACAAAACCATTTCTACCCCATTTCATTAATTAATTTGATGGATATGCACAAAAGAAAAATTAAAACACATTAAAAATCTCTTAACAATTCAATATTTGTCCCAGGTATTAATTTAAAAAAAAAAAAAAAGAATTAATTAGATTTTGTAAAAATATTAGTTATTTTGCTTAAAATATAATGAAAAATACACATTCCCCGAAAATGTAGGGTTTGTCCTTGCTTGCCAACATGTTCTAAGGTCAAACAATAGTTCTCTTGCAATCTTGCACATAACTTTAAAAAATAAATTGTACCATAAATCAAATCAAATATGGTAGTCCAAAACTGCCACAATAAAGAAACTTATTTTCTTTGAAGAAGAAAAAAAGCTTACAAATATTTAAACTTTATGAATTTTTGAATAAAGAATTCTGAATTTCTTATACAATGAAAAGGAATATAAAAATATGGGAAAGAAGATTAAAAAAAGTCAAGTGATACTTTTACTCAGTATAATTTTTTTTGACAATTTTATTAAACATTGATGTCCAAATATTTTATTGCACCTAATTAATTAAAGTATGTTTTAATTTTTTTCATGAGAAAATTTACTAAATGAAAAATAAACTAGAAAAAATGATAAAAAAGTTTATAAACTGATCATTAATTTACCTTTATTTTTTTATTCCTTTTCATGACTATCATAAAACATTTATGACATTAAGTTATTGATGATTAATTCAAATTAATACTAATTTTAAAACTTGGATTTGACTAACATTACTGACCTCTGTAGAACTGAAATGTATCTGGAGAACATTATTAACCTCTGTTGAAAAGAAACGAATGTGAGCAACTTCACTGACTTCTATTGAACTGAAATGTATTTTAACAGCATTATTGTCCTCTGTTGAGCAATTTTGTTAAATTCACTTTCAATAAAATTTAAACAAGTTAGACAAATATAAATCAGAAACAATTTATTATCATTCAAAATAAAAACCATCCTTCCAATTTAAAAAAAAATTAAAATTGCTATATTTAAATGAGATTGAATCAATAAAGGCTATATCTCACCATTCTTATAATTGAAATTACATTTTCATTGATATGAAGAAATATTTGCTTTCTGATTTTTCATTAAGTTGCTTGCATATAAGCAGTTTAAGATTTGCTAAAAAATGAGCATACATGATGAAAAAATGCCCAAAACTTTAAAAAGTTTTACCATCAATAAATTTGTTATTATAAAGAGGAAAGACCAAAGTAATTTTTGATTACTAAATTATATTTTTTAATCCTTTTTCAAAGGTTAAAAATTTTGTTACCTTGCATCAACAAGGGGCCATAAATTAGTATGAGAAATTTGAGTGCCTTTTTGTGTATGAAAAACATATTGATTTGGAAATTCTTATAAAAATCAGATAATTGTTGGATTTTAAGGAAACTTTCAGGACTTATTCACAAATGAATGAAATTATTTTAGAAATGTTTCTTTTTTTTTAGTAAATCTTAGTAAAAAAAAAATTTCTTACATTTTTTAGCATCAAATACTTAATTTATGAAATTTTGAGAAATCCATTTTTGTCGCACTTGATGTTTATATTAGCTATAAGCACAAGTTATTGGAGAATTTAAATCAACATTTTTTTTTGTCAAACAGGATCCCTAATTACAGAAAATCTGGTCTGAATTGTAAAATAAAAAATGCAATAAAACTAAGATACTATTTAATTAGAAAATCTTTGAATTGCTTTTATGAATAAATTATTAATTTTTACAAGAATAGCCACATTTTTTTTAAAATTATAATAATTTATAAAGTTTTAAATCTCTTAAAATTCTGTATCAATTTGTAGCAATTAGTGTTATTAAATACAAATTATATTTACTAAAGATAAATGGAAAAGCTTACTAACATTCAGTGACCCCCAGTATTTTAAAAATAATTTTTTTTAAAATTTTTTTTGTGTGTGTGTATAAATGTGCTATTTTTATGAAAACAGATATTCATACATGACATCAGAAAATAAGTGTTAACTACAGTAAATTTAAAATTTATTGGTAATTTTCTAACATTTCCATCTTTGTAAGCTATAAAACCAAAGTAACCAAAATTCAATAAAATATTAGATTACTTAGAATATTTTCCTAAATTTTTAAGCTTACTCATACTGGGTAGTTAAAAAATAATATAAAAAAGTGTTCACATTCATTTTTACAGTTATGTGCCTTATATTTAAAAATGTCAAACATTAAGTTATTGATAAATCTGTCAACACAAAAAAAAAACACTTCTATGTTAAAAAATGCTTCCCTTTTATATTTTAAACTAAAAGTAAATAATATTTGTTTTAATTAAATTAATTAAACTTTAAGTCAGTTAATCTTCCTCAAATAAAGTTTCAGAAAATTATATTTTATTTTTGAAAGATTTTTTTAATAAAGAGTATTATGTTGTGTTGACAGATTTGTCAATATGGCTGATTTTAGTGATTTAAAAATGATTCCAATCCATTTAACTTCAATTTTAAAACAGCAAAATATTTTGCTTTTTGGAAATATTAAATTTAATCTATTAGTGTGTGATAAAACTAAAATAAAAGCTTCAAGAAAGATTTTTCATTTTCAAATGTATTTTAAACCTTAGGTATCACTTTTTGGCGGAGGTGCCTAGTTTTATATGTGCCCATTTTTCATATTTGTAAATAAATAAAAAAAATAATTTATTTATAGGATTGTTTTATTTTTTAAATCTTTCAAAAATGTCCTAAGTTTCTAACTGATTTGTAGGGTTTTATGGTTAATTCTTTTTTTTTTCATGTACTTAAATAAAAATCTCTATAATGGTGCTGAAAAAATGTCAAGAGCAGAAGTCAGAAACCAAATAAAAAAAAAAGAAAAGGTCTTTTCAACTAAATAAAGAAAAGTATATTTCCCACCAGTTTTTGCATTTTTGTTTGTTCTTGTTTCATTTTTCTGGCAGCAGATATTTCTAGGGTAAAATTGGTTTCTTTCACTTTTTATTTTGAGGGAAAAACAGAAACTATTTTCATCTATTATTTAATTCTATATTATTTACTTTCATATATTATTTTTTACATTTATTATCTCCCTGAAAGTTTCAGATTAGTTTTTTTTCCTAATTTTGTTGTAGTTGCTTTTTAAAAATTGTGTTTCAGAATTTTATTTTTAATATTAATATTTGAATTAATTTCCATGATTTATATTTTTCTTATGAGGTTATATATATTAAGAAATATTTTATAAATACAGAGAGATAGATATAAAATTTCTTAGATAGCTTAGCTTAAAAAATGGGGAATGGCAGAAGAAAGTTATGTAACAGGAATCATTCAAGTGGGGAGGGTCACATATCCTTGAAAATCAGCATTCCTAGTATTTTACATGAGCACAAACACTATTTATTACATTATTTGTACCTATGGGAAATATATTCAACTATTTCACCTGCTAATCAAACTATCTTCCTCTCTCTCTCTCTCTCTCACACACACACACACAAACTGAAGTGCCTCCAAATTACAAGAAGCAGTGCACTAAATAGTTTCACCCTCTTCCAGTTATAGAAATGAATCCAATTGGAGAATTTTTATATGACATAATAAATAAAGAGGCAGTGTAGCTGTAGCAATGGTGACAGCCATGGGACACAAGACTGTTACCTGCAGAATTATTATGGAGGCCAGAAAAATGGAACACTATTGCTGTTCAAACTCTTTTGTTGGTAGAAAGAGTATATTAAGAATATACTTTAGACAGACACCAGTGCCATGTGAAAACTACTGACACCAACAAGTGATGCAAGAATGAAACTATTTGCAACAAACAGAAATGAGAAATGAAGTGGAACACTGCATCAAGTCACATCCCAATTCAACATTAGTGTTACTCAACCCATCAGTCAGCAAACTGTACAGTGTACAGTGCATTCCATGAGAATGATCAATAGAGGTTTTATTGTCTTATGTGATTTATCTCAAGCAATATCAGAGACATGAACTGAATTTAATATCAATATCAGTGTCTTTGTTCTAAGATAAGTAGACCGGTTATGACTCTAATGACTCTGTGAGATTGCAAAGTAAGTTTTTTACTCATTGTCACATCTGAACATCAAAAGAATTAGATGCATCAGAGGGTTGACCTAGAAGGTAACCTCATAGCCACCAAGTGCAGAATCGGACCTCAAAATATGTCAGTGTCTGCACTGACATAAAAACAGATAGACAATCCACCTGAACTCCGGATACTCACACAGACAAGACAAACAGATGGCAGAAAGTTATACAAATGCCTGACCTGTGAGAGGGAATATAGCGCCACTCACATCATTATGAGAAGAAGATTTAAAGTCCCCCAAAACCACACAACTTCATGATGAACATTAATTTGAGTCCAGAAGTGAATAAATAATAATTTTACATATGAAAAATTTGATTTTGCATTTTTATCAGATATTACTAAGATAACGTTAGACTACTATTGACAGCTACAGCAAAGTTACAGCATCTCACCTGGATCAGAAAACACCACTATTGAAGCATAGAAGACTGACACTCTGCTACCTGGTCAGATATTTCCAACATTTTTGTTCATGAAGGGAAGTAATTGAATGAGGCTACAGATCCAGCCTAGCAGTTGGCATTGTGCAAAGTTCTGGTGGTTCTTTAATAATATGATCTGTTGGAGTTTATAAGAACCACAAGTAAAACTGGTGTCTGCTTTAATAGGTGTGGCATATGCAAACCTTGCTGCTGATTGTCTATACTCCTTTATGCTCACTATATTTCCTGAGGTTTGGTGGATAGTAATGGTTTGTTCTAGCAAGATAATGCAGAAGGATCCAAGGGACACTGGAATGATTTACAGATGCTCCTTTTGTCACTTTGCTGGCCAGATTTAAATTGTTACAATCTTACCGAATAAGCAAAACTCACTTATAGTCAGCCCTGTAATGTATCTGCATTGATATAACCATACAATGACACCAGCACCTTTATTTTGAGACCATATTCAAGCATTAAGGGAGCTTCTGAAGACCTACAATTGGGGAGTGTACTGTCATACTGCATCACTGTTTGGTATGCCAGCTGCTTGGCAGTGGACAAGAAGGCCCTCCAAAGTATTATAAATATTGCCTGGAAAATAATCCTTGGAAGACATTTCTCGTTCTTGTTGCAGTAGAGCAGAAAACATAATGAAAGACACTACACATCCTGAGTACCACTTATTTGAACTGTTACTCTCAGGGAAATGTTTCAGTTCTATTAGTTCTAGGGCAAAGTGCATGAGGGACAGCTTTTATCCTTGATTCTCTGAATAAAATAAATGCTGCTTGTTGCATCCTGGCAATTTTCAATATATTTTTAAAAAGTATTACTTTTTTCATTTAATGTTGATGTTTTTGTTTTGTGTTTGTGTGTGTGTGTGCACCACTGAGACCTGCTGTCCAATTTCTTTTTGTATAACACAATGACAAGAAGAATAAATAAATAACATAAATAAATATATAATTCATTTATTATTATTTTTGTTATTATATTATTAATTTATATCAATTTTGTTTATATATTTATAAATGTTTACATTTTTAAACCAAGAATTGTCATTTCAAAGGTAAGAAAAAATGGAGGAAAAATAAAAATAACAACATTTTTGTCTATATTTCTGAGATGAGCTATTATGTACACTATTTACATTATTCGGACTATTGTCCTCATCTTTGTTGTCATATTTATTACAATGTTTGGCCGTTGTATTCTTCAGCCTTCTTCAGGTAGTTGGAATGTCCATCCATACAGTGTAAAGAAAGGGATTGTCCGCTGCTTACAACACTGAGAAAATGCCATAAGTGGCGACCCAAAGACATTAAATAAAGAATTAGTCAGTATAAGTAGTATCCTACAATGTAACATCTACCCTGGGTACATGGCAGCAGCCCCAAAAATATGGGATAGGCGGGTACATGAGGAGGAGAACAACATTCAGAAAACAGTCTGCCTGTCTTATGTGAAGGGGTTATCAGAGAAAATACAAAGGATCTGCAGTCCATATAACATCAGGACAATCTTCAAAATCTGGATGACACTTCGCAAATATCTCTCCTGAGTAAGACCCCCTCCTCATAGAGGAGAACATGACTAAAGCTGTGTGTACACTATCCCATGCAGCTGTGGAAAGAAATATAAAGGGGAGACAGGCTGCCCACTTAAGGTAAGGCTTCAAGAACACCAGAAAGCTGTTACATGAGGGGAAGTGGAAAAATCAGGCATGGCTGACCACATATGGAGAGAAAAGGGAGAACACTGCCCTCTGTGGGATCAGGTCGAGATCATAGACAAAGAACATCATTGGAAAATTCGTAAGCTTAAGGAATCAGCACATATGCTAGGCCACAAAAATTTCCTGAGTCGACCAAGCATAGAAATGAATACAATATAGGAACCAGTAATAAGGAGTGCCAGAGAAAAGTGATAATAACAACAGAAATTGTAATATGGGCTCTGGTAAAAATATGAAATGATAACAGCAAAAATTGCAATATGAGCACTGGTAAAAAATGATGCTGAAGACATTAGGTTTATAATACCCAGAAATTCATACACAGATGTCTTCATGGACACATGGCACAGTGGATAAAGGTGTTGGTTAGATCCAGTGACAGGACGCAAAGAGTGTGAGTTCAGTGGAGAACTTGGAGAGGGGAATTAACAGGAGAAATCCATTATAAACATGGCACATGGAACTAGAACAGTCTACTCTTGTGAGCAAAATAAAGGGTTCAGTTCGACATTCCAACCACCTGAAGAAGGCTGGAGCGTACAACGGCTGAAACGTTGTAATAAATATAGTGACAAAGATGAGGACTATAGTTTGAATAATGTAAATAGTGAACAACATTTTTGGCTATTATTTCTTTCTTGTCTGTTATATTTCTTTTACTTCTTTGTCAAGATAACAGATTTTCAAAATTCTTTAAGTTTTCATGAAATTTATTTCTTTTAAAATTTTTTTCAATTTTTTTCTGTTTCTATATTGGCATAAATTAGTTTATTTAACAAATGCCTACTGGAACCAAATGTGTTACAAGGCTTTTTTAACATGAGGGTCTCATGCATACATGGGATCAGAGTTCATTTTTCTGATTTAATGAAATGAAAAACATGGATTTTTGCCATAAATATGTGTTGCTTGTAAATGTTTTCTCAATTTTTCAGAAAATGAGAAAGATACATTAAACAATACAAAATTTTAAAACCACAGACAGAACCCTGCATAATCTCAACAAAATTTTCTTCAGATGCCCTGTCAATTAAAGATATTTCCTTTTACTTATATGGGTCAAGGCTTTATGTACAATCAAAATGGCTGAATAGATGAGATGAGCAGAAATTACTTGCATTATTTTTAGTTTATTTTGTCAAATACACAGAAAAAACTTTGTGTTGTGATTGAACAAATAGGATAAGTGAAGAAAATTCAAGTTCTAGATTATTTTTGAAAATCTCTGCAAAGTAATCCACATAAAAATGAACTCCTATTCTTTTTCCCAAAAGGATATCACACATCACAAAACTGACAATCTATATGTATTACCAATGAAAAAAGCATGAATAAATTCACAAAAGAACAGAGAGAAAAAAACAAGAAAGTTTAGGAAGAGAAAAAGCACTACAGGGATCAACAAAAGAAGCTAAAAAAGAAAAGAAAAGAGGTAATTATGATACAAAGAACAAAAAACAGTATTCTGATTCTTATGATATTCTTTTATACACTATAACAGATTTTATTATGCAAGTCAATGTTTTCACATTAATGTTGGGATTAACAAACCGATTTTCAGGATATACTTATATCATGTGAATTCCAGTTTATTATTATAAACTAACCTTATTAAAAATATTGATAATAACTTGTTTGGCAGAAGTGTCAGGTTTTATTATACAAACAAAATAAGTGGAATATTTTTTTTATTTATTATTAAATACAACAGACATAGGCTATCAATATATATAATTGATCAATAAAATATCCCATATTCTGAATAAATTATTATTTTATAGATTAATATGGGCTTCGTGACATTTTATAACCTTCATCAGTCTTTTTCATTTCATTGATTTTTTAAACTTTTTACTGTTTCAACTTTAACATTATTGGTAGCAATTTTTATTACTTCCCAGATATTGTTGTATCCATTCTCATTTACATCACTTTTAATAATAGGATCATAGATTTTCTATTGGATTAATATCTGGAGAAGCTATTATATTATCTTTGAAACTTATAATTGTTTGCATTTACCTTGTGCTATCATCAATTTTAAGGCACCTACAATTTTAATGCCTACAATAATAACCCAAAACATTACTCCACCGCCTGTCTCACCATTGTCTCCTGGCTATGTTGGCTGATTATAACATTTATTTGTTAATCAGTCAGTTACTTTCTATTATAAATAAAATGATAAGATGTAAATTGGATGTGCTGTCATAATAGATTAAGATTCATGTTAAGAGTCAACAAACATCACCTAGCAATCTCATTTTATAAAGAATTGCATGAATAGTGAATTTAAATATTCATAAACTCAACTGAGATTAAAAATTACAGAATGCTTATGAGTAAAAAAGTGAATTTCCTTGATAATTTTAAGTTATCTTGAAAGTTTGACATGAAAACTATGACATACTTTTGACAAAAGTATAAAAGAAAATGGAATGTTTAAGGAATTTTGAAAAAAAAAATGAGAGAAAACAGAAAAAATAGAAAGAGAAGCTAATGTCAGAGAAGGAAAGGTTTGAAAAAGAAGAAATATGGAGAGTTGAGAATGTCATTGAAAAAGAGGAGGGTTAAATGTGAGTGAGTAGAAAGAGAAAGATTGTAAATAAATATAGAAAAGAGAAATAAAGGGAAAGAAGAAAGAGAGCAATAAGGATGGGAGAATGAAAATGAAAGAAAAAAGAAGGAAAAGCTAAGTAGGATTACAGTGCAAAAGAAGAGTAAAAAAAGAAAAGAAAGTGAAAAAGCTTAAAAGGAGTAAAAGTGCTATAGAAATGCATTGAGGGAGGAAGAGAGGGGGATATTTAAGATAGGAAAAGAAAGAATAGTGTAACAATTTATTCAATTTATAATTAACAGGTAGAAATGTGGAACTTGAAATGTAAAAGGATATTCTGCAATTTCAAAGATGATTTGCCTTTAATCAAGGCTGACAAAAAGATGAATTATAAAGTAATTAACTCTGGTACCTTTGCTGTGAGGGTTTCTTCCTGAACACCTAGCTTTAATAGAATAACATTCATGATGCCAATAATTAAAATAATGATTATAATAATTATTACCCTAATTTCTTCTTGGATTACATTAAAAATTGTCCATATTATTTGTTGCTTATTCATGTTTTTGCAAAGAAAAATATGTGCCACCAGTGCATCTTTATTTCCATAGAAAAGTTGTTTCAAGAGTTGGAAGTTGAGAAAATGATCACCACGAAGCATATATTCCAACATTTACACTAATCTTCCAAGAAGCAGGTCTTTTTTGTTTTACTAAGATCAATAAATAAGGATGTTGTGCTTTCTCATCATAGTTTAATTAATTACCATATTAAATGTTAGTGCAATATTGACTATATAGGTAGAACTCGTCAGAGGGTGGAAATGAGAATAAGCCAACATATAACAGCTAGAATTTGAAAAGAGCAATTCAAAAATTTGTATAGATGTATCAATAACTCCAAGTCTGCTATTGCTGAACATCTGTTGTGCAACCATCAGTGTGTTATATTCTGTCATAAAGGTAAGTTCTTAGTTCTGAGTGAGGCACATTTGGTCTTTAACTTGAAAGCATTACAGAAATATATATTAAGTTTTCACAGCTCACTCTCTGTAAACATCAGGAGTGACTTTTGGGTCTGAATGTAATTTGCCTCAGGTTATGTTGTACTAAATAAGTAAAAATTCTGATAACCTTAACAGTCAGAATATCAGAGCTTCCAGAAACATAATTATTTCTTTTTAAGTAAAAAGATTTCTTAAACGATTCATGAAAAAATTTAGAATAATGCCAACAAACTTGAAGTGAATGTATCAAAATACCATCCTCTGTTGATCAGTTTTATTTGTAAAAGTTAAGTCATTGTGCTTGAACCTGCATTAAGCATTGCACTTTAGCCAAAAGTATCAAAGATTTAGATAATATAGAGTGAGTGAAAAGAAATTATTTTATAGCACTTATGACAATAAAAAGCAGTAACCAATGTTTTTCCTTTTCTGAGATTCATGAAGCTAGTGTGTAGTTACTTACTAATACACAAAGTGTTGAAATGAAAGCTGTTATCCAGAGATAAATAAAATAGTTATTGACACAAGTCACACACATAAATTAATTTTTATAATTAAATAAAAAAATATTTACAGAACACTTTGGATATAGGCTCCACACATATTCATAAATACCATTTGTAAATTTATTGGGGGGGAAACTATTATATTTTAAGACACAAGCTTTTAATACATTGTGTCTCAAACTCAAGTGAGAATTGCAAAATGCAATTTACTTCATCATCAGGGATTCATATAACTTAACAGAGGTTCTTGCATTGCAATTAAAGAGAAAATCAGGATATTCTTGATGTCTGCAGTTAACACCAAGATGTCACAGGCATTTTATTTAGAAAGGACCCATTAAAGGACTGACATCCTGTTATCTTAGTCTCACAAGGGAGACGGATAAATACCTAGATGGAACAAATGACCTAGTTAGGGATTTAAATAATTCATTACAACAGTCTGGATGAGAGTGGTTGAAACTGCACAAATCATTTGACTTTGAGAAATACCATTTCATCAATCATTTTGTAGGAGCTATCTGAAGATATGAGAAGAGAATTATTGTTATTAAGAAATCCTGGTCTAACATTTAATAGCACACAAACACATGTAAGTATATACAGATAAAATACAAATTATTGATTTTCATTTATAAATACTTCATACATAAAAGTGTCTGGGTGAATTGTCAAGATCCCATATACAGCTTAATTATTCAACTTGTAAAATCTGCAATTTTATCAAATTTATAAATAAACGAGTAATAAAAATTGCAAACGTCATGTTGCAATAAAAAAACACATTTTGGATAACTCTGGTTACAGATTAAATGATTTTTAAAATATATATATTGCATATCATTCTATTCTATCTAATATCTTGGTCAATTCTTGGACATACATATGCCTTAGTGAATAGGTTTTTCTATTAATTTATTGCAATGCTTATGTGGAAATTGATTTTTTTTAAATTTGTTATTTTTCTTTCAAACTAAAGAAAAACATTTCCCTATACAATTTCAGTTATTTGTTATCAGCTTGTCGTCATTAAAAAAATCTGATGACCTTCTAGACCTGGAATCATATTTAGGGTTAAAGATTTTGTCTTTATCCCCTCAAGTCATAAATTCTGCAATTCTTTACTCTATTGAATTCCAGGAAATCTGTTTGGCTCTAGGCTAATCTCTGTACATCAGTTCTTGAAAAGGTTCAAGGCTAGATGATAAGATCACCAAGTCCTTAACTAAATAAGTGTAAGTATATGTAAGTATTTCAGGAGTTTTGTGAATTTAAGCAGAAGTATATATGCAGCCATTTCTATATGTAAGTGTTATTGAAAACTTTCAAGGTTAGATGATTGGATCATTAAAATGCAAACTCACTGCATGTGTTTGTATAAATCTGTTTTTATGAATTCATTTCTGCTTAAGATTTCAATTCATAAATGCCTGGATCTGCATAAGTATATAATCGGAAAAGTTTTCCATTTGACATTTATTAGCAGTGACTTCTATATATGTGATTGAAAGTAGATAGCTGAAAATGTTACCGAGATGGTTTAGCTTGTAGGGATATTATTATTATAAATAAATAAAAATAAAATATAAAATAATAACAAAGAAAATTATGAATAAAATAAAATAAAACAATAATATTTAAACTCTTTTTTTAAAAATAAATTAAATAAAAATATTAAACTCTCCCAGCATGCAACAAAAACTGTTCTTTCCTGAAATACAGACATCTTACCAAAAGATGTTATATTCAATCTTCTTCACCATGAACCTTGGTACGGGCTCCACATGTCCAACTTCTCTTTGTGATATGGCATGTAATAATACAAAGTAACTTTTTCCATTCATTACATGTTCCAAAAAATAATTGTAACCTAAAACTACTCACAAAACATATAAATAAATTGTATGAAATTAATATACAATTTACCATGCTTTCCCTGTTATTTGTGTACATTTTATTTCCTGTCAAGTATGCTTTTATCTCTGTGAACACAAAGCTAATTTCTTCTGCTATGATGTGAGTGACCCACATCATTTTTGTGACTACCGACGTGCATAACAAAAACAACCTATTCACCCACATCATTTGTTGACTCCTGATGTGTATAAAAACCAACTATATCATTCATTTTGGTGATACCCGACATACAAAAACCTTCCTATGTACCACATTGTTTGGTGTCCAATGATGTACAAAAAAAAAGAAAACACCTTATTCACCAAACCATTAAAAAAAAAATGAATGATGTGAAATGAAACCAAACACACTGCTGATAACCACAAAAAACAAAACAAGAAAAAAGTAAAACTTTGGAATTCCCAATGTAAAAAAAAAGAAAATTAACCAAGCAAAAGAGCAAAAACAAGTAAGCATTTCTCTTTTTATCCACATTTTTTTATTTGCATACATTCTCGACATGGAACGTTAAAATTCCAGAACTTATGAAAATACTTTCAAATGGCTGTTCACAAAATGTGAAATATTTGCCAATCTGTATAACCTTATACCACTCACCAAACAAATGGATAATAGAGCGCTAGCATATAAAAAAAAAACAACTATAATATCTAAAAAATAAAAACAAACTGCAAATACCCTACAAATTGAACTGAGAAACGTACCTATTGCTGTCACTAGAACCCAACTGCAACCTCCAAAAACCACAAATAGAACCTAACAATTCTACCAGTACCAAAAATAAAAAACATCAAGCAATTTTCTGAAGGATGACTAAACTGAAAATATCACTCCTTTATGAAGGACCTTTACACTCAGCTAAGAAATCCTCTGTACTCTGAACACTATACCAGGCATGAAAATACCTAATAACAGAAAATTCCTAAAAAAAAAACAAAATAAAACACCTAGCAGTCATTATTGAGAGATAAAACAAAACAGTGATGCCACAAAAAGATAGCTAGAAATATAAAAAAAAGAAAAAAAGGTACCCCCTGAACAAACTGAAACAAGCTTCTGAACATTCTTCAAAACAACCACCTTATGAGATTTAAATGAAAATTGGGTGGTAGGAAAATAAATTTCCACTCGAATCTGTTCCCACTGACAGCTAACTAATGAAAATTATAAATAAAATAAAACAATAATATTTAAATTCTTTTTTAAAATAAATTAAATAAAAAATAAAAGTAATAAAAACTCTCCCAGCATGCAACAAAAACAGTTCCTTGCCAGAAATATGGACAAAAGATGTTACATTCAATCTCTTAACCATGAACATTGGTACAACTTCTCTCTGTGATATTGCATGTAATAATACAAAGTAACTTCTTCTTCTCATTACATGTGCAATAAAACAATTGTACCCTAAAAACATACACACACAAATACACACAAAAAAAATTACAAATAAATTGTATGAAATTAACATACAATTTACAATGCTTTCCTGTTATTTCTGTATGTTTTATTCCCTGTCAAGTATGTTCTTATTTCTGCAAACACAAGGCTAATTTCTGCTGCTATGATGTTAGTGACTTCACAAGCTCATTGCAATAAGTGAAAAAAATTACATCATGTTAGATTTCAATTTTTAAGGCCATGAGTTTTCAAGAGATAATTGTATGATAGAAATTCCACATTTGCCATTTGTATGGAAGCAGCTTATAAACAAGTCAACTTAAATTAAATTGAAACAATAGACAACTTTACATTTATGGATTTCTCCAGGTATAAAAAATTAAACAAAATTATATTTACTGCATAAAAACAATATGAAGAGTTGATAATTTTTATTTTATTATGGAAAACCCTCAGGAGCAACAGGAATTATATTTATTTTATAGAGACCACAGTTAAGCCAGTAGTTTTTGCTTGTAGCTATTTTTCATTAAATGCTACTAATCTAGAGACTGTAAAAGAGAAATGTAGTTGTTTCATCTTTCTTGTTAGCTCATTTGATTATATTTACAAATAAGTATGCATAAAAATTAGCAAGTAGAATTAAATCATATTTACTGTCTGCTACAAAATAAACTGGTAATGTTTACTTGAATTAACGCACATACACACACACACACACACACATATATATATATATATATATATATATATATATGAAGAAACATACTCTTAAAGTGTGCTATATTTATGGGATAAAGTGCTCAATGTCAGAGATAGAGCGTGTGTAAATATAAAAATGAACATTGAAGTCAACACTTAGAGGCGATAGTCTGTTTCATGCTAGATGCAATCATGGCCTGATGATTGCGTCTAGCATGAAACTGCCTGTCGCCTCTAAGTGTTGACTTCAATGTTCACTTTTTATATATATATATATATATATATATATATATATATATAAGAGTGTGTATCTTATATTTTATATCATAAAGAAACAATTTATACAAAGAATTAAATAGTAATGTTAATGTGATTAATAGCAAAGTTAGCGAAGTGATTTTGAATTAATTATTCAAACAACAAAAAATACAATTATAAATCTAACTTTCCATAATTTCTACCCTAATACTAAAGATACTACAAAGCCGGGTAACACAAGGGAAAAAAAACAAATTCTCTGGAAAAAAATCACACTTCATTTTTTATTTCTCGTCTTTGATTTTTAAAATATTTCTCATCGTTCTTCCATTTGGTCAAAAGGCCTACAATAAATATTATTAGTTTTATTATTAATATCATTCATTACTTTTGTTGTTTTTTGTTTACCTCTCAAAATCCTTTCAGTGGCCTATTATATCTAAATATTATAAGAATCATATGTGGAAAATCTTTGTTACTGTTATATATATATATATATATATATATATATATATATGTGTTCAAACAAAAAAAAAAGTTATAAACCTAACCTCCCATAATTAATACTTTAATACTTAAAATACTACCAAGCCAGGAAAGAAACAAACTACTAAATAAGAAAACTGAAATAATGGGTAAGTGAAGAGATAAACCAATATTTACTATTTTTTTAATTAATGCATAAATGAAGCATTAATTAAAAAAAATATTATTTAAACAAGAAATAAATAAAAACTGAATATACCTATATTTTCCAAAACTTCAGAACATTCAAGAAAACAAATTACTGTAAATAGCTAAAAAGTTCTGTCTGTGATACTGGAAATGACATTGTTACATTATGTTTGACACTCAGAGCAGAAAGAGAAGAAAAAGAAATAGGGAGAGAGAGTATAAGGAAACAAGAAAAGAATGAAAAGGAGAAATAACCACAACTTTCAACACATGCATGTACACACACACTGTACAAAGTGTGCTTGTAAAAAAGAAAGAGAAAAAAATCATCCTAACAACAACAAATAGCACAAATTATTTTTTAACTTAGTATAAAAATAATGAAATAAAGAAAATCTGCTGAAACTTCCTGACAAGTGAGCCAAACGATTACAAAAAGTTTCATCTACGTAACTCTAGAGTCAGGGTGCTGAATATAACATCAATCAGCTAAGTAACAAATTTTATATTTGTATTAATCCTATATATTCTCAACTGTATATAAACCCCAAAGTGCTGATATACTGAAATATATATTATGTATTATTAATTGACATATATCAGATATAAAGATAACAAACAAAAGTATTACTGAAAACATACACTGCTGATTGAAAGTATATGGTCAGTTCCTTGTATCGCTCCAGTATGCACCTGACTCCTCCTGATATTCTCTACCTTTACAAGAGTCAGATTATGCTGAAAAGGGAGTACTGCTATCATGTATTAGCTGGAGCTGCTCAGTCTTCCCTTTTAGTTCTTGGTAGAGTCCAAAAGTGTCGCTGAATCTGTATAGGTGACAAATTATTTTCCACCTTACAACACTTTTCCCATGGATGAAACATTGCAAGCCTATCAGTGCTATATCACTATTTCCATGGAAAGTGCTCAGACGAACTAGATACCTTAGTTCCACCAGTTCTATCCTTCATGGCTAAGACATGCTATGTCACACATACACTGTATCAAACTACCTTCATTCCCTTCATATTCCACTGGTGAGATATAAGTTGCACTTGAGCAGATTCTTCCCACAAAACTTCTGCTTCACTCAAGAAGAAGCTTCCCTGATCACTACAATCTTAACCTCGAATAGTTCTTGGGCCTTGGACAGGATAAACATGATTGTAAAAAAAAAAAAAGAAGGTGTTAATTTCTTTAATTTTAAATATTGTAGCAGGTGAGTCTTCCTTTTAGGTGTGGGGGGTGCAGCCACAAATATTATACACAGGAATAACTTTCTACAAAATGTATATTTAACAATTTACAAAATAAAAAAATGCCATGTTCAAAATAAATGGCACAAATATAAATATGAGAATGATAATTTTTTTCACATATAAATGATTTTAAGTAATAAATATATTAATATTTGCAGAAGAATCTAGTTTGGTGATTTAACTCCTGCCATCACTATTCATGTTATAAATTTCAAGAAAGAAAATACTCTTGTAAATATTATGGTCAGATAAGACTAGAAATTTTTTGGTGAGTATTTTTTCAACAACAAAAAAATAAGACAGTCTCTACAACAAAATATGGTGTAAGGAGTATTTTGCTGCAAAAAACAAACAAAACAAAAACAAAACAGGAAAACTTGTCAAGGATTAATGGTAAAATGAAAAAGTAGATTATTGTGACATATTTGATGCTAACTTGAAAGTGTCCTTAAAAATTTGAAACAGAAGCATGACTGAAGTTTTAAACATGAAGATGATTCAAGAAATATTTCTTAATTAGTCCAGAAGTATTTTCAGGACAAAAAATAACATTTTTTACTTTGACTATCACAAAATTTTTATATGAAACCAATTTAAAAAATTATGGGATGAATGTAAAAAAATCTTTTAATAGCAAACAAAAAGTGATCTGTAAGTAATTTGAAGATTATGCATATAAAGTGTAGCCAAATATCCCAATAGATGTTTGCAATAATTTAGTAAAAGATTAACAAAAAAGATTAGGAAAAGTTATAACTAAAAGGATGTACAGTTGGCCATTAATTTTTAGGCATATAATTATTTTTTGCTTGTTTTCAATTATTCAAAATTAGATATAATTTTTTTTATTTATATTTTTAATACAACCTCATACATATAAATACCTGTTTTTCAGAATTGTTTTATGACTCAGTTGTTTTTGTAATTATTTCCAATGAATTAAAACAAACTGTGCCAATAATTTCAGTCAGTCATGTTGCTAAAAACTGTTTGCTTGACAGAAAATCTGATAAATTTGACATTGTTTAGGAAAATTAAATGAAGCTCAAATTATTGATATCTGTCATATAATGTCAATTTACATTTGCAAAATCTCATGAACATATTAAAAAAATATAATAAAAATTTGAAAAAATGAAATATGTTTATGTAAACCTTAAAAGAATTCTTTTAACAAGATTACACATTTTACATGAGGCCTATTCATAAATTTAGGCATTTTTTATACAGTCTTATAAATTTAGGTGTTTTTGTACACTCTATAAATCTCATTTTTATAATGAATATGTTGTCTCCATAATCATGGCATCAAATCTTAATAGAATTATATTTTGTGCCTGTAGTCCTAAAGAAATGAATAAGCATTCAAAGAAAAGCAATGTGTGCTTTGATTTGGAGGAAAATACAATTAATAAATCTAAAAACTCATTTTAATCACAAGCCACCAGTTGTTTTTATCATCATCTCCATGTAAATATCAAGGGTTTGCATCTTCTTTTCTTTGTTGTTGCAATAATTTTGCTGGTTTTAAAATTCCTTAAGAAAATGTTTACCAAAATTTTAAAACTACCTGCTATGCCTTGAAGAAAAACTGAAGATAAAATAACAATGCTTTCTGCTAATTCCTTGGAGATGCATTCTGCTGTGGATCTCTTTGAATAAGTTTCAGAATCAAGAATGTTGAAACTTGATCAATTCCAAAGTCATTTCATGATGCAAATGATCAGTCTATAGGATTTTATTTAGGTCTTTGCAAAAGGGTGTAAAATGCATACTAAGTTGTCTGTGAAAGTATTGCCAAAGGAACAAGAAAAATATGATGGATTGATTTGTCATGATAGGTCTGGAGGCTACAGTTTTTTGTGCTCTTGCTCCTAACTCTATAAAAATTCTGCTTTCAGTGCAATTTACCCTTTCTATAAATATTTTCATGGTAATTGTTCTAAACTTTCCTCTTTGGTGCCTTGACTTCATAAATTTAAGTGCAGTACTTGATTGGCAGCTAAGGTAGGTCTCACCATTTTACAGCTGAAATGACAAATTCTATATGAACAGTTTCTTCTCTCACACTGCTCACTTGTAGAACTCTTCCAGCTGCTAGTCAGATTTGATCTTCAAAAGTTTAATGCAGTGTTAATCATTATCTTTTGTCTTCTTAATTCTTGTACTTTTATTATTTACTCTTCTTAATAAAGTTTTTCTTTTTCTCTTATTCTTTCACACTCAGTAACCTCTTGTGTCTTAGTGACTTTATTGCCTTTAGTGAAATGATGAAAAAGAAAAAACTTGAAATGAAATGAATTTTGGTTACTTTTCAGATAATATCATGTTGTCCAAAAGAATTGAAAGATCTTAATTAGCTTAGATTACAATTTATATTGGAACATTGGATGAGCCAAATATGAAATAATTTTTATTTCACTCTTCATATGATGATGGAAAGAGAAAGGATGCAGAAGAAAAAATACAAAGGTGAAATGACTTTTTATGATTGACCAAATGATCTTTAAATATAGCAACAGGATGAATTGATTATAAAAAAAAGGACATGATCTCCCAAACATGGATTGGATTCAATAACCCATGACAAAATTCAACATCACCAGCCATATATAACTCATTAAAAATCTGACCAATTGATTTGGTTGCAGCAGGAGAATTCTCCCATGAAGAATAAAAAATGGAATTTTTAATGCCTGGTTGGCTGGCTAGTGCTCTCTCTCTCTTTCTCTCTTTCTTTCTCTCTCTCTCTCTCTCTCATATTTAAATGAGGACACTGAAGGTAATACACAGAAATTATAAAAGATCATATCAACTTTCTAAAACAATGGAAGACATTAATGACTTAATGGATGATCTAGAATTAATCATGATGAACAAAATATTAAAGCACTGGTTCAGGTTTTATTACAGATATATGAATGTATTTTAATACAAGGTGAGGTAGCAAAACTTGCAGTTAAATTTAAACTAAAATTTCCCATCAACCATTAGACTAACTGAGGCCAAAGAGTATACAGACGGCTATTAATAAATGCCCATATTTTAGGAATATTATGGAAAATAGGTTCACAAATAGATGAATGAGAAAGTGTGTTATAATTACTTTGTGTACAAATCAACTAAAAATGCATCCACAGTAGTTGGTGCATCATTGCATACTGTTTACAATGTCAAGAAGACCATAGACATGGAGAATGACATACAAAGAAACCAGGCAGTGTCAACATAATCAGGACTTCATTAATGCCCTGAAGACCAAAATTGCAAAGAAACCAACAGTACAAGTTAGCTCTTGAACTAAATGGATCCCAAGACCATCAGAATGCTTGTACATAACAATGTGAACTTTAAGTCATTGATCAAAATACCTTCTCACAGTTAATGAAGTGCAGAAGGTTGGAAAGGTGTAAGAATGTACTCAGGTACTTCGAGAATCATGTTAAACTACTATTAAAATATTCTCTGACAAGAAAAACCTCACCCTAACATCAATACACTTCAGACTGCCAATTGAGGAAGAGTGGGACAAAATGTCTGAGGACTTCATGGTTAAGAGTTGTACAGTTTTTGTGTTAGTGTCAAGGTTGTAATTGAAACTAATGGAAACTATATTGAATAAATTATTCATTTTCATATTATCGGTATGTTTTATTAATTATTTTTTGTATTAATTGAGCTATTTATACATAATAAACAATTTTTGAAGGTTGAAATAATTTTACAAGTTTTGCTACCCCACCCTGTATAAAAATGTAGTGTTAAGGACATATAAACAAAAGCTTGTAGCAACAGATGAGATTAAATTATAAAATAATAAACTGAACATTAAGTGGGGGGAGGGGGATAACTGTATGAAGGGCACTGGTGTATTTGAATAAAACTAGAGGAAATGAGAATTTCCTCTAGTTTTATTTATTTATATGATTTCTGTTTTACAATCAGAGAATTGTAAAATTTCAATGCAAAAAGCCAACTGTTTCTCAAAATGAAAAATTCTTAAAAATTATAATATTAACTCTTAATAATTTTACATAAATTTATATTGTAAATTTTGAAAGTATATTTTTATCATATATTAAATTTATAAATTACCTAATATTTTATTCCTGAACTGCCAAATTGTACCATGAAAGTTTCTGCAAGTGTTGAAAAAATATTATCCAGGGCAATGAAATGGAAAATTTAATTTCAACTCATTAACTTTAAAATTAAAGAATTACTTTTAGTTTTTGAATTAAACTAGTTCCCTGGTACAATGATTTAAGTTTGTCATGACAGTCAAGTGTCATTACTTATGAATAGATTAATGTAAGTTGTACTTATATAATTATTCTCTTATTTTAAAACTAAATATTTTTATTCCACTTAGTATGACTGATTTCTTGTGAAATGGTTACACCTGGGCATCCATGTTGCACATAAATTTGTAAGAAATACTGTTATGTAAGACGACATGCTCAGTAGTTGATAGAAACACAAAGGAATCTGGCCGTAATCCTTCACTTGTGTCATTAAATAGCAACCATGCATGAAATAAGTTTACTGTTGTATGATAAAATAGGAGCCTTGTGTTAGGTATATTGATAGTGTCATTGATATTTAGATTAAGTGTTGCTGAAAACATGGGCTTAATACAAAGCTGTCTTAATTGGAAAAATATACAATCAGAATAAAACACATTTTCTGTCAAGATGTTAAATCCTTTTTCACATAAAGTTTGAAATAGCTCTACTAATTTCAGCCTGGAATTTTTAAAACGATAATGATAATAGCAATGACAATTATTCTGGAATGTTTGAAATATTTATGGTCACTGGCAGAATATATTCAACAGAAGAACAGATGACAATAGGTTTGATTGCAGCAAAAGAATTTGTAGGTGACCTTAATTATACCCACACTTATTTTTATTTTTTTAAATCATTTCACCCCAAGCAAGGCAGTAATTCCAATAGTATGCAGGGGATTACAAGGAGTGAAAGAGAAGACAGAACTGGAAGAATTGTGGAGAAAACAAAAGATGACTGGGGCTTAAGAAGACAGAAAATGTCGATTGACATTTCATTTAAATTTTTGAAGATTGTAGGTGGCTGGAAAGCAGTAAACCAGAAGAGAGTTCCACCTGCGAGAAGTTTGAGAAAAGAAACTGTTGGAGTAGAAGTGGTGGCTGCATTTAGCTATTGCAACAGTATTTGCCCTATTTAATATTGCACAATTGTATAAGCAGATACAAGTTCTTAAATCTAATGTGAAAAAATCAATCACATCATGGATAATCTTAAATTATTAATAACAAAATCATGTGAACTTATCTTGAAGCATCAACTGTAAATCTTTAGCTAAAGAGAGAGAAATGGATTCTGTGCACTGTTATGCATAAAGGGAAACATATGGCAACAAATACAGTTAACTTATAAATCACTTATAAACATGACTGTAAATATTTTACTGCACAAAACCAGACAGAACAAAGTCAAGAATTATGTTAGAAAAATCAAGATGTTAGAAACAAAGAAAAAAGTGCTGAACTGCTATTTAAAACCAGTTCTCATATAAGGTAGTAAATACTAGATAATTTTTACACAGATGAACAGAAGACTTGAAGCAACTGTGATGTAGTTCTACAGACAGATAATGAGAATACCATGTGAGCAATGAGGAAGTTTTAAGGAAAATTGGAGAATTTGACACTCACAGGACATATGAAAGTAAGAGGGTCAGCGGGAAACAGCAAGTAATCTACTTAACAAAGAAAATATATGGCTGAACAGAAAGCGGAAGGGATATTAAAAAGGCAAACATTACTAAAAGCAACAAAGCATAGGAAGTTAGGTAGATCTTATTCAGGCAATATACATTGGAATTTCAAACTGAACCCTTTATTTAGTCTATGCTCTAATTCCATGTTCCATGCCTTTTTTGGATATCTTAGTTTCCATTTAGTAACTCAACTCTCCAACTTGGCCAGGTATTGAACTCACAACTTTTTGGATCAAGTGACTTTCTGGATTACTTCAACCAATGCTTTTATCCAGTGGGCCATGTGTACTTGGGACTTCCTTGGGACGTATATACTTAATGTCTCAATCAAACCAGATGTCAAGCTTAGACATGGTGAGTTTGTTCACCAAAGTGTATAAGAGGTACTATCAGTAGTTAGGGACAGACTGGCCTCAGACTAGGAGAATGTATCAGCATACCAATAGATAACCTGATGGAGATGCTGACTCTGTACAGAAACAACATACTTTGGAATGGTATCAGACATATATTGACAGGATGAAGACTTGGCAATGGGCTCACCATTATCACCAGCAATGGCTAACATATACATAGAATACTTTGAGAAAATGGCATTAGAATGAACATCACTAAGACCAACTCTATGGCTGAGATATGTAAATGAAGAGGTCCAGAGTTCACAATGGAAAAGAAAATAACTACAAACTATCATTCCTGGATGTACTAATATCTTGAACAGAGCAGACATCTGTATACTGCAAGCCAACATTCACCAGACAATACCTCAATATTGACTACCATCACCCATACAGTGTAAAGAAAGAGAACATCCACTGCCTACAACATCAAGAAAAAGTCATAAGTGGCAACCCAAAGACATATGAACAAGAAATAGTCATTATATGCAGTACCCTGTGTACATGACAGTAGCCTCCACAAACTGGAATAGAAGGGTACAAGATGATAACAACACTCAGAAAACAGGATTGGTCTGCCTACCCTATGTGAAGAGTTTATTAGAAAAGATACAAAAGATATGGGGTCCATATAACATCAGGAGTGGTTCAACACTATGCAGACATCTCTTCTGAGTAAGACCACCCATAGAGGAGAACATGATTAAGGACTGTGTATACACCATCCCATGCAGCTGTGACAAGAAACATAAAAGAGAAACAGGCCAAGCCCTTAAGGTAAGACTGCAAGAACACTGTAAAGCCATAACACGAGAGGAAATAGACAAATCAGGCATGGCTGACTATATATAGAGAGAGAAAAGGGAGATCACCACCCTCTATGAGATGAAGTTGAATTAATAGACAGAGAAGATCACCGGAAAATAGGAAAACTTAAGGAATCAGCACATATGCTAGGCCACAGAAATCTTCTAAGCCATTCAAGCATAGACATGAATACAATATGGGAACCAGTAATATAGAGAGCAAGAGAAAAACAACAATAACAAAAAATTGTAATATGAGCTCTGGTAAAAAAATGTTACTGAAACATTAGATTTGTAAGTCCCCAAAATTCACTCATTGATGTCCCCAAGGACACATGGTTCAGTGGATAAAAAATGTTGGTTGAAGTAATCCAAAATGTGACTTAACCCAAAGATTTGGCCACAGCAGAGGTTACTAAAAGCAATTAACTGAAATTGAGATATCCAAAAAAGACATGGCATATAGAATTAGAACAATCTACCCCCATGAACTAAATAAAGGGTTTGGTTTGAAATTCCAACAAATATCACCTGAAGAAGACAGGAGCATGCAACAGCTGAAATGTGAATATGAGAATAAAGATGAGGACAACAGTTTGAATGATGTAAATAGTGTAAATTATTAAAATGTATTGGCAAAAATTTATTGATTTTATTTTTTTTATTGGTATTTCTTTCATCTTAATTTAAATTGATTTTCCTTATAACTTCTATGACTGTTAGTAAACAGCATGGAAAATAATGAATAAGCTCTTGACAAAGTATTTTTACTACCTTGATAAGATTATCATTACTTCTTTTTAAAAGCCATTTGAAATATGAGTTAACATAAATAAATACCTGCTACAAAATCATTTTTGATCAAGTGAATGAGGCTGAAGCACATTTATTAATTCTAACAGTGTGAGCCATTTTTAGAAATCATAAGAATTCATAAACTTTACAGAATTGAATGACAAATTTAAAATAGGATTTCTTATTCCCCAAGATATTGATTTCAAAGCATCTGATCAGCAATAATGTTCAATCCTAAAACCAATTTCTTTAGCATCTGGAGCTGAATTCTTCTGGGGATAAAGATGAATGCTTAAAAGCACCTTCTTTCTTTTTTCTTACTTTTCTGCATATGGACAAAATATTAAAAAAAAACAACAACATTGTACTCTTTCAAGAGTTTTGCATGTTACATGACTTGCTGGAGAATTTTATTGAAAGTCAGCAGTTGTTGATTTTAAGAAAAAGTCATACTCTTGTTCCAGATTCTCTCAAAACACTTGAAAAATGTTTCAACATTTTTTCTGTAGAAATAAAAACAGACTCAATGTGGGCATTCAAAAGCAAAGGAACTGAAAAAATATTGGCTTGTCCTGTTAACATAAAACATTAAAATGACTAGTAACACACACACATACACTCATTTTCTGATATTTACTCTGATCATAAACAAGTTTATGGATTCCAGATAGTAAATAAATTAAGAGTTAAAGATTAGAAAATTTTGTGGCTTAATAAAAAGAGAAAAATATTTCTGTTTTTTTTTTCTAATCAGAGACAGTAAAATAACATTATTACTAGACTTTATTTTATGCTCTGTATTTTGTTGTTGAAAATGAACATTAATCAGTTTAATGGCAATTTTTAAAAAATTTTGGTCACTATGAATTTATCAGTACTACATACCATGCAACTCTTCTATAAATGTAATTATTCTATCTGTTTCTATTAGTGTCAGTGAATTTTTATGCTAACTATATTGATAGAAATGTAGTTTCAAAATTCATTGATACACATCATTCAACAAGAAAAATATACAAATAGCAAAACACTCTCAAAACAAATATGGAACCTCAAAAAGACAAACCATAATACAGCAAAAGTAACAGAAAATAAGAAAAGCATCTTCAGCTTACAATGCCACCTCAAAGCATTTTAACCTTTCTGGAGAGGAAGAAAAAAATAATCACCTTTCAGAATAGCATAAACACCTAAACAAAAGATCAGAAATCATTTCCAAATACTGAAACAAAAACAAACTCTTACTATACCACCTATGACAACATCATAACTCTAAACAATGAATACCCTTTCTTTCAAGTAGAAAATTTTAGAACTAAAAAGTACACAAAAAAAAAAATTAAAAAAAAAACAATTTTTAAATAAATAAAAATAAAATAAGCAAACCCCAAACAGCTCTAAACAGAAATCTGGAAAAAAACTAGTTTTCCCACTTGTATCACTTCCAATAAGCCCCCAGTGACCTTATATATATATATATATATATATATATATATATATATATATTATAAACTGTACAAATGCATATTTGTTTCAATGTCTAATTTAGACATCTCATCAGGTGGTTAGCATTGGTGGTAATAAACGATTTTATTTAATAAAATATATAGTCCAAATAATGTAAATAGTGTACATAATACCTCATCTCAGAAATATAGACAGATTTTATTTAAAGATACAACTTATGAAACATCACTTCTTTTTACATTTTTGAAAATTTTCCAAAGAAGGAAAAGAAACAAATATATACAAAATTTTTACATAAAAGGAAAAGAAAGAAAAAAGTAGATTAAAGTAAAAAAAAGAAAAAAGAATAAGAAATCCATAAAAAGAGATAGAAAGAGGAAAGAAAAGAAAGGCATAAGAAAGCATAAGGAATCAACCCTACTACAGAGAGAAGGAAAAGAAACGAAAATGAAAAGGAAGAGGAGAAATATATCCAAATTTTACCGATACAAAGAAGAAGAAAGAGAAGAAAATAAGACATGAGAAGTTGTTGATACCAGTTTAGCCAATTAAGACATGTAAAAATAGAGAATTCAAAATTAAACAGAGATATAACACAACAGGATAGAACATAGTTTAGATACATTGTAGCATTCCAAACTTTATGGCATTTTGAATGAAATCACATATTTAAATAAAATTAAACATAGTATGTCAATAAAAGACACTTTAAGAAAAAACATATACAAACAAAACAACTACTTAACTATACCAACCTTACAATATAAATTAAAATACAAAATAAATTTTAAAATATTTATAAGACTTTTATATATTTATTTTAAATTAAAAACTATTATTGAATGACATCACCAATAAAATAATTATAAGCCAATCCGCAGCAAACCTTACTACCAGTAATTTACGAATACTAACCTATTTAATACCTAAATCTAGAATAAACCACTAAGGATAACATTAAAATGTTTATATAAAGGTAATATAACATAAGAGGAGTGATTATTAAGTTATAAAGTTTAACAAGATTGTAAGGTTAATTCTTTAATGTATCTGCATTTTCTCCTGTAGACAAAAGAAACATGGTTCCACCATGGATCTACAGGTTCTGGCTTGTTTGAGAATTTTCCATTTAACTTTAGGTGTTTTGTTTTCCTCTTTCAATTTCCAAAAATATTTAGAAAGTGAAGTCATATTTCGTTTGTCAGCATTAATAAAGGATGAAAGATGCTTACCCAAACGTATTTTAAAAGTATTCATTGTGCTACCAATATATATTTTAACAAGCCTGGGATTTACAATTGATGAAATAGAACACATATACACAAGGGATTTCATTAAGCCCTTGTTAGATAAAGGACATTGGTCAGGATTCCTACAATTACATAGGTTAGTTATACAAGACAAATTAGAATTAGTACTAGCGTTACAGTTATTATTGTTATATAATTTCAATGTTTTATTGTTATGTGATTTAATTATTTTCTCTAAATTATTAGTACAACTATAACTAAGTTTTAGAGTATCCCCACTGAAAATTTTACTTAATGAATTACTTTTAGGAAAATGTTTATCAATTAAGTTAAGAAACTTGTGTTCCAACTTAGTACAAACTAATTGATTGAATGGTGATGTAAACCATATGATCTTCCTATTTTTGTTTTTTCTTTCTGGAAAAAACATAATCTTCTACAAACTTAATTTCAGAAGATCTGTACCCACTATCACTAGGAACACTGTTTTATGTTTCTTGAATATGTTAAAGGATTAAATGTTGGATCACAGATGGTGAGTGGTTAGAGTTAAGGACATTTTGCTAACATTCTCTCAACAGATCTACAAGAAAATTTTCTAAGGTTTTGTAGAGTCCATGTTTGATCATATAAGAAGTGTTGGCACATAAGGTGATAGACCTACATTTTTATGGCTGCGAAGTTTGAACAGATATGAGGCCCCCTTCGCAACCAGGAACTATAGAATCGAGGATCCAACCACCAAAATGTAGCCCATATGACTGGCAGGGTTGGGTACTGCTAACACCTAAGAAAATTTTGAAATTTGACCAATTACAAGGGAATTTTGAAGCCATATGAAATGGGTAGTAGAGTATATTCTAAGGCCAATATTAGCTACTTCAACCCATTGGCTTATGATTGTATCACTAAAATGGCTTTATTTTAATAACACTTAAAAAAACATTGATTTTGTTGAAAAATTTGCTTCAGGAACCCATCTAGGATTAGGGACCCTGAAGCTTAAACTTCATTAATTTCATAATAGATCTGTCAGCTTATTCAACAAAACAACACAAATTTTAACTTAATTCCCCCATATTTACAAACATGGAGAAAGATATAAAAACATGATTTTTTATTTACAAAATAAAAAAAATAACCCCATGATTTGATGAAAATATATACAATGAATAATATGTTAGCATGGGATTCTTCCTACAGCCTAAACATGGCAGAAAAGTAAATTAACTGGGTGAAAAATACAGTGTGAATGTGTAGAAAAAAAAACAATTTGAAATGCTTCCACCATTCCAGAGAACTGTGCCTACTGTCACCTAAAAAGGGATGGGAGGAGGAAATGAACTTAACACCAAAATCCTTCACGTAAACACAACTCTGTTATAACTGGTTGGGTAAAATTTAACAAAACAAAATTCCAGTCATAGGAATAACTGCTAAGAACATCCCCCTCACAAATTTATAGACACAATCTATAAATGCATGCTGGGATTTCTTCTTAACCAATAAAAATATACCAATTCTCAGTCACATCTGCCATATTTTTCTATTTTCTCTTGAAGTTAAAGCACTATAATCACTTAACTGAATTACTTTTGTACGTGAAGACAATTCTTACTTTGTGAACTTCTTGCATTATTACTGTTGATTTGACGTGCATATCTATTGTTCACTTACTGTTATTTTGTCCTCTGTTCTTTTTCCTCCTCTTCTTATTGTTTATTGAGAACTTTGTCAATTCCATTTGTTGAGAATTTTGCCAATTACACTTAACCATGGCTAATTACTCCACACATTTAACTAAGAATCGTGCCAGGTCTTTAACATTTATCACTGTGGAAATGTACAGTCATTATCTACAGTAAGTAGCTAAATAAAGCTGTAACAGCCTCAGTGTGTTGAAACTGCAATCATTTTGTCTTGCTCTTATCCTTTCTAGCACTTGTCAGGCTTATTTTCTTGCTAAATGCACAAAATAAATAACCATAAGTACAAAATATATAAGTCAAAGTCTAAAAACTAACTGACCAATCAGGAATAAGAACATTTTTTTATGGAACCAAAGTATGGAACCAATATAAATTGGGTATGTAATTTTTTTGTGACTTCCAGATGTGTGTGTGTGTATCTCAGTATGCTGGACAGTGATTAGTTCATCATCATTGGTATGTATGTTGCAACATAGAGTTTAGTCAGAAACATGAAAACAATATATATACAGGGTGTGGCAGAAATACCCCCCATATTTTAAATGGTCACCTGTGTTGTGCTAGGTAACTTCATCTAACTAATGTCTTACCATTTTCTTCAGATACCATCAGTTACCATAATGGCTTGGACCAGTGCATACTGTGCATTTGCTGTTGAATTGAATATTAAGACTGGTGAATCTGTAATTGCAACACAGAGAACTTTTCGTGCTCATTTCAAGTTTCATCAGAATGATGTTGCAGATAGAAAATAGATGCTGCCATGGGTTGAAAATTTCAGGGTCACAGGTTCAGCACTTAAAAGAAAGCCACTCAGAAGACCTTAAGACACTGTGAGATAGTTTGTTCTGCAATATTCTTCAGTCCATAAACATACTTCTGCTTTGAGATTGTCTGATCAAGCAGTCAGAAGAATTTCACACACTGATCTGAAGTTCCATCCATACAAATTAATGGTTGCCCAGAAATTGCAAGAATGCAACTGGGAAAATTACATGTCATACTCTGACAATATCCTTTAAAATGTTCCTGCAAATACTGTTCTTCTCACTCTCATCTCTCTGGCTGTGCCAATAAGCAGAATTTTCACTACTGGGTGGAAAATAACCCTACACAGCTTCATGAAAGACTTCTACACAGTCAATGATTGGGGCACAGTTGTGAAATTTGGTGTATGGGACACTTATTTTTTTGAAGAAGGAGAACAATCTGTTAGAGTAATATGTGGCCGGTATGTGGAGATACTGCAGTGAGCCACCATTAGGCTGATGTCATTTTTAAAACCAAATGAATAAAAACTGTAGCCCTTTGTTTACGCAACAGTGAAATAATTTTTTTAATAGCAGTTACTTGGATCATTTTGTCAACCTTTAAGATGTTAGAGGTATTTCTTTCACAACCTGTAATGCCAGTTCAATTCTCAACTCCTTTTATGTTGCAGCCACTTGGAGAGAAATCAAACTTTAATTTCTTTCCATTTCAGTGAACTCTTCCTCCGTGTCCAAACTGTAGCTGTAAATATGCTGGTACTTATATTTACTGGTATACTAAAGGTCTTTTTCTGATCATTTTTATTCTGTTTTCAGTGCAAATGACATTAGGCAAAGGTATTTGGATCAGGATGGAGGTAGTGAATTACCCCTTTCCTCACTGGGTAATCTGACAATTTTACTGAAAATCAAACCCAAAATATTGTAATCCAGACTTTTTAATTATGAATGTTGCCAAAGAAACAGTGAATCCATTAAATGCTGTATCTATTTCAGTTATATATATAAGTGAACATTGAAGTCAACACTCAGAGGTGACAGGCTGTTTCATGCTAAATGCAATCATCAGGCTGCCTGACGATTGCATCTAGCATGAAACTGCCTGTCACCTCTAAGTGTTGATTTCAATGTTCATTTTTATATTTACACATGCTCTATCTCTGTTATTGAGCACTTTATCTCATAAATATAGTACACCTTAAAACTATATTTCTTCATATATAATAGTGGACATTGAAGTCAACACCCAGTCTCATGCTTATACGCGATCATATGTCTTGTGTTTTTGCTTGACTATTTATATATATATTGCTTGTAGTCTACTGTTTTAACATTAATTTGTTTATAAAAATAAGTAAAACAAATTAATCTAAACAAATAAATAAGTAAATAAATTAAGTAAATAATAAACAAATTAACAAGCCACAAATGTACACATAGACACAAGTAAATGTAATAACAACTGACAATAAAATAATCAACAATAAAAAAGTTAAAAAAAACTCCATTTGGATCCATAACAATTTCCACCCAAATGCCCCTAAAATAATTCAAAACGTAACTGTTACTGCTCACCAAAATAACCGTTAGAACAATTCAATAGACTACTCACAATGAATCACTGACCTGTTTATATAGTCAAGCAAAAACACAATGCATGATTGCGTATAAGCATGAAACAATTTGTTGCTGCTGGGTGTTGACTTCAATGTCCACTTTCATATTTATATTTTTATATTTACATATGCTCTATCCCTGATATTGAGCATGTTAACTCATGTTATAGCATGGGTTAATATGTAAATATAGCATGGGTTAAAACTATATTTTATAGCTAACTAATTACAATCTAATATACCAAGTGTCCTTTATTAGATTAGCACACACACTCATACAAGAACTGTATAACAAAGAAGTGGAAAAGTTGAATCACCTTTGTGTTTTGGTATTAATCTAAATTTAAACTAAAGCATTTTTCTCTTTCCTCTAATCAACACTGAAATTGTCAGTGCTTCTACTCAAATGTCAGGAATAACTGACTTTCTTTGCTGGCTCAAACTGGTTTTGTCAAGTTTGAAATTACAAATTCTATTTGACCTGCTATAATACTTGATCCCCAAACAATAATGGCTTCTTCTACTTGAACAATAAATTCAAACAAAAAGACAAGCTCACACATCCGCTTCAATTTGTTGTTTGCCAAAGCTAAATAGAAAATGAAAATGATCCAATGTGACTCAGACAATCACCACCTGAAAGAGAGACAAAGATGCTTCACCTACTTTGTTCATTGTCAAAATAAGCTCTTTGTTTTCTGTGTTTATTTCTACCGAGCTTGCATTTACACTTGTATCAATTGTAGGCTAAAAAGATATTTCTCTTGTTGTCTTTTTGCTCCCGGTTATACATATCTCCTTTTATCTATATTTTTCAATTTACCCCTATCTATTTTAATGTTCTGATCATTTAATATATCCTTATATTCATCTTTCTAACTCTTTTGTACTTGAGATATTTTTTCTTTACCAATAAGAAATTTGGTGGTTGTGAAATATTCCTTGGCCCATCGTGACCCAATCCCTTTCTTCATGTAAGTTGTTATGCTTTTCAAACATCTAAAGTGGATGTCAGGTGACCTTGTTAACATGAAAATATACCTGGTCAATCAACACCCCTCCTGTTTCCCATTTTATAATAACATTGGCGCTGTTGAAAAAAAAGAAGCAGTAATTGGTTATATTAGAAGTGGGCAGGAAAAAGTGTTTCTTCTCTGCTTCTGGTGGAAAGACAGCAAAATCAGGTAGGTGTACGTACACACACACACACACACACACACACACACACACACACACACATGCCAATAGTGAAAAACATTTAAAAATGCACATGCACACATCATCACAATATAACAGACAAGCAAGCACACAGGCATAAATACTGCACAACTATTTTCATATATCCACTATGAAGTAACTTTCTTTTCTTTCTGACATCATCTGTATACATTTTCTGCAAAGGAAATAGGTTTTAGGGAATATGTGGCATTTTTCAAAAGCATGGATAAGTACTGAATTACATTAAACTAGTTTAGATGTTGACCTTAATTTATTTATCTATTCATTTTATTTTCTTCAAATGTCTTTCTTATTCTTTCTCCATTACAGCTTCTTTCTTTCTTAGCCTGTTAACTATCTATCCATAACAGTCTGTTCTTTATCCATCTATCTATCCATTTCTGTCTTTTCATTATCCATCTATCTGTTCATGATCTATCTATCTATCTATCTATCTATCTATCTATCTATCTATCTATCTATCTATCTATCTATGTCTATTTGCTCATGATCTATCACAGTCTGTTCATTATCTATCACTGTTAACACAATATCTATCTGATGCAGATGATTCATAATCTATATATTTATTTATCACAGTATATTCATTATCTATTTATCTAGCTAGCACAGTCTGTTCATTATAAATTTGTCAAGCTATCTACCACAGTTTCTTCATTATCAGTTAGTTCATTAACTACCTATCTACTAGTCTGTTCATTATCTGTCAGTTCATTATCTAATGATATATCTATATCTATTAATCAGTTCAGTATCTATCTATCTATCTATCTATCTCTGTCAGCTATCTAGCTATTTATCACAGTCTGTTCATTATATATCTACCTATCTCAGTCTATCTATCTATCTATCTATCTATCTCAGTCTGTTCATTACCTATCTAGTAGAGTCTATTTATTATCTCTCACTCTTTACCAATCTATATATCACAACCTATCTTTGACAGTTTATTATCTATCTATGTATCTATTGTGATAGGTAAAACAAAACTCAGAACAGAAGTAAAGGAGGTAAATCACAGATTATATAGCCCATATAGGTAAGTCTATTGCTCATACAACACAAGCAAAAGATACCACATTCTTTGCTTCTTGAAAAATTGTGGCATCACCATCCATAAAAATCTGGGGGTCTCGTCATCTGTCTGGATCTCCTTATCTGTTGGACCTCAACAATAGATCTATTATGTGTTGTGCTCTCCTCTGGTATAGGAACAATTGAGGTACTCCTTATTCTGCAATTGGGGGCTCAGGGATTAACTCCATTTCAGGGCAGGGTGTCAAATCACAAACAAATACAGTAGACTCCTTTCCATCTGAATATCTATATGTTGGCATATGTCAGATTACTGTCAAGGAGTTCGACTTGGTCCACATAAGGATTGGTTTTATTGTTTCTTACAAACCATTTTAATAGTATGGGACCTGGTGACATTAGCCAGGACAGTAGTGAACTCTGAAATCCTAGTTTCAGATGTTGTGAATTACATCATGGAAAAGACTGTCCATTTAAAAAGGCAGAATGTTACAAGTGTGGTAAACAAGAACATATAAAAATTACACTGCAAAACCAAACCAGAAAGAAATACATAGACAGTATTGTGATGGAAAAAATCATCAGAGAAACAAAAGGAAATTTGCGAATGTGAAAACAAATAATGTGGGTGTGAAAATGCCGCCGGACACAGGTAGTGATATTTAAATAATCAGTAAATCCACCTGGAAGGAAATTGGAAAGCTTTATTAAAAAGGAATTCCAAAGTTGCAATTTCAGTTTTTGGTGAGAAATTTTTTTTTTTTTGAGAAATGACTTGTAATGTCTCATTCCATAATAAACTAAAGCTTATGTATTAAAAAATGCTACAAATTTATTCATTACTGACTGGATGGATCTATTTATCTTTGGGATTTGCTGATAAACATTTATTAAAATATAAGTGGACAAACAGCCAATTTAAAAACTCAGAGCAAAAATCTTAAGAATTAAAAAAATGTTTTCCAGATGTTCTATCAAATGAACTGGTTTAAAGTTCAAGGTGAATTTTCAAGTAAAAAGGTTCAACACCAGTATTTAAGCTGAATTGGAGTATACCATTCACAGCATTGGAACAAATCAACAGAGTTGGACAAACTTGAAAGAATTGGTGTAATAGAAAAAATTCACCATTCAAAATGTGCTACACCAGCAGTGTATGTATAGAAAAAAATAATAAAATTCATGTTTTTCATGAATTTCTTAACAGGATTAAACAGTTATTTAGAAATACATAACTACCGATTACCAAGTCCAGAGGAAATATTTTTAAAGTTAAACAGTGGAAGAATATTTTCAAAGCTGGATCTCTCTGAAGTGTATTTACAAATTCAGATTGAAAATGAATGTTCAGAATTAGTGACCATAAATATGCACAGAGGATTATATAAGCTTAACCGCCTTCCTTTTGGTATGAAGGTGGCACCAGCTATTGTTCAACAAGCTAGAATACCATGCTTGTGGATGACATTTTAATCAAAAGTGGTGTATCTAAAGAACAACATGCTGGGTATGTGAAAACAATTTTGGAAAAACTGAGAGAATACAGCTCAGTGAATAAAAATGCAGATTGTTTTTGCTGAAAATTAAATTTGGTCAAAATGGTCATCAACCAGATCTGTTGAGGGCAAGTGCAATTAAAAAATATGCCTCCACTAACAAACATTGCATTACAAGCTTTTCTCAGACTGGCCAATTACTATGAAACGTATGTACATAATATGCATAATTTGAGATCTCCACTGAACGATCTATTTAAAAAAGGATTAAAGTGTAACTGGAATGATGACTGTCAAAATGTGTTTGACAAAATAAAAAAGACTTACATCAGATTTATCATTAGCACACTAAGATCCAAAAGCAGAAATTGTAGTTGTGTCAGATGCTAGTGAGTACAGTACTGGAGCAATGATTTTACACAAATATGATGGCAGTAAAATGAAAGCCTTTGCTCATGCTTCATGATTGCTTTTACCAGCAAGATAGAAAAAGAGGTTCTGGCAATTATATTTGCTGTGAAGAAAATTCATAAATTTATTCATGGAAGAAATTTTACATTGAAAACAGACTACCTACCTCTATTAACAATATATGGTTCAAAGAAAGGAATACTTACACATACAGCTTATCGACTACAACATTGGGGTACCATCTTATTAAACTATGATTTTACAATGGAGTACCATCTATCTAAAAAATTAGGATATGTAGATAGACTATCAAGATTAATACCTAAAAATTCAGAACCAGTTGAGGACACAGTCATTGTAGAACTAAAAAGTGAAATGAAAATAAAAAAACATTTTGGGCAACTGGAAGAAATAAAAGAAAAAGCAGAAAATGACGTCTGAATTGCAAAAATAAAAAAGCAATTGAAAGAAATTAACAAAGAATAAAATCCAGACCTAAATGCTTACTCACTGTGCAACAGTGTAGTAATGTTTGGTCAAAGTTATGTATTATCAAGTGTGTTACAGAAGTGAATATTGAAGGATTTTCATAGCGAACATCCTGGTATTTCAAAAATTAAATCTTTGATGAGAAGTTTTGTGTACTGAACCAGAATGGATAAAGATATTGAAAAAATAGTGAAAGCTTGCAACAAAACTACCTATTACAAAGATAGAACCTTGGCCAAAGACAGACACATCATGGTCAAGACTGCATATAGATTTTGCAGGTTCCATAAATGGATCACATTATTTTGTGGTAGTTGATGGTTTCACTAAATGGCCAGAAATTTATGTGCAAAAATCCAACATCTTGCATGAACTGTTTGTGAGAAATGAGATATCAGATTCCATAGTCTCTGATAACGGAATCCAATTCATGGTAAAGAATTTGTAGAATATTCTCCTTTGAGTATATTACGGCCCTGCTGTATCACCCATGGTTGAATGGAAAAGCAGAACAGTTTGTGGGAATGTTTAAAAGAGCATTGAAGAAAGCAAGTTTTCAGAAAGTAAATGAGGAAGCATTTCAAAATTTTCTGAGAATTTACCATGTAACATCCAACCCAAATTCACCATCAGGAATATTGCCAGTGGAATTAATGTTTGCTAGAAAAGTAAAATCAGTGTTTGACAAGTTATTACCAAGTTGAAAAACATGAATACATAACAAAAATGACACCAAAATTTTCAAAGTCAGCAATAAAGTGTACTTTAGAGCATATAAAGATGGCAAAGAAATGTGAACCTGAAACATTGGAAGAACTAATAAAAATGCTATATGATGTTTTCGATGTGCCAGCACCACAGCAGGTCATGGGGCCTACAAGGACAAGTTCTAGAAAAAGAAAGCATACTGAAGAAATGGAAGTGGATTCAAGACGGAATCTTGACAACGTCAAGTACGTTGGTGAATTATCCAGAAAGAGGAGGGGGAGATACTAATACTAATAAAATATTTATAAAAAGTATTAATCTCAAAAGGGGGTATGTGGAATAAATGTTATACCTCCAGTGACTATATGAACTAGTCCATAACTACAAATAAAGAACTCCAGGTCAGAGGAAAGAAACAGAAGAAATCAGTTCAGACTGTCATACAGGCATCACGGCAATTTGTCGAAGCATTACTTATATTATAAGTGCTATGAAGTGTGTTATAACACTATCTGAAACTCTTCTTTCTTTATTTATCTATCTATCTATCTGAATCTCTTCATTTTCTTTCTTTCTATCTGTCTAATTCTGTTCATTATCTGTCTGTCCATCTATTTCAATCTGTTCATTGTCCACGTGTCTCAATTCATTCATTATCTATGTATCTCAATGTGTTCATTGTCTATCAATCTCAATCTGTTAATTGTCTAATTTATTTATCTCTATTTGTTCATTGTCTATTTCAATCTGTTTATTATCTATCTATCTATCTATCTATCTAGCTATCTTCATTGTCTATCTGTCTACCCCAATCTGTTCATTGTTTATCTAAGTCTCTTCAGATCTATCTCGTACTTGCGCTGAAGATTATGATAAATACTCTGAACTTTGTAGAAACCGACTGATCTCAATGTCTAGATATCAACTGATGGGTATGTAAAAAATGAAATGGTTATTAGTTCTTGAAAGTCTCTGAAAGGAACTAAGTGAACAAGACAGTATTAAAACAGAAATTGTAATAAATAAACTGACTGGGATAGCTAGAAAAATGGCAAATATGATATATGTGTGAAATGAATGTTGGATTAACTGTCTGAGAATGAGTGAGAGATTTAGAAGTATTTTTTATGGTGTCTTGGGTTCAATTTTACTTGCCATGGCTGTAATATACTTAACTTTGCAGTTAAGTAAACTAAAAGATGCTTTTAAAGGTGTAGGTAAACCAAGACAGCATTTATTTTCATTGATGACAAAATATATGGCAGACTTTTACACTAAGAGTTAATGAGAGTAACAAAATTAAAAAAATTCCCAAAGCTTTGTTCAGAAGAATGAGAAGTAATCAGAAACTATTTGCAAGTTATGATAGAAGATGTTTTTCAATAAAACTTTCAGATTAATTTATTGTTTTATCTGTCTTTGATATGAATAGAGATAAATAAACCAAGAGATGAACAACTTTGTAATGGAAGCTTATTAATAAAGAGGTTGACTGATAGATATAAACAGTTCTATGTAATTTAATATAAACAGGTTGAAATAAATAAATCCTGAATATGACTCTCAGTAAAAGCTAGGTGTTAATTAGTGTTTATATTTTGGGAGTTAATATTCTTTTTAAAAACTTTTGTCAGTACTTTAGACTAATATCAAAGTGCAAGTAAAATGATATGAAACTATTATAAACAGTTTGAGAAAGCAAGATTCGTTTTAGAAAGTTATTTAAACAGATAGATACTTGTGGGTAAGCAATGTCAATAACAGATGCATAATTTTTGTTTTGTAAAAAGAATTGCTAGCACTTGATGCAAATATCAAAAGTAAGATGCATGATACATCTGAAGACATTCATTAGCATATGGATGTTATATTGAGATTTTCATAAATTTCATTTTTTTATTTGAGTCATTGAGAAAAAAAGAAATACTAAAAATAGTCTGATGTAAATTAAGGGCTTACATATTTTATACTTTTCCTTTCAATTTATCTATATATAAGTTTATTCTGTGTGTCTCTTTGAAACAGTTTACAATCATTGATGTAAGAAGAGCATATTTCTTCAAAAATCATCCGCATTATCAAATCTTAGTAAGTATATAAAGAAAATGATGATTATTCATTCTTTTACATCCATCAACACAAGCCAAATGTTACATTATCCTGATAAATTCAATGTATAAAAATTCAACTAAGTATTAGTTATTAATGAACACAAGATTTAGTATCTTACATAATGTACATATTAAATTTCTAGATTAAACCTATGTTCTAGTAGCTACCTTGATTAATGATTAAGAAAATGCTAGTCAGGAAAAATCTATATATGGCCCAGGTAAATGTGATTAGCATGGCTCAGAGTGATGAATATAACTCCCTAGTACTTGTCATAAAACAAGAAAATCCAATTAGTTGTGATGTGACTATCTTATATTTATTTTCCTTTAACCACTTGTAATAATGATTTCAATCAACAGTATAATATTTAGTTATAAACAGATTTATATAACAAGGAAACATGATGCTGTCAAGGTGAAACAAAATCATTAAAATCATTTCTAAACTTTGTTAGTCAATTTTGTTTTACACGATGTTCATTAACCATAAAAAGAAATAAAATGAATCCATATCATGAATAGGCAGTGTTTGCAAGTGCATTTCTTTAAACATGAGTTAAAATTCTGATAGCAGAACTGATGGAATGTGACTTCATACATATTTGCCTTAGTGTAATAAGAATAATTTGGTAATACTTTGTAAATAATGTCTTATATTAAATGAAATACTTCCATAATAATGAGTGGTATGCCAGAAATTCTAAATTAGAAATTTCAAATTTGAAGTTGCACATATTTGCCTGTTTACTATAATTACAGAAAATAATGTGATGAAATTTTTTTTAATTTATGTAAGCTTAAGAAGACTTTAATTTCCCCCAAATTATATATATTTTACGTATACTTTTTCATTTATTTATATTTTTTCACTTATTATTGTATTTTTATAACCTTTTACATAAAAATTGTTTTCTAAAACAAATCTTAGTTTGTTTTCTAAAACAAATCTTAGTTTGTTTTCTAAAACAAATCTTAGGAACAATTTTACTGTCCTAGAAAAGTAACATCAGTGCGTTAAACACAGGGATACAGAATTAACAGTTTGTGGCTTAAAAGTAGATATTCTCATAATCATAGCAAAACTTAGTAATCAGATAACAAATCATAGATATTTATAATATAGATTATATAATAAAATATAGTTTTAAGATGTGTTATATTTATGGGTTAAAGTGCTCAATATCAGGAGTAGAGCATATGTAAATATTAAAGTGGGCATTGAAGTCAACACCTAGAGGTCAGGCCATATAATATACATTATATAAAACCAGTCAATAATTTTAAAACACAACAAACAAAAACTGCAACGATTTTTTAGAAAAACAGAAATTTCATGTTTCACTTTGAAAGCATTCATGCACTTTATGAAATAAAATATTTTTCACTAAGTGAAAGAGAATTCAAAAGAAACAAATAATAAGGAATACATTTTAAGAGAGAAAATTCAAATTTTAGTTAATGTGAACAGAAGTAAAATTTATTAATGAAAGATTAAAGAAAAGTATTTTTAAATTTCCTTTTCTGAGGGCTAAATGTGCCATGTTTGATTTTAAGAAATAGTATTAATTTATACTGTGATCAATTGATATAATTATAGTTTTTGATTTATTTCGGGTATTCAAGTATATGACATTATTTTTAATGTGTGAGTTCAGCTTAAGGAATCAATTTTCAAAAGAAATTTTGTTCTCTGTTTTATATATAGGGTTTAGTCATAAATAATTTCCATTTTTGTTTATCAACTATATTCTAAAAAAAATAAAGTACAATTGCATTTTATTCAATTATATATTCACTATTATTCAGAATGACTACTTGCCACTTATTAGGAAGCTCTTCAAAACCTTTTGAGTAACATTCTACAGGTTTTGATGTGAATAAATTTTCAATGAATTCTTAATTCTAGTTTACATTACAGAAATTTTTCCCTATCAGACTCTTATGGACATATTGCAGCTGCTGAACGTAAATGTGCATTTAGTGTTTCATCGCATTTTTAGAACTATATATGAATAATACCCCAATGAATCAACCACATGAACAACATTACTTGTCTTTTATGGAGTTAAGCTTTTGGGGTCAGTTGTAAATATTTATCCTTGTCAATCCACAGCCTTTTGTGTTGAACATTGTCATTCATAACCCATTTTTAATCACCTGTTATGATATATTTAAGAAACAGGTTTTTCTCTGTTGTGAAAGAAGATTTATCACTATGGATAAACATCTGTTTCTGTGTGGAATCAAATCACCCAGCTTGTTGACTTTCCCTATCTTTTCTAAGCATTGGCATATAGTAGATTATGATGTATTTAACATCTTTGCTAATTCCCCAAGTACTTTTCTGTGGATTGCTTTCCACTAATGACTTTAGAGTATCATCATCACAGACTGTCTCAGTTTGGGTACAATGTTTCTCCAGAATTAAACTTTGAGTACCAATTTCATACTTGCCAGTTAGATTCCTTAAGCATAAACACTACATAATATTTTAGATGTCTCCATCACATTATTTCCGTGTTGGGACTACCATAACAGCATGCAATGTAAATGCACTTTCAATCCCTCAGTTATTGGTGTTCAAAAATTTACTCTTTAATCCAATGTGTACATTGTCATAGCTGTGCAAAAAGTAAGATATATATATATATATATATATATATATATATATATATATATATATATATATATATATATATAAATATATATATACCAGTGTTTTCCAAATTTATTCTTAACTGTCACATATTAATAGTAGTTTCGGTGAAATATTTGTATTACTTATGACCTGATAATTTTGATACTTTGTCTTTGTAAAATCATTTAAAAAGAGGGCAAAAATGTAATTTTAAAGCATGTTGTTGTGGAATAAAGGACACTAGGAAGCTCTAAGGTAATTGTATCATTTACTATTAATGCATTAAAAATGGCTGTCATGGAGTAATTTTATTTTCTCTGACCAAACAGCTGGTATCTGTGAGATTCTCTTTAAGAGAAAAATCCTGACAGACATGAGCTAAATTGAGTTGGTGCCAGTTGTGTGCACTAACAGAATCAAAGCAGAATAACAGATTCAAAGACAGGTGAAGAGATGGTATTCAGAAATGTTGTTAAAATGTAATGAGTGTATATTTCAACAGAGGTACTACTGTGTGTGGAAGTGGTCAGGAAGATCTTGGCATTCTTATAAATTAAGGTCCCTATCTGCTAACTGTAAACTGCATTTCTCAGTTTGATTGTCAATCATAGAAGACAAAAGGAGCTTTTTTGCAAAGCACCATGTTGATATCTAGAGATATATCTGAATGAATTTAATGTGGAAAACACATTTTCATTTGTGGCGTGGGGAAGCTAAGTTAGATAATAAAAGAAAGTCAATGTTAAAGATCTTCTCACTGCATCAACTTTCTTGCAAGACACTTCCAAAAACTAATTTGGATTGTAGTAGAAATAATAATGAAATAATAGTAAAATGGATATGTACTTAAATGAATATGTAGAAATTTCCATATTAGCAAAACATCATATTTATATACAGATTTTTTTTCAATTATATGAAAGTTTTATTGTTATATTCATATTTAGTTAGATATGCATGCATGATAAACTCACAGATGCATGATAGCAAACACATTTATATTTCATGCACACACACATATACACGCAAGAGTGGATCAATGTCCAGAATATGACATACAGTTATTAGGTGAATTTTAATCACAAATTTTCATTGTATAATTTTTGATCAATAATATTTAATGGATTAATAATAACCACTAAATTAAGAATATTTCAGAGGAAGAGATTATGCTTAAAAAGTAAGTATTTGTTCTGCGAAATAAATAGCATCAGAATTAAAAAGTTTGTAGTGTATTTTAAGTGAATGTCAAAGACAATATTTGTACATAGCTTTATTCTGCCACATATGTTGCATTTTGTTCCTCTATTTTTTAATTATCTTTGAGGCAGTTTCATGATTTCATCTTCTCAGAATTTGACATCTTTCTGAGTGATGAACAGGTGTAAGTGGTTTTTACAGGCTTCCAGAGAATCGAAGTTCTTCTAATTAAGAAAAGTTAGTTGGGATCAGAATAAGTGGTATTCCAAACGTGCAAGGTCAGGTCAGTACTGCAGGTAGAGTAGGACATTCTAGCCAAACTGTACCAGGTGTGTTATCCTGATGGAAGATGATACCCTTATGAATAATCAATTCCAGACACTTTGTATTGATTGCTGCCTTTAATTACTCCACTTGGGAAACTACATATCTGAATTCAATATCTGATTTTGCAGATGGAGTTTGAAATATACAGTACTCTTCTAATCCCAGCAGATACATAGAATAACCTTACTTAGTTGAAGATCAGTTTTTGGAGCATTTAACATTGTTTCATTTCGTTTTCCCTCAATTAATTTTTTTGCTTCACATTGTTGTAAACAATCCATTTTTCATGGCCTGTGATAGTTCTTTTAAAGAATGAGTAATTTTTACTGCATTTGAATAGAAACTCACAAATAGAAACTAATTCCATTAAATCATGTAGTACACAAACATCATAGTGATTCACATATCCAAGTGTTTTCAAATTCCTTACCATACTTATAGGAGATATGTGAAGTATCTATACAATGTCATGTGACCTGGATTATCTTTAATCAGTATTTTGATTTGGTCATCATCAACAACTGCAGGTGTAGCAGAATATTCTTGCTTTTCTAAACCTAGTGAACCACTTACAAAAATTACTCTCAGCTATGGCACCATCTTCATAAACAGCACATATCTTTTTTGCTGTTTGTACAGTATTTTTCCTTAAAGAAGCATCAAATGACAAAAAATGTATCTCATTTTCCTCCATTTTCACTTTTAAAGTAAAATATATAAAATTCACACTCCACACACAAATTGTATAAGGCAATGTTTTGAAATGTCACCTTTTAGAATATGTAGCTATGTCATAAATTTCACTCACAAATAAAACAAAATCATGCTCAAATGCCATCCATTGAAAAATTCTAGAATATTTTGTTTGAATCTAATTCATTTTTAAGCATTAAACTACACATGTTCACACACGAGGGGATGCTGAAAAGTTCTTGACACAATTAAGAAGGCCTTATATACATTTAACTGTAATAGTATCTTCATGCAATAAGATCTTACAAAAATAAAATCGTTTTTGCCCTAATATTTTATAATCTTCTGTCTTGAGGGAAAAAACCAAAAAACTAAAAACTGATCACTAAAAATGTCTCAGATTTGAAGTTGGCTCAGTAGATGTGGAATATTTGAAAAACAAGCAGAAAAAGTGTGGAAATAAAATTTGGTAACATCTTCATCAAAATGAATTCAGTGCCTCATTTTTTTCTATTATTGATTGTTTACAAGCAAGATCCATAGTCATTTCATGACATAACTTTGAAATATAATTAAAGTATTTTGATAGTACAGAGTTGTTTATCCAGTAATGCTTTTATAGATATTTTACTTGATAAAGAATGCTATTATTTCTAATTTTCAGCAATTTTATAAAAGAAAATATTTAACGAAAATATTTAGCGTGCTGTTCTCTACTGTAGTTTTTCATTTTGCAATCCATTGCTTTTGGATTAAGCAGAACAACATTTTCAGTAGCTAAATACTGGCCAGGATAAGTAAATTCCAACCATGTGAAAATCTCGTGTTAATCTTCATTCATTCTAATAGAATCCTCAGTGGATAGATACAGAGTGAGTAAATATCTTTAAAAGACAGTAGGAGGTCATAGGTGCACAGTAGGCATATAAAGATATTTTTGCACTAATGTTTGCAATTAGTAATTTTTATCATATATTATAGTTTCCATGTTAGCATTCTAACCATGAGACTCAGGTTAAAATATCACCATGGTTGATTTGTATCAGCCTGGGGAGATGACACCAGGCATTTGGCACTAATGGGAAGTGCCTGAAAACCATATCATGGGTTACACCAAGCTTTGTTAGTGAGATTTGGATTGACAAAACTACTCAGAAACAGTCGATAGTTGTTCTAGCAGGTAGTCATTGTGACCAAGGGCTCAAGTGTACTGGCCTTGTTCAAACTCTACATCATGTCTGATTAGGTGTGCTCTCCTTATAATTATAAGTGCGGTCTACTCAGTATAGTTGCAGTATAAACTACAAATTGACTCTACAGGTGTTGAAGAAACATGAATGTGCATGAGTAGTTATCTGCAGCAGGAAAAGATAGTCACCCTAGTAGACTCTATAGTTTTCTGAGACTGACAGATGCCTGCAGTATTATTTCTACACATGTAAAATAAATAAAAAGAATTTATAGTGCTTATTAGTAAAATTTTAAAATCTACTTAATATTCTTGTTTCATTTGTATTAGGTGCCATAATGTAACAAAATATTACTGTAAATTTATGAACTGTACTCTTTAATACTTGTGTCTGCAACAAATTGTTCAAGTATTCAAACCATAACAGGGGTGAAGATTATGGCTCTTGGACAGATGTTTTTAATTTATCAGCTTTTCTTTCTTTCTTTTTATATCAGTAGTGGTGACTTTGGCATACAAAGCAGACAATTTCAAATCTTAATCATAATTAATATTTTGTTTTCTTTTTCTGTTATTAATAATGTAAAAATTGAAATAATGTATAAATTTCCAAAGATCAGCTCATAAAAGTAAAAGACAAACTTTTTTCTGGAAGAGTCATGGACTAATTTGAAAGTTATGAGTCTGCAGCATTCTAATCTAATGAGAAAAACTTGGTCAGTGAATAATTAGAATTATGCCTAGAAATATGTGTAAGAAATGAGCAAATAAACTCAAGAAAAAGATTATTTTCTTCCAATAAAAGCCAATAAAGTGACTCTGGAAGAAATTATTTTCTTCTGCTCAGAAATTGGAGAATATATCTTCCTATAAAATTGTTCTCAGATAGAATTTTAAAGCATAAAATTCTTATATGTCTTTGGTTGAAATTGACTGATGAGGAGTGCTTTTTGTTTGACCTGGATGTGTCTGTGAGAGAGGAATGGAATGTTTGACTGCACAGAAAATGGAAATGCACATGTCTGTGGCAAGTAATCTCTTTGGCAAAAATGTTCAGAACAATTCTACTTGTCTTAATTGTGATTTCTATTCTTTTTGGCAGCAGATGGTAGAGACATGAGAACCAAACAATAAAAGATTGGCTGCCTATGTGTGTGCATGTGGGTAGGTGTGTATCATTTAACATGTGTGTGTGTACTTATACAGCAAATCACTATTTAATATTGTCTTTGCATAGCCTGTATTTTGCAATCAATTTTATTTAATGCAATTTTAAAATTTGCTTCTATACATGTTAATGAAAGTGCTAGACAAGAGTATCTAATAAGAAATAAATAAAATTTATGAATAATGAATTTACTCCAATTATTAACAAAGAAGAAAGTGAAGATAATTTTGGTCAATTTAAAAATTATTAACTATATTTTCTTTCAAAGGAAATATCAATTACCTATACATTCTTCAAAGTTACTTTTATTCTTTGTTTTAACATTCTTTGACAGTTACTCTATCTTTTATTAAATGGTTATGAATAAATGTTGGCACTTGTATGTATGTATGTATGTATGTATGTATGTATGTATGTATGTATGTATGTGAATAAGTGTATGTTCATTTCAGGGTATGAATATGTCTGTAAGTTTTAAGTGCATTCTCTTCCTTTTCGTTCAATAAAGATAAAATATCTCAAGTCATTTTATTATTTTCAGTACAATTAAAAAGAGGCTAATTAGTACAACTTCTTGCCCAAAGGTGGTTTGAAATTGTGTCATATGGTGACCTTTTTGAGGTCAACTCTCTGTTTTGAATATACCTTCATACAGATATTAGGCAGAAAGCCAATTTTTTCAACAAAAAATACTTTCCATAAAAGCCATTAGGATTTATTTTATCCCTTCTCTATACAGAAAAAATGACTGTCTTTTGTAGATTATTAAAATGGAAAGTAAACTTCACTTAAAATCACAATTTAACAAAAACAAGCATAAAATGAGTAAAACAGACGTAGCAGCATATTTAGCAGTATTTTGTTTTTATTTTAGCACAAATACAGGATTACACATAGCTAAAGTCAGAAAATGTAAATTAACAATCAATATTCAAATGCTGGTTTGTTCCACTGATGTCATAATTTTATAAACTATTTTTAAAAATCTAAATAACATTTTTAATGAAGAACATTTAAATTACAAATTTCAAACAGTTATCACATAAAATTGAACTACACTGTAACTAAATGTGCTAAGCTTAAAGAGTTTTAAGTAGATTTAACTTACTATTTGACAGAGAGTCTCTGTTAAAATATTGGAGCCTGACTAATACAATAGAGTACATAGAATACACTGATCCTTTCTTTTGCAGATAGAGACTAAGTTTGTCATAGGCTCATGTTATTCACTTAAGTTCTCTCCCTTAACATTCCTGTGTTGCGTAAATTAGAAAGTAGAAATGTTTAAAAAAAAACTTGCATGTTGCTTAAGAAGACACTCCTCTCAACACAGTTTTATGTTAAATTTATGCAGTAGAAACTTATATACTAATTTCTACAATATAGAGAGGCAGAGCTGTCCAAAAAGTACAATACAAATAGGTTCAAAGTTATATTCACCCTGAGAGAAACAAAATTTATATTTATAGCTAGTATGGATTTAACTGTGACAAGAGCTCCAAATCAAATCTGATAAAGAAGATGACAAATCTTTTTTTTTAATCATTTCACCTCAAGCAAGGCAATAAAGCCACTAAAATGCAAAGGGTTACTGAGTGTGAGAGAACAATAAAACAATAGGAATTAAGAAGATAGAGAATAATGATTGACATTACATTTAAATTTTTGAAGATCAATGTTGACTGGGAAGCAAGGATTCAGATGAGAGCTTCACAAGTGAGAAGTGAAAGAGAAGAAACAGTTAGCATAGAACTTAGGGTTACATTTAGCCAAGTCAACTGTAAAATGATGAGGTCTTGCCAACGATCTAGTACTGTGCTTGAATTCATAAGATTTAGGTACCAAAGAGGAAAGCTCATCAGAACAATTACCATGAAAATATTTATAGAAAAAGCATAGGGAAGCTATATTATGACAGTGAGAAATTGAATGAAGCCAAGATGCCAGGTCAGGCCCAATAATCCTGCACATCCTTCTTTGGATTTTTTCAAGAATCTGTAAATAAATAGCAGTCACACCAAACCATATGTAGTAGCATTATTCAATGCATGGATGAATGAAAGGAAAAATATATTTGTAACAGAATTTGGAAGAATTCAATGTGTTGCTGATATCATGTATTTTTTAAGTTATTTACTACACAAGGAATAAAACTGTATTTTTTTAATTTAAGAAAATAAATCTTTAAGAAAGAATAATATTCATATAAATAGCAATACTATGAAGACACATTCTAGAGAGACTTTATATCACTTGACCTTCTGTAGTATCCATCCTTTGAAAATGCTATGAGTAATAAGAATGATAATTTTAAAAGAAAGACCTATAAAAAATTCTGTTGTGAAAATACAGTGTAATGCAAAATTAGAGTAAAGGGTCAAAACAAACTGGAAAGAAATAAAATGTTTTTTCAGAGGTTGAAACAATTGAAGAGATAAAAGCTTATGGCAACCATGACTAACAATGCAACAGACAAAGATGAACAAAGCTAAGGTTATTTTACCTTGTCAAAATCCCTGTCACAAATAGCCACATATTTTATCATCAAAGACATATTTGTTAGAAGAGAACTGGTATTATTTATATTTATGAATGCATGGACCTGCTAAAAACATTAAAATATTCATGCCAGAAGAAAATATTACCATATAGTTTAGATTACATGGCTGAAGGGAAACATCTTATTGGAGACCATCCAAAACAGGCTATAACTAGTTTATAATTGTCAACAGTTTAAAATCTGACCTATTATGTTTGTAATAATGTTGGGTGATTCCGATTTCATCTTTCTCATAATTTTATTTTTATTTTCTAGTTAATTATTTTCTTGTAAATTATGAGCAAGAATGGAAAGTAGTTTTGCAGATTAAAGAGTTTGTATCTTTCTTATACTATAAAATCTAATTTAGTTTAATTATTATCTTATATAAATTAACCCTCATTTATAATGCTGGCAATGAAACAAATGCCTCACAGAAGACAAAATATGAAAAATATCAGCATGACCTTTTTATTCATTTAAAATCTCAAATTCATATAAATCTTTATTTTAATGAAAATAATTTAATAAAACAAAACATTCTGACAGCGACTTTTATATTCAACAATATCCACTGAAATATAGAAATTAGACATGTTCTATTTTTAATATTAACTTTTCCACAAAATACCAATGGATATGAATGGATGTGCAAATAGGCTTTTGTTTGTTATTCAGAAAGAGAAACCAGTAAGCTGAGTTCAAATTCCAACTGAGTTTATTAGAGTCACTTTCACCCAAATATCCCCTTGGGAAATATATGAATCCATGTATTAGTATTGTATTGGATTGGATTAAATAGTACAACAGAATGGGCTCTGTAGCCATCGATGGCAACCAGACTAGGAAAAGGACAACCTTGAATTCAAAACCATATGTAGCCCTGACAAGGAGTATACTATACAGCCATTGAAAAGGCTATGGAATTCACAATTAACTGTGCTGCAAAGTTGTGGATTCTATCATCTTGATTGAAGTTGAATAAAAAAAACAAAAACAAATGTAGACATCAAGAAAAGTTCCAACTTTTTTGCTTTGAGGTGATACAGTCTCGTAATAAAATTCTACTGGGCTACACAAATTATTATGTTCCTCTCTTTGTGTGAACTTAGTGTTAGCATATGAATGCAAATTTAGTTTTCATCAATAAAATTGAAATTTCAGTTTATAAATGTTTATTGATTTGCATTTATATCTAGGAATTTATTCTAACAATGATCAAAGCTTATTGATTGAAAGATTATAAGACTGTGTTTTACTTTAAGATGAGAGTTCAGTCTAAATATAAGCCTTACTAAAATATTGATTGTTTTGTCCGTACTTTGTTTAATGGAATATTTTAATAATTAATTTTAGGATTGTTCGTGTGGTTTTCTTTGGATTCATTTTCTCATTTTTGTTGTTTGTTTTTCTGCATCTTGGCCATGTACCTTTTGACTTTCCTTGAGTAACTGAGTTCCAGAATGGTGTTGAACCCTATTTTAGGTGCACGTATGCATTCTCCCCCCTGATATGCTTCATGTTCAGTTTTTGTGTGTGGATAATATTCATCAAAGGTAATGAACTTTGGGCCAACAGACGTAGTAGTGTCTGAAAAACTCAAGGTGTGGTTATGAGGCCAGTATGAATGCCAGAGGATAACATGTTAAGATACTGAAGAATATAAAAAGCAGGCATAATGACATGTCTGGGAAGAGATGCATACATGTCCTCAAAACAGGATTCAGCAATATTTTGGTAAAAAAATATTTACAAACACTTATTTGGTGGTATAAGATTTTATTTTATGCAACTTAAGAAACATTCTAAATATATATATATATATATATATATATATAAGTGGACATTGAGGACAACAACCAGTGTCAACAGTCAGTTTCATGCTTAAATGCAATCCTCAAGTAATGTGTTGTTTACTCAACTTTTTATATATGTTGATCAGTGGTGCATTATGGGTAGCAAGTTTATTGTATTATCCTAACATTTACTGGGTGAGTGGTAATGGTTGTGTTTCAAATTATTCTAGTGGCTGTTGAGTAGAAATAAGTGTGGATCTGAATGCAGTTATTTGTAGCTATTTATTAGTGTTTGTTTTCTTAACAAAAATAAAATAAACTATAAAATAACTATTCAACTCAGTAGAATAATTTGAAACACAATCATTTTTAATTTTTTTTAATTGAAATATATATATATATATATATATATATATATATATATGAAATTTAGCTTTTTAATTGGAATATATAATTAAGTTTTTAAATTTGGATGTATAATAATAAGAAGAAGAAAGATAAAACTTGAAAAGTAAAAGAAAATATTTTCAAGTTACATGGCAACAACACAATGTTGTAACTGACCTGCAAGAAAATATTTGAAGAAACTGGTGTTGCAAAGTAAATGAAGAATATTAAGAACATTGGGAAAGAATATTAAGAACATTGCATGAAAGCAGCCAAAATATACTACCTTTCAGTAAATATTACTGACAGAAACACATGTCAAAGAAACACATTAAAATTGATTCTACAATAGTACTTTTTAATGATAAATGTAGCGCTACATTGGATGAACCTGTTGGCTGTGTTAGGAAATATTTATGGAAATATTCAACAACAACAGTGGGGAGCTTTTTTGGTTATTTTTTTAATCATTTCACCACTAGGGCCCACGGGGATATTAAGACGTAGAAAATATGAGAAAACAAAGCACTATTAAGGAGAGGGAACAATAAAAGAACAAGAAGACAGAAGATAACAACTGACACTGCATTTAAATTTTTGAAGATCAAATTTGACTTGGAAACCAGAAGCTGAAAGAGAGTTCTACAAGCAAGAAATGTGATAGAATAAACTGTTAGCATAGAACTTACATGTACATCTAACCATTTCAACTGTAAAATGATGAGACCTTGCCACCAATCTAGTACAGTGCTTAAATTCATAAAGTCTAGGTACCATAGTGGAAAATTCATCCAAACAATTACCATGAAAGTAATTATAGACAAGGCACAGGGAAGCTACGTTACAGTGGTGGGAAAGTGACTGAAGCCATGATGCCAGGTCAGAACCAATAACATTGTAGATTCTTCTATGGATTTTATCAAGAATTTCTAAATCTATAACAGAAGCACCATACTAGATATGGCAGCATTATTTAAAGCAAGGATGAATGGTAGACTTATAAGTATGTAAGATAGATTCTGGTAAGAAAAATTGTCTAGCATGATACAATGAACCAACTTTCCTAGCTGCAGACTTAGCAATTGATTCAATATATTCTTTCCACACTTACTCTCCTGGAGGTTAGCATCAACCATACTTATGGAAGGTTAAAAGGGTTCTTTCAGATGATTAAAAGAGAGCAGTTTCATTTTGGAGGTGTTAAAATTAACAATTCCTGGCTCCTGTTAACAACAGATTCTAGGTCGTTTTTGAGATCAGCTAACAATTTGACCTTATTGAACCAATCAGAGTTACTATGAAGACAAGAGTAAATAGTTGTGTCATCAGCATAGATACTGAGTTGAGATCTAATGATATCAAGAAGGTCATTTATGAAAATTAGAAACAATGTAAGTCCAAGCTAGAAGAGTGGCTATTTAAGACAACTTTTATTTTGTAATTTTATAAGAAAGACTGAATCAGTTTAAAAAATTCTGCCAGAAGTACTATAACATTTCAACTTGTGAAAAAGACCAAAAAAGTATGCCAAACCCTGTCAAATGTCTTCAATATATCCAAAGTAACAGCTCAAGCTTCACCATTCTTATCTAAAGCTTGGTAGACTCTTTCAGAAATAATTGTTAATACATCAGCAGTTGACCGAGAGAAGCAAAAGCCATATTGCTTATCTGAAAGAGAACCCTGTGATGTGAGATGCTTAACCAATTCAGAGTTAATTAGAACCTCTAGTACATTGCCAAAAAGAGGTAGAAGACTAATATGGTGATTGAAGAATCAGACACTTCACAAGTTCTTAAAGACTGGAACCACAGAAGAGGATTTCCAACAAGAAACAGCAAAGCATTTATTGTAGAGTTTAGAGAGAACAGGAGCCAGTTCAAGAGCACATTTCTTAAGGATTATTACAGGGATACTGTCAAGTTCACATGCTTTGTGAGGAACCAGTTTAGAGATAGCAGAAACCATGAACAGAGTTATATGCATATCACTCAATTCTAAATGTAAAGTCAGGCAATGATACTCCAGATGAGTCAAGAGTAGAATTTAAAGAGAATTTATCAGCAGATATTAAATTGAGTGTAGAGAGGAGGAATATAAGATTTACTCTTATTTAACACACTATTACAGTGCAACCAGTAGTCATGTGAACCAAACTTGTTAGAGGCTATGCAGTGCTAAATTCAAAGACTTAGCCTCTTTGAGGACACAACTATTGTGAGCAAACACAAATAGGTATCTGTTAAGATCAGAATTACCAGGCTGGTTTACCTGGCAAAAAAAATAATATAAAAGTTGATATGATGTTTTAGGCTTGTATTGTAGGTAGTAAAATTTAATTACTTTAATTAATTAGGTTTGTATTGTAGGTAGTAAAATTTAAAGTCAATGACAATTCATGATTAATGCAGAAAGTTTCTGAACAAGATATCATTTGAGTGGTACATATAACCAAGAATCTTTAAGCCAAAGTGTATATTCATGCAAGACAATGCTCCTTCATATTCTTCAATGTTCACCTAGTTTTCAACCTTAAAAATATTTTCAAGGATACTAAATTAATAGAATAGCCTCTACTGATATTAATCCAATGAAAAATCATTTAGTTCATTATTAAAAGAGATGTATATAAGAATAGGAAACAATATTCAAGCAATAAAAACTGCTGTAAATAAAGTTCAAATAAAAATAGTAGAAAAGTGAACACAATGGGATGAAAAAAGACTGAAATTTACAGAAAATCAAGGAGACCCTATTAACATGTAAAATAAAATAATAATTTATTGGGGTATATGTGATATTGTGTTAATCAAATATATTTTTCTATGGCCTGTAATCTTTTTTAATGTACTGATAAATAAAAGATTATGTTGTATTTAGTTTCTTTGGTTAAGAAAACCTGACACCTCTATAACAAAGTTATTACCAGTATATTTAACAAGGATAGATAAGCTGAAAATCATAAAAAATATATTATAGAAATATTACCAACATTGGTTAGTAATACTAATTCATATTAGGCCAAAGAAATGACATTCATAATAAAATCTAACATAATGTAAACCAAATAAGAACAACATAAATTCATCCAAGTTCCTTTTTTTCACTTTTTGTAAGTGACTGCTGCTGCTGCTGTTCTGACAAGTGAGCTTTTAATATTATTCAAGGCCAGGAACTGGCATCACAGTTGTTAGAAGTGACACAACAACCTGCCAAATTAGAGCCATGTGTTTAACAGCAATGCATATGTGAAGTTCTGAAGCAAGATGTTTATTCTGCTTTCTTGTCAATTGTCAGATGTCTTTAATAAAATACTTCCAAAGTTTTTCTCATCTTAAGGATAACAGAAACATGACAGCACAAATAATTCCAGAGAAGCTTAAATATGTTTTTCATTAATGGTAGCTAATTGATTATTGGGTTATAGTAACAGGCTCTTTTAAAATATATGTTTGTACAACTTGATTTTTAATTCATAAATAGTGTTTATCTTCCCCATTTATAAAAAAAGAAACAGTTTTTATAGAGTGAAGGTTCTCAGATACACTGTACTTGGTTTATTAAAAGTTATTGACATCCTTATAAAATATGAACTAAATATTTACTTTAAATTTTATCATTACAGACAGAAAGAAAAACGACTGGTAGACAAAGAATGACCTTCACTTTCTTTACTTTCAGTTTAATTGCTTTTCTGTTTAATGTTGTAATGTACAGCCAGAATATGTTGAAATTGGGATAAGCACCTGACTGATTGTTCTTCCAAACACTATGGTGGGGTGGGTAATAAGCAGAGAGGGGAAAAAGACAAGAGGTAACAAAAATAACACTACCTCAGAACCCACAGCAACTTTAAGAACAAAATGCTCATGAGACCAACTCCACAAGACACTGTGTCTTGCCAACAGCTGATTTTCCCCCTGCATTTATTGGCATGAGGCATCTGACAAGAACCCGGATCTTGACCAGTTGCAGAGAGGCCTGTATCTAGACATGCCAAACTGTCCTGCTGCTAACTGGAAAAACCCGGAGGTAACTGGAGTTGACAAACATGTCTGTATGTGATCTGATGTCTCCTTTGTGTCTTCACCACATTTAATCATCATTATTATTTCCATGACTGGGTGTGGTTGAAGAGTTGCAGCACAGCTGAGCACCTGACCAACTCTCTCCCCATGTCTTGGTAGGTATTCATTAATGTGTAATGTGTTTTGGGCAAAGTATACCTGGCAGAGCCCATCCTTCTGGCTCAGGCCATGGTTTATATTCTCCAATTTGAAGACTTGCCTTGGTCATAGATGTTGATTCCATCAGGAAAACACCTCCACCATGACCACTGACTTCTAAAAAGCCCTCTGCCCAGGGATCCTTTGTCATCATCACCCTGGGTGTACTGCAAATAGTTCAAACCCATGTAAAGATTTAACTGCAGTCAGTCAAAATTCACTGTAGTTAGTGCCTCTTTGCTGGAGTCATTAGTATTATTACAAGTGCTTAAATGATAAATAATACAAAATAATAAATAATACAAATACATACATACATACATACATACATACATACATACATAGCTCATTTAGGACTCATTTAAACACACACAGAAACCTACCAAACTCCATCTGCAACTAGTAGAAAATACAAGTATAATAGCCTCATCCACATGTGAAAAAAAGATTTAAAATAATGGAAGCACTAATAATAAAAAAGGAAAAGCCAACACTCAATAGCATTAACTATGAACATGGCCACAACATTCTGACCATGTTTGTAAAATAAAACATTCTTCTAATTTCAGACACATATATAAAAAAAACACACAATCAGTTAAAAATAAAAAAATCTTCCTTGATATTGGCTAAACGAATAGTCAAAACTTCTTGAATATGCAGAACTTTTGTACAGTTTTTACACATTTTATGCCCCAAACATCACAGTACCTTATCAGTCTTCTTTAATGAAACTTGTGTGTGTGTGTGTGTGTGTGTGTGTGTGTGTGTGTATATATATATATATATATATATATATACACTGTCAATAATGAAATTACTTGTACACCCATCAATTTTGAAAATTTATATCCATTTCTCAGAAAATAATGCCTGTATGATGCCAAGTTTTTTACATGTTAATAAGCATAGAAAAAGGAATATAACACTCAGTTTTCAGAACAATACAACAAATTTGACAGGCAAAATAGTCTCTCATCTTTATAACTGCTGCAATCGTTTTCTAAAGTTTTTGATGAGATTTGAACAAGTATTTTGTTGGATTTTTTTTCCATTCTTCAATGGTTACACATTCTAATTCCTAAAGGATTTTTGGTCATCAATGATTTATTTGAACTTTCAATTCTTGCCATAGATTTTCAATAGGATTCAAGTCAGGACTTATTGAAGGCCATGGCAGAACTGTAATCTTTTTCTGAAGCCACACAGTCACTGATTTAGACGTATGTTTGGGATCATAATCTTGCTACAAAGTAAATCACCAACTTAGATTAAGATTTTTCACTGATAGTTGTAGATTTTCATCCATAATCTTGATATAGTCTGCAGAATCCATTATTCCTCTTAATGCAATTAATTGTCCAGTCCCTTCAAGCTAAAATAACCCCAAAACATCATTGAGCTGCTTCCATGTTTTAATGCTGCCACAGTTTTCTTTGGAGGAAAACCTCACCTTTCTTGTGCCAAATCTTCTGTACATCATTATGTCCAAAAAGCACAATTTTTGTTTCATCACTCCATAGTACTTGTTCCCAAAAGCAATTTTCTTTGTCCAAGAATGTTTTGGCAAAATTAAACCAAGCAACAATGTGACATGGTTAGTGAAGAGGGGGTTCATTGTGGTCAGCTCATTTCTATTTAAACAATGTTGCATTGCGCGAGTACTTATGCTGGTACCCATTATATCCAAACTTTTGGCGATGTCTTTCAAAACAACTTTTGGGTTTATATTAAACTTGTGACACAGTTTTTGTGTGGTTCTCGGTGACAATTTGGATTTTCTTCCATGACCAGGCAAATTCTCTGTTGTGCCAAACTGTTTAAACTTCTTTGTAATGGACTGTACCATAGATCTAGGGATAGCTAACCGGTTTGAAATAGTGCTGTAACTATTTCCCGACTTGTGGAAGTTAATAATTCTCTGTCTCAATTCAATGCTAAGCTCCTTTGTCTTCTCCATCATGTTGTTAATGTAAGAATAACAAAGGTGACACTCTATGCACTATGTGATGTTCTTTGCTGGAATTATCACAAATATTCTACTGAATAAATAGTCCAGAAGGCTTCACTGGTAAAATATTTATGTAAATTACTTATACTTACATGAATCAATGAATTTAAAGTGATATTTTCTACTGTACGAATATTTTGTCTTTTCTTATTTTGCATAATTCACCTGTCAAATTTGTTGTATTTATCATATTGTTCTGAAAATTGAGTTTTATTTTCCTTTCTTTTTGCTTATTGACATATAAAAACCCTGGCATTATATGGGCATTAGATTCTGAGAAATGGATGAAAATATTCCAAATTGCTGGGTGTACGAATAATTTCAACATTGACTCTCTCTCTCTCTCTCTCTCTCTCTCTCTCTCTCTCTATATATATATATATATATATATATATATATATATAAAATCAAAATATATATAAGAACAATTATTATTGTTGATGTTAAATGATAGAAAATAATTGACTATGCAGAATAAATAGTAAAAATAAACATTTCTATTAAAGTAAGAATTAAATGAACAAGCCTTTCCTTTTGACATTATTTAAAGAATTTAAATTTACACTGTGTAGCCATGATAAGAAAGCCATAATGTAAAACTCTTTAATGTTTTATTAGAAGTTTAAGAAATTTAAATTTCTTTTCCCCAAATGTCATAGCTACAGTTGTCTCCTTTTTTGTACAGATAGTTAACTGACAGGTTAAATGTAAATCAAACACAATAAAATTAGTCAAAGAAGGTTAATGATGATAAAAAAATACATTTCCCCCAGGCAACAGCATATCATCTTGTTTGTGACAGAAATAAAATCAAAAAAGCATGTGTTATGTTTGATCAAAGATCATGCAAATAGGAGACAAGTTGATGCGACAAAAGAAGCCAATCCTGTTATTATTGAGAAAAATATTTTCACTTTTTTGTCTGCAATGTGCAGAAATTACAGACCAGTCAAGAAGAGTAAGTGTATTTTCTGGAAGGGCGCAGAAAGAGTGAGAAAGAAGACAAATTAAGCTACTTTTAGCCATACACTCATTAATTAAAACAAAATACAATGGAAAATATTTATAGCCTAAGATGTCTTGCAAATTACTGAGAATATATGTTTTTTTTTCATTTTCAAATTTGGTCCTGAATACATCATTTCTGACAGGTCAGTACAAAGCTTTTAACAGCACTGTATTCAGATAGTTTTGCTATGTATTTCTTGGTCAAACATCCCAATATGAGCAGACTACAATGTTTTATGAGCATATCTCCATTTCAGTCTGGCATTTTTGGCAGCTAAAGACAAAACAGTAGCCATATTCAAAAAGGGATAATTTGGTCAGAAAAAAGCAGACGCAGATCAACAAGTAAATGCTATTTTGATTTAGTTACAATGAAAGATGGATTTGGTTTAGATATTATTTAAACAGAAAGCGTTTGTGTTTCTCTGCTTATTCTCAGGAACAAGAAAATTTTCTGAATCAATTGACATTTTCAGAAAAGAATGACAAAAAAGAAAGGTGAAAGAGAAGGACAAAAGATGAAAAGACAGATGAAGAAAATAAATGAGAAGAGGAAATAGAAAATGAAGTAATTAAGAAACAATGTAGGAAGGAAAATAGTGAAAAAAGAAAAGAAAGCTGAGAAAAGACAATTTCTTAAAAACTTTTTGTGTTTTTATTTTCATGTATAAAATCTTTTTTTCATGTTTGAAACCTGAGTTGGTTTCTATCCATTTTTGTCAATACAAATGAGAGATGCTACATGATTGCAGATGAATGCATTCAGTCAACACCATTCCCCACCTGAACAAGGATTATGTGCTGCAATTTATTTTATTAGCTACTGTAAAGGTGAAAAAATTATAAGCATAAGGGCAGTGTTATGCACAGATGCACAGACAATTCAGTTTCTTTACTTACTAAAAACAACAGACTAAAAGAAAATTGCTTCATACCTCAGCTTCAACCTCACTAAAGGACACTTCTTTTTTTTTACAATGACGTTCACTCTATAACAAAACCAAAAGCCACTCAAAGTGGAGGGTTACAGAGTAAGAGGCACAGTTTATGGGGATATGTGGTGAAGATAATGGTTGATTCTAGATTTGATCAGGTTAAGATTATAGTTATTGAGGAAACATTCTCTTGGGAGTCAGTTTCACAAAGCAGTAGTTCATGGGAAGAAGCTGTTTGTGTGGAGCTTACATCTCATCAATGGAATAATGAATATAATTGAAAAGATTTATTTTGCATTTGAAATAACAAGACAATGCAACACTGCCATCTGACTCCTTTTTATTGCTTGGAGTAACATCAAAAATTATCTCAAAGGTGCATTATCATTATTACTATGATCATATTATATGATGAGAATCATATAATTTTATATTATATTATATATTTTCTTTTTGATTAAGAAAAGATGTGATATCTTTTGGCAAGAATTAACAATAAAGGCAGTAGATGCAGAGTTGGATTTAGAAAGAATCTTCTAGAAGTTATCATTACTTATTGGCAGGAAGAAAAAGCTCACTTTTTAGTCCTAGCATCGGATTATTTTGTACCATCATTAATCATTAAGTTGTTTTTGGTGAGAATTTTGCAGGGCTAAGAAAAAAAAAAGTTTAAATTAGAGAAATTCTTTAAAATGACCAACAATTGGATTTCTTATTGGATATGTGAAATTTAGTCATCAACCTTCAACTTTTACTTTTTAAAAATGAAAATGTAGGATCTATCTCTATTTTAAAGAGGTATACAATTTGATCTCAGCAAGACACATGTACATGTATATTTTATTCTCTTCCAATAATGTGAATGCATATTCATATGAAATTAAATTTGAGACAAGCTAAAATTCAACATCATGACTATCAACATTAGTGTTATATGTTCAACCAATGCTTTCTTTTAGTTGACAAATGTTCTAACATGGAAAATATTCAAATGAACTGTCCCTCATGTCAAGGGAAATTTACTGGCAAAGATACAATTAACAAAAGACAACAGATATATTCATCTGAAAAATTTAATAATTCAGAAAAATTAAAATATTAATCTCAAATCTGAGTGACTTTCTTACATTCTTCCTAAAATCAGATCTTCTTCTGATTCATGCTACACTAATTTCCACCATTGGCTTGATGTGAACGCTCTGAAACTGAAGACTAAACTAAAATTCTGTCAATTGTGCATAGGCTCCGCAAATAGCTTCCATTTTTACTCACACTCTATAAAGGCAAACACTATATCTTAATGATTTTGGACAGCTTTAGCTGACATCACACAGTGATTCCCTGCGCAGGGAGTATGTCATTGACATGGCTCATGGACTTTACCAATTCTTACGCTACCACCAGGAAATACCCTGTATCATGTCTTCACTTCTGTGAGATGACAGCAGATATGCAGTAACTTCACTGTCTTTAGCATCCACAAAGTTCCAGCAACATCAAACAACAACATCACACATTAAAGAACACACTCTATATACTCTGTGAGGACAGGAACTGTGAATGGACCGATGTCCTTGAATCTGATGTGTCATCTATGAAAACCACCACCAACAGCGCAACTGACATCTCATCATCATCAGTCGGCATCCCAACATCAGTTTACCCAAACTACCCCACCAGAACATTACCAATGATGACCCTGGTGCTGATGGCATGCTGATAAACACTTTGCTGCAATAAGTTCACCAACATGTCAGCCTAGCAAATAATGAGGCCAACTACAATATGAACAAACATCTGAATTGGCTCATTTATAAAGATCTGATACATGTTGGAGACAAGGTCTTACTCCACAGACCTCATTCAGCCACAGCCCACATATCACATCTGCCTTGGACAGGTAGTTACCAAATCATCAAGATGAATGACATGGTACTCCAAATTGTAAATGGTCATGGCAAAACTAGTTGGGCCCATCACACTCATGTATGTCACCTTGTACCTTGGCCTGACCATCTTATTTATACAAATTTGTCCCCTCCTCCACAGACTCTCTAGCCGAAAACCAACTCAGTACCTCATGCTTTATCTGATGACCATGTAAACAATGAAGACCTAGAAATCTCACACAGTCATCAATCACAATATTTCAAAGAAGAAATCCTAAAAGACAAACACATGATCAGCTACTGAAACATTTTAAAAATTTCATTATGCACTAAGAACAAAAAAAAGAGCATCACCATACCATACATCTGACACACCAACCCACCTGTAAATCAGAATATAGATCTAGTGGTGAAACTGTTATATTCTTCCTAAAACCAGATCTTCTTCTGATTCATGGACACTAATTTCTACCACTGGCCAGATGTGAATGCTCCAAAACCCAAGACTAAACTAAAATTCCATCAACTGCACATAAGCTCCATACACAGCTTCCATTTTTACCCAAAGAAAAAATAAGCAATACAATCCAAAATTTCCACCCAATAGTACACACTCTTGGCTAAAGAAACAAAATAAAAACTGGAGCCAATCTGAGCCTAAGAAAGGACATAAAAGCCCATCAAAGAGACATTTTCAGCAGTTGGACAGCATCTTGGCCCAGATTCACAGACTTCGTTGGAAAGTGACCTTTCATCTCCAAAAGACAACTTGCCAAGGGCCGTCACCCCAATAATATCGAAACTCATCCTCTCTCTCCTACTGTATGCCTCTGTGGATGCCTTTTACAACTCCACTTATCTCCTTCCTTCAAAGAGAGACATCTTCACTGATTCATCATTTGTTGTATTTTAACATTAATACCATTGTTTATTTCTTTAAACCTTCATTGATTCTTATTTGTTCTGCACTTAATATAACAACTTGACTCATGTGAAAGAAAGAAAACAATCTTGCATTTCATTCATTCAATTTCTGATTTACCTTCTATGTCATTACAACCAACATCTTTTAGATGCTGACTGCTTTCAGAACATAGACGATCATGACTCTCCACAACATCCTATCCTTTGTAGTTCTTAGCAATGTTTGTTTTTTGCTATCCCTCCCCCTCCATGTTCTGCTATCCATTTACACAGGCTTATCAGGTAGGTTACTCACCATTTCCATCTACCCTTCTTGCCTTCAATATGTCTTGTGAGTGTTGAATTTTCTCACCCTTTTTTCCTAGTTGCACAATATATCCACTTTTACAGGTGTAGTCTGATTTTTAACAATGCTTTCCTGACTTAAACAACATCCCAAAGTCTCAAAGTATGTATGTCAGTTAGTGATATTGTTTTTGCAGTGATCAAAATCTTGATCCAATAAGAAGAGAGTCTTCCTTTAGCAAAACATTTCAAGTAATGACAAGTTAGCTTTGAATCCTGATCAACAAAACTTGAAAAAAGAACTACTTGAAATTGTCTTGACTTTTCTCCAAGTTCTAAAAACATTAAACAAGCTAAGAAATTTGTCAATGAAGACTTCTCTGCAAAGGACACAATAGAAATTTTTCCATAATGTTCATGATGAATGTCATTGGTTATTAATAGTAAAATGCAGAGGCTTGATATAATTCAGTAAATTTGTGTCATACTTAGAATCTTTAGAACTACACTGGCAATGGTTCAGTGATCCATAAATATTAATATCATGCCTCTTATTCAATGATCCATAAGTATCATGTCTCTTGTTCAATGATCCATAAGTATCATTTCTCTTGTTTTTTGATAATACAAAAAAATAAGTCATAAAATTCATTTTTTGAATCAAGTAGGACATTGTAAACTGCCAATCTTTCCAAAAATGGCGGTCAGCATCCATAGAAAGCAACCAGATGCCAAAGGAAGGAATCAAATAGCCATATATCAAATCATATTGTACAGGCACTTATCTTGATAGGAGTAAAGATTCCAAGTATTGATAGGGTCATAGATACAGAACTCTTGATTGGCCTGTCAAGCATTGTTTTCAGGTGGCAATATTCCATTTTTAAAATTATCAACATTTATAATTATTATATTGAGCTCTTAGTCTTTTTATATAACAGTATAAAGGTCAGATTAAAGCTCAATTGGAAGGTTCAAATCTAAGTTGGTATGATAGACACAGTGGAAGACAGCAGTTATAGTTCAAATAAGCAAACGTTTCTTGTTACATTATCAATTGGATACTGATACATACATGAGAAAAAAAGTGGTGCCAAGAATAGTTCATTACAACATTTCCCATTTAACTAAAAGGACAAAAGGTCATATATATATATATATATATATATATATATATATATATATATATATATATATAACAATTATTGTCTTAATCAAAATTATAGAAAAACAAGAATGTATTTCTACTAAAAAAAACAAAATTATACAAACATTATACCATTATCTTGGCTATAAAACCTTTTAGCTGATTAATTGTTTCTGAGTATACCCATCTGATAGTGTGGCTAGATAATCCCTCTGGCAGATGCCTGTTGAGGCACATTTGTTTTTTTCATCACCCAGAGCCAACTTGTAGTTTATACTACAACTATATCAGACTTTAAATGATTGTGGTGTATGCATTTATATGAGAACTTTATAATTGTACAAGATAAAATCAACTCTGAAAAACATACTCTAACCATCATTTGCTTAGTAGACACATATTTTTAAGTTTGTTAATTTAGATTAGCTAACAAAATATGAACAGTTTCTTAATGAAGTCCTGATTAGCTAAAGTATGTTTCAGATTTATTTGTATTCTTTATTTATATTGGTATGCTTTGGCATTCACTCTTATATATATATATTCACACACATGTAGATCAACATATCACAAATAACCAAATAACCAAAATAATATTAACTTAAGATAAATTTTAACAGATAGCACCAAAATATATGCAACTCAATGCATACTCAAAGAAAGACGTAAATACTCGAAACCGTTTTAATATAAATGAAGCAGTCAACATTAAATAGCTTATCTTTCTCCATGGGAGATTGTAGATTGAAGTGTGTATAAAAAAAAATTATGCCACCGTTAAATGAATTGAAATTATTTTCATGAAATGAGGGAATGCCAGAATTAGCCAAACACTATTTCATAAACAGACAAAAAAAATATACTATTCTTGATAACAACTGTAGTAAAAGTCAAAATTATTTGGATTAAAAAAAATGAATTCTGTAAAGTTTACTAATTGTATAAAACTTAGTTGGAAGTTGGAGAAACTTACTAAAAAATTAAACAGATATAACTTGTCGGTATTGTTCAACAAAATTTGTTTAAAAAGAATTCTTTCTGCCTAAATACACACCTTATATATATATATATATATATATATATATATATATATATATATAATATATGAAAAGATTACTTAAATTTTGAATATCAATTTTATCCCACTTTCGAAGTTTCTTGGTAAAATTCCCAGTCTTCAGGGGTTGTGGTTTTAAACAGTATTTCCAATTTTTGAAACCGTAGGAATATTAACAAAAAAATAATCAAATTAAATTATTAAATGAAGAATGAAATAATGGATTGATGTTGACATATTAACAAATATTTACTTTGTTACTTTAATAATAATATAACATAATAAATCAATTATAATATTAATTAAAAATATTAACTAAAATATTATAATTTAATTACTAATAAAAATTAACAAATATTACAATTTAATTAATAATATAACATAACAACTTCTATATAAACCATAAAAAAATTTAATTTAATGTCGAAGAAAAATATACTACTGGAAGAAAAATCTACAGCTGAAAAAATGAAAAACAAAGCAAAATTTCATGAATGTGCATGTGTAAAAGAATATTAAATTCATCAATAAACACATGTACAAAACAGAGTGAAAACGCAGATTAAAAAAAATTGGAAATACCATTTAAAACCACAACTTCTGGAAATTTTAACAAGAAACCTTCAAAGTTGGGGTAAAATTGATATTTCAGAATTAAGTAATTTTTTCATATAATATTAAAAATGATCTATTTTTAATATTATTTTAATATTTTTAATATTGAGCACTATATATAAAAATATCTGCTGTTTCTTAAATCCTAAATCTGATATATATATATATATATATATATATATATATATATATATATATATATATATATATATATATATATATATATATAAGTTTCAATAATTTTTTATCTATTTTTTATGGTATAAAAATACAAATAAAACCAAAGTTAGCTTCTCTGTAGTAGTAAAGGAAATCTGTGCAGAAAGTGAAAAAAAAGAAATATTTAAATGTGTAAACAAAAAATCTGTTGTCATAAGAACTTGAAAAGCCATGAACAGACAAAATTAAGATCAAGAGTTCAAGCCACTACAAAATTTTTATTGTTGATAAATGAAACAATCCTGGAAAAGGTAAATGAATGCCTACCTGGTACTTTGTTGACTTTAATCACAACCCAAAATAAACTGTGTTTGCTACATTTGTTAAAATATTGGGATATTTTTTTTCATTTCCATTTTTTCCTTTGAACCAATTTTGGTATACTTGAAAAGTTTCCACTTACCTGGAAAAGAAAAAAAATGAAATTGCAGAAGAGAAAGACTGAAATGTAAAATAATGAAAAAAATGAATTTCTGAATATGTATTCTGAAAAGAAGGTGATGAGGTGAGGCTGCTGTCTAACAAGCAAAGAATTAAATAAAACAAAGCTCTTCTCCTCTGAATAAATAGGCTATATACACATATATATATATAATAGGTGAATAGATATACATACACAGATTATATTACATATGAACATTTGCAAATACCTGTAAAATCTATACATGTAAGTTATATAAATACAAACAGTATTCATGCATACAAATTTTCATAAACATTAACACATTAGATTTGATGAATGCCCAGAGATCAACAAAAATCCTACTTATATATAAGGCAGCGTGGGTATAGAAATCAACACTTACTGGCAGTTTCCTGCCTGAAGTGATCATCAGAGTATGGATTACTTTTGCCATAGGCTGTGTACACACACACACACACACACACACACACACACACACACACACACACACACACACACACATATATATATATATATATATATATATATATATAAACTATTGAGGGATTATTGGAAAGCAGAAAGGGAGAAATCTTTTTTTTCCCAGGGTTCATTGAAGACTAAAGTTTTTAATTTTCTGTTCTGACGTACAGTTTGTTTTATTTTATTTATTTACTTATTTTATACTTTCTTCTTCATCTTTTTATTTTATTAGGAATATTGATAACCTGTTTGTGGGATGTGTTAGGTTTTATCATGTAAACCAATTAAGTGAAATATAAATTTTTATTTATAAATAAATCTAACAGACGTAAGCAAAAGAAACATTTTATTAACACAATATCTTTATATTCCTGAATAAATCATTATTTTGCATGTTAATATGGCCTCCTTGATACTCTATAACCATCATCAGTCTTTTACCCATTGATTTTATGTTAATGTTTCTACTGTTTCAAATTTAACATTAATTGTAGCAGTTTTTATTGATTCTAAGATATATATGACTTTATATTTATATTTTTATTGGCTTAATATCTGGAAATGCTAGGAACTATTCCATTAATTTGATTAATAATTTAAATTAGTTTATACCAATTTTATTGTGAAAACCTTGATTTGCATAATAAAACTTACCTAACTAAAGTGTATGTAATTCTTTCTATACTTTTATCATAACATACTGAGTCTGTTGACATTGTGTAACCAATTCTTCTCTTCCTATTTTCATCTGGCAACATTTCTTGGGTCACACTTTTAGAACAAATATTTATTAGTAGTACATATTTACACTATATATAGTCAGACTATTGTCCTCATCTTTGTTGGTTTTATCAGAATGTTTCAGCTGTTATGCCCTCCAGCCTTCTTCAGCTGTATATTGATCTGGGTAACCTACAGAGAATTCAAAACTGAACCCTTTATTTAATCTACGTTCCACTGCTCATGTCTATGGATACCATCTAGTTTTATTTAGCATTGTTCAGTTATTCCGTTATTGCTCACCTATTTCCACTGAGTACAAGTACTGGCTGCCCAACCCAGAGATTAAACTCACAACCACTAGATCACAAAATTTCACAAACCATATTCATAGGCCATTGTCCCATAGAAAAATTGCTGGAGTAAACTTATAGCTTTAAACCTAACCCTCACTGCTGATGAGGTTGCCACGACCACTGTTCATGTTTTGACTGCTGCTGCCATTTGCCTTTCTTCCTTTATTAGTGTCTCCCATATTGTATTCATTTCTATGCTAGGCCTACTAAGGAGATTCTCATAGCCTAGCATATACTTTTAGGGGGTGGCTTCTTTCACCTTTATATTCTCTGCCACAGCTGCAAGGAATTGAGTACACTCAATTCTTGGTCCTATCCCCCCCATTAGGCTTCACTCAGTAAAGATTCCTCCAAAGAGTGGAACTGCTTCTGAAAATTGTCCTGATATCGTATGGACTGCAGACCTTCTGGATCTTTTCTGATAAACCCTTGACCCTTCTTCTATTGTGAACTGGATCGAAGGTCTTACTGTGTAAAAACAACAACAGTCCAAATATAAATAGCGTAAATGATGATAACTCCTCATTCTAGATATTCAGACAAAAATAGTACATATTTATTTATTTTTTTCATTGAATATCAACTGATTTGGTCAATGAAAATTTAATACTTCTTTGCTGTTATGTGACATCAGTCATTTAAAATATTCAATATGTAAACTGTCTCTCTACTTGATTTTTGTTATCAAACTGAGTTTATTTTTATAATTAAAATTAGATAAAAAGCTGATGATCTAGATATTTTCTTAGGTTAGTTTGGGGGAAGGTCACAACTGTAGAATACCGTATCATATGAGAGATAAAATTACTAACAATGGTTTGTGAGAACAACTTGTTAAACATTGCATAATAAAAAGTGCTTTAATTAATATATGAAATATCATGTTAAATAGATATTGAAAGAAATACAAAATTATATCTTCTAAGAAAGTATTCTTAAATTTCTAAAATATCAAACACATTTTATGTCATTAAATACTTAAAAGTGCCAATTTTATGTATTTTGAATAATAAATTTTACTTATTCCACTTTAAATCTAGATACAGATTTGAGCAATCAAATATAAATGATTATCTTATTACTGTCATTCATTATATTAAACATTAAAATAGACCTTCCAAAATATTCAGTTTTATATCAAATTGCTTTGCATTTGAAGAAAAAATCAAATAAAGGTTTGTGATATGGATTATGATTGGAGGGAAATTCTCTAATGATTATAGTTATGTATAACTTTTGTGAATTGACTAAATGACAATATATATATATATATATATATATATATATATATATATATATATAATATCAATATATAAAGAAAAGTTAAAAAAACTTATCTTGTGACTAACTTCAAGTTTTACCTGGTTGACAGGATCAATAAATCTCTTGAATTCATTAACAGGTATCATTTTTTTAAATAATTTCATCCCAAGCAACACAGTAAAGCCACTAAGGCACAAGGAGTTAAGTTTGAAAGAATAGGGAAAAAAAGAGAAAGATTATTAAGGAAAGAGAACAATAAAAGAGGAATCAAGAAGACAGTAGATGACTGACATTGTATATAAATTTTTAAAGATCATAATTGGCTGGAAAGCATAGAGCCACAAGCAAGAAGTGAAGAAGAAACTGTTAGCATAGAATTTATGGTTGCATCTAGCCAATTCAACAGTAAATTGTTGAGACTTTCTTACTAATTTAGTAGTGCACTTAAATCCATAAAATGTAAGTACTATAGCAGAAAGTTCATCAGAAGAATTATCACAAAAATATTTATAGAAAAGGTAAGCTTCATTAACATGGTTGGAAGTGACTGAAGTTAGGATGCCTGGTCAGAACCAATAAAATTGCAAATTCCTTTTTGGATTTTATCAAAAATCTCCAAATATATAGCAGGAGCACTAGACCATATGTGACAGCAGTATTCAAGACATGAACCAATGGTAGACTTATAAATATGTAAGAATGCTAATAAATGCTAATCATAGACTCTAAACAAATTCTAAAGTTGTTCTATGCTTAAAAATTGTTATCACATAACAACATTGAAATATTTTTAATAATTATTAATGCAATTATATGTATATAAAGGAAGAGAGTTTCACTTGAATATGCTTCATAAACAAAATAGGTTAATATTTTAAATGCTTGAAAAAGCTAATTTTCTATTGTATCTTATATTTGTACATGCATGTGATGTTATTACATAAATATATTCTGTACATATGTGAAAATATTTTGGCAGTAAATTGTTCAAAAGATTTCTTTCACTGAATACTTTTAACTTTGCTTGTACTGGAAATCAGTGGAGGTAGACATCCTTCAGAAGGTTTGGAGTTAAATTTAATATTGTTTTGCTCAACTTGTAAGATTTTGATATATTCATAATTTGTGAAATTTTAAACAAAATATATATAAAATTTATTGGACAGGGTACATTTCATGGCAGATCTTTATTTTTTTAATAAATGATATATGCAACATCAGATTTTATTGCGCAAACTAATGTTTCTAGAATAAAATTATGTTAATGGTATTGGTAATATATGAACAATATATTGTATGAGTTTCTGCTTACCTATCCTTATTAAAATATGGATAATAACTTATTCTGAGGGCTAATTAAATTTATAAATAAAACTAAATATTCTATATACATTTTAAATGTCCTCTAGAAGTTTTATCAGTCTCTTATTCATTGATTTTCTTAACTTTTCTACTGCTTCAACTTTTAAAATTATTCAACATTATTTGCAGTAATTTTTATTACTCTTCTTTGCTTGAATGCTGTTTTCCATTCTTGTTAATCCAATAGAAAACTTGTGGTTGGTCATTAAAAGTTTTCTATTGGAATCAATATGAAAAACATTAATTTGTCATTACTGAAGCTTCTTTTGGCAAGAAAAGCATTAGTTAGCTTTTTAGAATGTGAAAGAGAATTATCTTGCATGAATCTATTCTTTAACTTAAATCTTCTAGATTGGAACCTGTACCACTCAAAAATGTCTTGTCAAAGAACTTGCAGTAATTCTTTTGACAGGATCTATAATTTTACTTAACCTCCCTACTGTTGTCTTCTCAACTAGGCTGGTTGGTTATTTCCATGAAGGACCTAGCCTCAAACCCAGTCATCGTCCATCCAATGAATGACTTTTGAAAAATCAGTTTTCATATACTTCTTCATCTAACGAACATGTTTCTCTTAAAGGTGGCAGTTTGGATGCTTGATGTCTTTTTCAATATTCTTAATATTCTGCATCGTTTCTTTCTCTTTACTTTTGCCACAGATTCAAATAGTTTTTTCTTAGTTAATCCACTTTCTTTTTTATACTTATTGGGACTCATTCCGGGATTTTCTTTGTGACACTCCTTGAACTGACATCTTCAACCACCCAATTAAATATTGCACCACTGAGGTTTCTTCTTGGATCAAAGCCGGCATGGACACTTTCATCCCTTGTCAGAAATACCAGGTGAAACCACAATCCTCTCCATGGTTCACACCAGCATGCTCAGCCACCATAGCTCATAGGAACCATTATTTCTGGCTATACCAGCATGACAGGTGCCTATTTGCTACTGCTCATAATAAGCGCGTCCTCAAAGAAGATAAGTCCCTGTTTGCTGAGAGAATGAGGCACCGCATAGCCTCTAAAAACTTTAGCTCTCAATTACTACTGGTGTCTCAGTAATAGGGTACTAAATAAATGCAAGGTCTCTATTCCCTACCCTCTTCAAGCAATTTGAGTTTTCATCATCCTCTGCTGATAAAACCCAAATGTTTTGCCCATAAATTCTCCTCAGCCTCTACTCTTGACTCATCTAGAGTATCTCTACCTAACTTTTCACTTAGGACTGATTCTCTGTCAAGATATAGGCATATAACCACGTCCATGGTTTCTGCTATCATCTCTAACCTTGATCTCCACAAAAGCATGTGGTCTCGATGTTATCCTTGTAATAGTCATTAAGAAGTGTGCTCTTGAACTAACTTCTGTTCTCTCTAAACTGTATAATAAATGCCTTGCTGCCTCCTGCTTTCCTGCTTGCAGGAAGGCAACATCTGTTGTTCCAGTTTTTAAGAACTTTGGCGAACTATCTAACCCATCCAGCTATCGGCCTACTAGCCTTCTGCCTCTTTGGGGGAAATTCCTAGATGTCCTAATCAATGCTGAATTGGTTCATCATCTCTCATCACAGGGCTTTTTCTCAGACAAGGAATATGGCTTTCGTTTATTCAGATCAACTCCTCATGTACTAATGATAATTGCAGAAAGAGTCGATCATGCTCTAGATAAAAACAGTGAAACCCAGGCTGTAGCATTGGGTATCTTGAAAGCCTTTGACAGGGCCTGGCATTCAGGTCTTCTCCACAAGCTGAAAAATGATGGTATATCTGAGCACATTTTTGAACTGATCCAGTTGTTCTATCAAATTGGGAAATGAAAGTTGTCCCAAATGGCTACTCATTTACATCCTTTTGTATTAATACAGGTGTCCCCCAGGGCTCATGTTTTAAATCTCCATTAACGACCTTCCCGATGACATCAGCTCTCAACTAGGCATCTATGCTGACAACACTACCATTTACTCCTTACAGTCAGAAGCAGCTGATGTGCAAAACAAGCTTTAGGCTGTTGTTAACTAAGGCAAATGATATCTGGTCAATTTTAATGCCTCCAAAACTAAACTTCTCTCCATTAATCATCTGAGAGACCACTTCTCTGCCTTTCATCAGCATGGCTGATGCTATCTTCCAAGGAAGTAACTCATTGAGCCTTCTTGGGCTAATGCTCTCAGCTGATATGAGGTGGAAAGACTACATTGCTAGATCACCTGCTAGGAAAGTCAGTTCACTGTGTCAGGTGAGAAAGTTTTTCTCTCCAGAATCTATCGTGCATATCTATAAGTCTACCATTCATCCATGCTTAGAATATTGCTGCCATACATGGTCTGGTATCCCTGCTATTAACCTGGAGCTCCTTTATAAGATCAAATGAAGAATCAGCAAGATTATTGTTCCTGATCTGGCAGTTTGGCTTCAGTCACTTGCTCACTGCCATAAGATTGCCTCTCTATGCCTTATTATAAATACTTTCATTGTAATTATTCAAATGAACTCTTCACTATGGTACCTTGACTGTATATATTTAAGTACAATACTAGACTGGCTGCAGGATCTCATCAATTTACAGGTGATATCTACATGTAGCCATAACTTCTATGCTAAGAATTTCTTATCTTGTACTTCTTGCTTGTGGAACTCCCTCCTGGCTCCATGCTTTCCAGCCAACTTTAATCTGCAAATATTTAAATGCAATGTCAATCGCAATCTACTATCCTCCTGATTGCTCTTTTCTTTTTCTCCTTATCACTAATGTTTCTGTTCCTAATTCTTCCGCACCCTGTGACCCCATGTATGTTAGTTGCTGTACTGCCTTACTTGGGTGATACTGATTAAAAAACAAACAAAAAAAGCAACATTATGCCTGGTCAGTAAATGCTATAAATAACTGTGTTCAAATCACAAACAGAAGCAGCAGATAATTTTTATGATTCTGACATTAGCCATTTTCTCATGTAACAGGAACATTCAAGATGATCAAGTTTTGCATATAGTTCTAGGCTAATCTGCATATTGACATTGAAGATATATCCTGTTTATCAATGTATATACATTTATGTGTATGTGTGTGTAATCACATGTACAAGCATACTTACATATGAATACCACCCTGCAGCCGCATTGAGCTTATTCAGAATTATAACAAATTAAATTAGATATAAAAATGCTTCAAATTATAATAATTTTCATACACAATGTAAACTGGTTAAAATATTTAGCTAAAAATCAAATATCATTATAAGTGTTTGACTAGGATTTCTTTATAACAGGAACTTTCATTTTCTTTGTCTTGGAAAGTTTTCTAACAAGCCTACTTCAGATATTGTAATTCTGAAAATCAATTGCTTCTGGTAGTGCCATCTTCAGGACATGTTACGTTTTTATACTGGTTGACAATAAATAACCTAAAATTACAACTATTATACTATCTGAAATCAATTTTTTGTAAGGCAACTTGAGACTATAAGAAAACTGCTGTTATTAAAATGTCCTAATCAATGATATTTAATGAAATCAGTATGGAAGAGAACTAATGCCAAAACATTCAATAGCTAATAGATGCATGTATATATTCTCAGTCAAACTTTGTATATCAGAAACTATGAAAATAAAATATCAATATCTCACAAAAATACTTATAGCTGATATATAAAAATTCAAATGTTCTAAAAATCATTTGAATAAACATTGAAATTTCAACAAATTTTCTTGCTTAAGAATCCAATATTTCTCTAGAGTTACTGTCATCTTATATATGTCAGATAGAGAAGAGTTAATTTGCAAACTTTTTTGTAAACCATTCATGATAAATTAGTTTAAATTATCTTGATTAATTATTTTATAAAAATCTCATTCTAAAAGTAAGTTAATAAATGTTTTGCTTCAGCAGGAATTCTAAAGTGTTTTTTGAGTTTCTAACTTTTTCATTTCATGATGAATTTCTCACTCAACCAACAAGTATTTTTTATAACAAATGATGATGATGCTTTGGTATTGAAAATCATGAAATGAAAGAATCTAAAGGAGAAACACTTAACATGATTAATAATACAACTGTGCGCGTGTGTGTGTATGTGAGAGTATAATTAAGATGGAGGCAAATGTGAACACAGCTGCTCTTGCAAATAATGTGATATGAATTCAAATGAAATTTGTTAAATTGCCAAGAGAACATTTATACCATGTTATGAATAGCAATTATACTGTCCCCATGTACCTTTTTCAAGTAGCTACTAAGGGCAACAACAGTAAACATTACAAGTTTTTATACAAAAGGTCTTTGTACTAAATACTGACAAAGTAATTTAGTGTCAACTGTATAAAAGTTAATCTTTATTATACACATGCACACACATATACATGTGTGTGTGTGCATATATATATACATATATATATTGTTTATTTAGGCAGCAATCCTTCATTTATACATGTTTCATTAAAGATGACAGACAAGGTACTGTTATTAAGCTTTTTATTTAATTTTTCTTGTGTTCGTACAAGTGTTTCTTTTTGGGACACAGTGTGTATTGAAACTGTCCAAATGTTCTATAATTCTGAGCACTTTTTGCTATACTTTTAGCCATTATCAAGGATGATTTTATTTTTACTTTTTAACTGGATGCATGGGCTGTGTGTATGTATCTGGTGTTAGGGATGTTTTATTTTCCAAATACAGCATATTGTGGCCATTTTCATAGTTAATATTATTTAATGTTGGTATTTTCTTTTTTATTATTAAGGCTGCCATTATTTTTAATCTTTTTTACAAGTTGATGAGGTTATTATATTTGTATTTTCGACTAGTATGTTTTTTTATAATTTTAACAATGTAAAATAACAACACACCAGCAAAATCAAAATTACAATTAATGAACATCATTTATGAATTCAAATACCTCTTAAGGAACTGTCTGTTGTCTTTAACGAAATGTATGTCTGTGTGTGTGTATATATTTTTGAATTGGACATAGTCCGAAAATATATATATATAAACAATAATAAGGGTATAAATATAAGATATTATCATCAAAGTGTGAGAGAGAAAAGAAGAAGAGGTACAAAATGAAAGTATTATAAAATATTATCATGTCTTGACATTGAATTAAAATTCAAAAGGGTTTTCCTCCATGTCTGTCCTTGTAGCCAGAAAAGCCCACATAGGAGAGAGTCCTTCATGCATTGGCAACAGGGTAAGGTCTGATAATTTGGGGAAGCTCCTATTTTAATGGGGCTGCCTCCTCTTTCCTGCTCTTGATATGTAGCTTGCTTCAGAAAGGGAGGATATCCAGTAGACTTTATCCTGTTATGTCTCCCTGTCAGCAGCCTCTGTTGATTCTATTGGAGATAAGGAGTTCTTGGCCAGAGACAAGCTCACCAAATGGGAGAGTCACATATCATGGTGAATGATAGTGACAAAAGCAGAGGAATGAACACCTGAACAAAATACTCTCCCTTATATAGTTGTCCAGTGAAAAGTTAAAATCCTTAGAGTCAACTTTGACAAAGCCCAAAGAAACTTCCCAAAAATATATGTAGTGACTTGGTATTAACTGCATCTAGGAAAACTCAGATCATTTATCATCAGAAGTGTCTTTTATTTTTCTTTATGAGTTTGCAATCAAGATAGTGAAATTTGGGTATGTTAAGATAATATCCACCAACAATAAATCCTGGTCAGACTTGTCTAGTTACATAATATGATGAGAAAACAAGTTTTACTCCTCATATATATATATATATATATATATATATATATATATATATATATATATATGTATATGTGTGTGTGTGTGTATATATATAATGGACTCTCCCGTTGGTTTCGACATATGAGGTTCTGACAGCTTAGTTGATTCAGTTATGAAATTTTGTGCGATAATCTTAAGTGGCATTTAAGACCCACTAGCGATTTACAAAGGAGGCCACATATGGAGCAAGTGTGAGGATTGTGAGATGAGATCACTGTTAGATTGGCTGACCTTTTAGATCTTGCTCCTTCACTTCTTGAAGATGATTCAGACAAGCATATATATATATATATATATATATATATATATATATATATATATATAAGCAGGACTTTGCCATCATATTTAATGTATGCAAGTCCAGCAGCTCAGTTCTTATAAGCAAACTGCCAGACTACCCCAACATATGAATTGATTCTAGCATTAAAGGCTTGTCCAGAAGAGATCACATTTTTTAGAAAAGCCAAATATAGAGAACTGGTGAAAAGCATGCCCAAACAACCTTCCTCAGGTTTTTAATTCAGAGTTGTCTTTCACTTAGACAGTTTGACATCCAAAACTATAGATCCAGTCTTTCCTGCTATTTATCCATGGCTAAGGAAAGAAGAGATAGATTCATACCCTTCATAATGGTATTAGCATGTATGTGAATGCAATGAACTTGACTGGAATTTGAACTCTGCTGCTCATTGATTCCTTAATCTGAACCACTATCCATTATTCCACTGTAGCTCTCTCACTCTATATTTATGAACAAGGATCACACCATTCATTAACAGATTCGAAGTTGGTTGTAATTTATTATTAAATATTGTTTGTGAGAGTGATTCTCGGCATATAACTAGCTTCAGTATTTGTTTTTCGTTTGAATGATTTACGTTACATAAATTGAATACGCACTACAAAACCGATATTAAAATATATATATATATATATATATATATATACACATCCATATATATATGTGTGTGTGTATATATATATATATATATATATATATATATATATAACAAGTAGTATTGGGCAAATGTAATATTTTCTAATATTTGTATATTTGTAATTTTCTCTAGCTATTAATTGCAGATTTAATGATTTATTCTTTCCTCTTTTTAGCACTGTTACTGCAATTATATTTTAACATGATGTCCAAATATTGCTTGATATCTTGCTTTCTTGATCAGTTTCAGAACTGCTTTATCTCTCTTGATAGAAATATTTTGTGAGATTAACTGACTTCTTATTTTCTCAGATAAAACAAACTAAAGATAACCTGATGGATTAGAGAGAAGTCAATATAAACATAAACCCAAACAATTTTATATCTTCTGTTTAATAGAAATGAGAACACATGCAAACATATGGTGTGTGTGTGTGTGTGTGTGTGTGTGTGTGTGTGCATGCATGCATGCTTTGGTGGTAAATTTGTTTGTTTGTATTTTTATTAAAGGCCACAGAAATATTTCTCATGTTTTTTTCCTTAATTTTATTTATTTTTTACAATTATTATTTTGATATGCAAGAAAGAAAAAGTTTTGGAAGATATCAATATGTACATGTATTACATAAAATAGCATGTAGATAGATGAGATTAGAATAAAAAAAGTGCATGCAAGATAGAGAGAAGTCTAGCTGAGAAATATATGTTTCTCTCTTGAGAAATGTATGTTTACAGTTAGTGCATGTATATAGAATTTATATGCCTTCCCATAAGTGAGGTCCTACACACATATGTGTGAGTAAGGACAAAAATCTTTGTCACCTCAGACTTGTCTTTGTCATCAGAGAATGTACTGATTTTACCACATTGACTTCAATGAGAAGGTGCAGCCTGGGAGAATTAGTCAACTGAAAGTAGATATTAAACTGTTTTTAGTGATAGAAAAATCCTGTGCAGGGTAAGTGTATGTGTGTATGTGTTTGTATAAAAAAGCTATACACACATGCCTACATATTCAAGGAGAGATAGTAAAGAAGATCAAGAGAGACTGATGCAGGCTTTGTATATAAACTCATTAATGCCTATCATCACATTTTTGGGACACTGGACATTAATCGGTTAGAAGTATGAACCTATAATTAATATTGGATTTAATTTTAATATTTATGATACTGGATTTTATTGTTGGCATTGCTGATTTAAAGTATGAAGGTAAAGTTGTGTGTTAGTTTCTTTGTTTCTTGTTTTTCTAATTTTTAATTTTTTTCTATAAAAGCTTAGTTAAGAAGTAATTCAGATTAAGAGGTTTGCATGTTTAATGACCTCATGAGGTCATGTGACTCTAGCCTTGCATGTAGTGTAACATTTACATTGTACTTTTAAATGTCTAACTTCCCTTGCTGTTCATTGAACTAAGCAGACAGAATTTGACTAAAAATCTTTCTTACAGCTGATTCTTTTGAGATACATTTGGGAGGAAAGTTTTCAATGATTTTTTTCTTTTATACCTTTTAAAAATATAAAAATCAACAACAATTACATTTATAATGAAATAAAAGTTTTATTCTTTTCTTGATTTTCAATTGAAGAAATGTTGGTACTTTTGATTTAAAAGTGTGCATTATTTAAATTTGTTTTTAAGCTAGTCAATTTTTATTTTATTTGGAAGTAGTCAGTTGTTTAACTCAAAGCAAATCTATAATTTTAAAAGAGAAAATTATGAACAAAATGTAACTATTGTGAAGCATTATCATCAATTTAGTATGAAAAATTAAAGCAGTAAATTATTACTAATTTAAAACACATTGGGAAAGATATTAGAATAATGCAGAACATTTACTGGAAGCAAACTACCTGTATATAGATAGAAAGAGCGGGTGAAAGACAAGGATAAGTACATTCTTAACAACATGTGATATATAGATAATACTGTGTTAATAGCAAACACAGAAGGAAAATTGCAGAAACTTCTAGACAAAGTAGTAAAGAAAAGTGTGAAGAAAGGACTAACTATCATTTGTAAGATGATAGTATGCATGATTGTCAGCAAATTAAACAATGTGAGCTATGAATTGAAGGTGTCAGAATAGTACAAAATTTAACTATCTGGGAAAATTTTTAACAGATGATGGAAAATGTGAAAACAAAATCCAAAGGCACATTGGAATAGCAAAAGCCACTTTCCAAAAACTAAATAAAATATTAAGAGGCAAGAAAATTTCATTAGAAGTTAAGAAGAGTGCTAGACTGCTATGTAATATCAGTCCTCCTATATGGCATATGGACAATTTCCTTATATAAAGAAGAGACATGAAGCAACAGAAATATGGTTCTACAGAAGGATACTGAGAATACCATGGATGGCACATGTAAGCAATAAGGAAGTTTTAAGGAAAATAAAATGGAAGGTTCATACAGAGACAGGTTCAGAAAGAGACAGTTAAAATTTCTAGGACACATCATAATGTGTCCTAGAAATAGGAAAGAAGGTTTGAAAACTATGACACTCAACTGACATAGTGAGGGCAAGAGGGACAGAGGAAAACAGTGAATAAGCTACCTAATGAGCTTGTGTAAATGGATATCAGAAAACGGAGTCGGGGATAGTAAAAAAAGACAAATAAACATTACTAAGAGCTGCAAGAGAGAGGAGATTGTGGAGAACCATGGTCTCTCACATCCTGAAGGGACATGGTACATAGACAAATAAAGACAACTTGAGGAAATTTCCTAGTAAAATTATGGGATGGAACACAAAGCAATTCAAATATTTTAATAATAGATATAAAAATTGTTCAGCATTTTTAAATAATGACCAATCCATATGATTGGCAAAAATTTATTTTTCATTTTCCGGAATTTCTATAGATTTCTGGGACCTAGTTGCCAATCTAGTAGCATGCTTAAATTCATGTAGTTAGGGCAGCAGGGAAAAAAGCTTGTCAGAGCAGTTGCCATGAAAATATTTGTAGAAGAGACAGAGGGAAGCCACATCATATCCATGAGAAAGTGACTGAAGTCGAGATGCCAAGTCAGGATCAATTACATTGCAGATCCTTCTTTGGATTTTGTCAAGAATCTCAAGATGAACAGCAGGGGCACCAGACAAGATATGGCAACAGTATTCAATGCACGGACAAATAGCAGCTTTGTAGATGTGTAAGGTGGACTCTGATGAGAAAAACCTTCTGGTATGACACACTGAACCAACTTTCCTTGCAGTAGATGCAACTATTGATTCAATGTAGTTGTTCTACTTCAAGTAGGTCAAAAACATGAGGCTCAGAAGATGCAGTCAGTGTTATTGGCGAAATGTATAGGAAAGTCAACCACTTGCATGAGAGATTGAGTGATTGAAAAGTAAAGGGTTTGGATGCCAGTGAGGTCAGTGAGGGAGTGTTTAAGCCACCTGGTATGGTGGGGGGCATTAAAGTCACCAAACATGAATGTTTGCAAACAGGTGTAGAGAGATGGCCTTGTCTATGTTATTGGAAATATAATCTAGCATGCAACAGTCTTGAGAGGAAGGTGAACGGTAGAGAAAGAAGAGGTAGCTGACTGAGAAGTAGCAAGAGACAGAGACACATGTATGAATGGTTTGGAGATTCAAGAGAGATTCTCTGAGCCAGTGGGAGATGTTCATGGGCATAAATTCCTAGGCCATGCATATGAACTTCAGAGTCCTTTCTAAGGAGATGAAGGTAGCCAGGAATCGAAAAATCAGAGGAGAGGATTGAGGAGTTATGGTTAGTTTTGCAGAGAGCTAGGATGTTCGGAGACTTTTTAAAGAGGAATCATTCCACACTGCAGAAGTTGATACGAATACCACAAATGCTGGAGAAGGAAAGGTTAAGGGGTTCAGGTGATTTTGCTGAGCTGGTTTTGGTTTATATCTTTGGTTGTTTATAGTCATGTGTTATATTGGTAAGGAAAGGCCTAGGGTAGTAGTAGCAGTTGGTCATCTAATGTAACATGTGCAGGAAGGGAACTGGCACAGACTGCAACATTATGTGTCTTCAAAATTGGTGGGGAGGGGGGGGCTACAATTACATCTTCTTTTTTCTTTTCGTATAAAGAGGAAAAGTAAAAAAAGAGAACTACGAACTCTTTTAAAATGCATACGCGTATCCCCAGCCGGTGGTCAGGAAACAAAAAATCAGCGTTAAATGTTACAAACCAAAATCAAGATTAACACTGCGTTAAGATGATTAGTACAAACATAAATGAAATTTTCTAGGAGAAAAGTATGAAGACGTTGCAGAGAAACAAGACAAAAAATATTAAATTAAAAACAAAAGTATACATTACATTAAAAAAAGACTCACTCTCAGTATTTTTTTTGCTGGGGAAATAAAGTTGTCAATGACAAAAATATAAAATTGTCAATGGTAAAAATAATTCTAGATTTAAATCTGAATTCTGATCTATCTTAATAAAATTACTAATAGCTTCATGAATTTTAAAGTTAGAATTAATATATTTTAAGAGAATGTGGTAATGTTATCATCATAGTTTTGTAGATATATAAAGACGTATGAAGAATCATACAAAATATATAGATTTGTTTTGAGAAATTTTGTTACTGGCTTAACATTTTCAACTATTTAAACCAGCCTGTATTGGGAAACATGGTAAAAAGTCACATACATAATTAGACAGAGAGGAAAACAGTAAGTGACTGAATGTCACTGCAAACCATTGATAATGATTTCAGTACCTAATGATTGGTTTCTTGCTTTCTTAGATTGATTTCAACTCATCCTCATATAATAATAATAATAATAATAATAATAATAATAATAATAATAATAATAGTAATATCATCATCATCATCATCATCTTTGTAATTGATTGTTGCAGAGAAAAGTAACCAAAGAGAATGACAGATCACAAGACAGAATAAAATATAATCTGAAAACTGACTTGATTTAACATGTTCATTTTTTGTTGGAAGAATTATAAGAGCCATAAAATATATCTGCAGAATATATGTGAAAAGAAAGTGAAGGAAAGAGTGAGACTGTTATTTGTGGGCCACCATTAGTGTACAAGCTTGAAACACTATCATTTTAACAATATAAACTGTAAAATTATCTGATATCATTATCAGTGCTTACATAGGATCAATAATGTCAGTTCTGTTGGCATTTTGCAGTTATAAATGATAGCTCAGCTTCAATTTTAAGACAAATGCTATTGGGTGACAGAAAATGAAGGAGTTTCCAAAACCACTTGGCAAAAATGATAACACACCATCAAAAGCAGACGCAAGTAATCACAGATGATGGATTTATCATTGACTTATAAATATAAGTATTTATGACATTAATCATGAGGGAGATATTTAATACTGAATTCATTTCTGTCAAACTATTTGCAATACATTTCTATGATCAGTTATTTTCAGTGTACTTTTATAGCCTTCTGATGGTTGCTCCTTGTTGTGATAGAGAGGCTTGTGTGGTTCAGTGACTCTGAGAGCAATGCCATCAGAAGTTCTAAACTCCTTTTAGCAAGGTCAAAGACAAGGACCCAGACTAAGCACAACCAATCCCAACAGTGGAACAAGCAGATGACAATTACAACATTACGCATGATGGACATGCTACAGAAGGCACCACTCAAAATCATAACAGAGTTGGTGGCATTATGTTGCAGTTTTATAACTTATTTCTGCATGTCTCATTCCAGATGTACCACAGAGTTAGGTAATGAAATCAAGTGTGTGGGTCACATTCTGGCAAGCTGAGGTCCACCTTAAACAAATTCACACCACAGGCACTTTCTTCTACTCTGATTTTGTTTCACCTCCAACCAAAACTTGCAAAGGCAAATGGCGACAGGGAATGGATGACAGGAGCAGGTTTCAGTGAAACTGGAAGCTTCTAGATCTGAACCTGCATGTTGACAAGCAAATTTAGTCATCAATGCCAACATCATAAAGGAAGTGATCAGCAAAGGAGAAATTAAGTTATTGGATATGTGATAAAGCCACTAATGTCAAATTTTATAGTGAACAGTTTTTAAAGCATTTGGAATGGATTTTACATAAAAATTCAATTCCAATGCATAAAATTATTTGCAATCAAAGTAATTCTCCATGAAGATCTACAGTAAATAATTTGCAAAGGATTTTTACAGAAAATTATTAATTTATACTTGAAAAATTCATATAGTATTTCTATTTGCATTTGTCAAATAAAAGGAACTGTTTTAATACCCTAAAGAAAAAAAATTAAATGCATTTTGAGATTATGTCATTCTTGGATTCTTTTGATGAAATATCAAAAAACATTGTAAGAAGACTAAACTATGAAGGTTATGATAAATTTTATCACCTTAAACATTACTGCAAAAACTAATTTTATTTTTCTCAGGAGTTTAAAGCATTTCTTGAATAAAATTGTTTAAGAATGTTATCAAAATTACCAAAATGAATAGACTTAAAAGTGACTTTAACAGATATTATTAGATTTTCCATAATCATTTTGTTTCTGTCTGTTAATACCAGAAATCAGGTAATTAAAGTAAAGTCAATCTCACAAACAAAACTCATGAAAAACCTGGGCTTATTTCCAAACAGCAAAACTAACAAAGTTTGAACAATTTGATATTCATAATTTGATCAGAAATAAATATACTAATATCATGGGCTGTTTATACGAAACAGTAATGCTTTATGAAAGCTGAAAGCATCATTGTTTATGTGCCACCATCACCTTTTTATTCTCCAAGTAATCAGAACTTGCTCTTCAATACAATTCTGAGAATTCTTTGTTCTTACAGACAGGCTGGGCAGTTTGCCTCAGAGTTAATTTTAGCATAATGCTCCTTTCTGTAAGTTAACGAATGAATCAAAGAAACATTATGACATCATAATGCAGTGGTATCTACAGTTGATATTGAAGATGAACTTAAACTAGTCAATTATAGAAATGCTTTCCACTGATATATGATAATGGAGTATTATTGAATTTTCTGCTAGTTTATGAAGGTTCTTCAAAGGCACACAAATCCAGTGCCACTAATAAGTCATAAGTTAAAAATAAACCAAACAAAATGATTGCCTTTGAATTTCTTAAATGAAGCATTTTCATTTTTAAAGAAACAAACTGAGTACTGATGATGTCTGTTTCTGTGGAACCATTTCAATTTTAAAACTATTCTATTCAAAAGATTCATGGAATTCAACAGTATTTCCCTTAAGACTGTTCACACTTCTGGAGATATTTTAGGAAGACACTCAGACCAAATGAATGGTAATAACACTTTCATTTTGTTTCATACAGATTAAAAATAAATATATAAGTGAACTATTGACATACACCTTTGTAATAAATACGCAGACACGTTATATATAGGACAGGTTGAAGATGTTGCATTGAGTCTGGTTAGTTTACTACATAATGTCATATTTTAATATATAAATTATTATTTTAATAATAAAATCATTATGAACTAATCAATATTGGTTAAACTTTCAGGACATACTTATATAAATATGATAAATATATACATGAATTTCAGTATATGATATCAGTTTTTTATTAGAAATATTTAAAGTAATTTATTTTGTGGTGTGAGATTTTATTATGCAACTTGAAAGTTTGTTCATCATATTTTAAATAATATATATAATAACATAGCTATTAATATTTATTTTTTAATTTCCGATATATAAATATATACTAATGGTTGTAAAAAATATAACATGAAATGGGAAACAAGTTATTATAAAGTTATTGAGTGATGGAAAAATTTTGGAAATTGCAAAGATGTTGAAAAGAGGTAAAAGATAAATAAAAAACAAATTGAAAACATTAATAAGAGTATGAAATAACTGGCTGTAAGAATGTCACAAAAAGAGATCAGAGAAAAATTGAAAGAAAGAAAGAAAAGTAGATTGACCAGCAAGAAAATATTTGAAAAAGTTGGGGTTATGAATGCAAACAGAGATAAGAAAAAAATGTAGATCATTAGCTAATGATATAAAAACAACCAAACTACCATACTTAAGTAAACAGTACAAAAAAAAATCATCTAAGTTGGGTGAAGAAGTTTTCAGTAACTTTCCGTGATGAAAGTAGAGCTACATTTGATGGAACTAATCATTGGATCTGTAGTAACAGAAAAATAAATAAAAATAAACACATAATAACAAGGAAACCAAAATTTCACCATCTCTATAAATAGATGGATATTCAAAATTGCTTAGTTATGAAATCATATTTTGACTAACTAATCAAATACCATCCCAACCAGGATAAAAACATCATAGTCTAGTGAACGAAACAGGAAAAATATCAGTTTCCAACCAGGATATAAGGTCACTTATCATGAACTAATCAGAAGTCAAATGTCAGTTTTGAAGTGGAGATATGTATGACAAGATGGAAAGTCAACCTTAATCGAAATCAATGAATTGATTTTATCAGTTCTCCATTGATGTGATCATTGTAACATACCCAGAACTGAAATACAACATATGCATGACCCACAGTCTTACATAAACTTATACGATATCTACCTCCTTCAATCACAGACTGACAACCTTAGACATCCACACAGTCCTGTGTTGACACTAAACAAACATTTTAAGCAAGACAACGACTACATTTGAATATATATATGTTTTTTTCTGAACTCTCTCTTTTGTATTCACCAACTATCACTCTATCCTTCTCTCTCTATGTATTGTGCTATATAAAAATATATTTCATATATATAACACTCTGTGCCTTTTTCTTTCAATCTTTACACAGGGCAATTGGGACATTGTCATAAGATAACCTCCACCACCCAGCATAGTTCTGAGGTCTGGTCCTTTACCAGCAAAAATTCAGTTCATTCAGCTGGACATTTGATAATTGATGGGCATTTGTAGTAGTTGTCATCTTTTTTTGCTGCTGTCGGGAGTGTGATTACTTTGGAAATATGTGCAGCATAAATCTGTGTGTATTCTTGGCCCTCAGAAGGGCAGAAAAATGTCTTAAACAAATTGCTTAGTTTCTTCATGTCACACACTTGGCTGGTCTCTCTAATGGTCCCTTCTCTGTCTCTGCTTGTTGGCTGTCTGTTTATATCCCTTAAGAAAGGGCTCCAGGCTACTGGTGCAAAGCTTAGTTTCAGCTAATATCAAAAGTCTCCTTGTTTTTTCTTTTTTGATTAGCCAAATTCTTTTATTTTCCGGCATTCTTTTCGTTTTCATTCTCCTTCTCATAGCAGAAGTTGTGTATGGAACCTCTCTTATTTTGGTAGATTTCCAGGCACAGTGACTATAAATCGGGACCAGCAAACTTCTGTCGTTTCAAAGCTGTGTTCAGTCTTTTCTTCTTCTTCCTCTTTTTATTTGAGGGTTGACTTATCATTAGTTAAAGGAGAAGTATATAAAAAGAAGAGTAGAAAGAGAGAGAGAAAATAAGATATGGGTTTTAATTTTAATTCTTTTTTTTTGTTTATTTTTTTTTATCTGGGCTCACCCCAATACAATGTCAGGAAGACCATAATTTTTTCAGATATTATGTTAATCCTATATATATTCCTATTGCATTGTCTTTTGGATTTATTTATAAATACAATTTTATGTTTGCATTATAAAACCTATCACTTCATAAAGTTATGATCAATATTTTTAACAAGGATTGATATTATAATTTGAAAGTCTTATTATTTATATAAATATACCCTTTAAAAATTTTACCAACATCAGTTAGTTGATAGCAATTTTATTAGGAAAATATTGACTTGCATAATAAAATCTAACATAGTGTTGTGCCTACCTGTAGAACTGTAGACTGACTTTAACAATTGGGATAAACTAATTCCGTTTCCATATTTATAGTTGTTGCTTCAATGCCAAAATGTAAAATAATCTAAGTATAAAGGTTAGTCTTTTCTTTTGAAAGTAAATTTGATTTAATCAAGAATTTCCTTTTGAACACCTCCACACAAAACAAGTTTAACTTCCTTTTTCTTTTCTTTTCTTCAGTGGTAGAAGGCATTTTTAACATTCTTTCTTTTAGTATCTTGGTTTTTACAAAATTGATTTCATTAAAAGCCAAGCATTTGGGTCACATTCTTGACCTCTGGTCCCACCCACAATTTGTGTGAAGATTTTCTTTATGTGAAGAGAAAGCTCTTAAACCTCTCAAATAGAAAGACGGATACATAAAAGCATCTCTATATAACATGCCTGCCACAAGTTTATGCAAACATAAATTTTATGTAACAATTTTTAAACTTCAAAATTTCTTTCTCTTTTTTTATTTTTTTATGGACTTTTTGCTTAATAGAAAACTTGTTCTGTTTGCTCATTTCCACTTGAGATGATAATGAATAATGTCAGATTTTAGCGGTTTGGTTTGGTTTGGTTTAGTTTGGTTTGGTTTCTGCTTAACAGCTCTCCAACCAACTTATTTAAGGCCAGATAAAGGTTTTGAATCATGGAGGTTTTGCATATAGCTTGATGTTATATGTGGATAGGTTATAGTTTTGTTTACAGGTTAGTTGGTGAAAGTTATTTTTTCTTTTTAATCATTTATTAGAGATGCTTGTTACTAATACAAATAAGTTATTAGAGTTTCCATTGTTATTTTTTGTGGGGATCTTTATAAAATCTGAAGGGATCTTTTCCCTTTTTTCAGTATTCAAAATACAGCATGCGATGGATAAATTGTCGACATTATATATTTTAATTTTGCACATGTGCATTGTTTGTTTTTTTATTTTGTCAACTGTCCCATATAGTAGGGGTCAGTTGGGCACTATCTGCAAGACAAAGAACACCATGACGCAATTCACTCTACCAGAAATTTGGAAAGGGCATTCTATACTGCTTGGTATTCATGCTGGAAGCTCCAATATGAACATTTCAGAGTATTTGGGTGTCAATCTGAGGACAGTGCAGAGGAATCAGAAAGAGTTGGATGAGTCTAATGGTGATTATGAAGGTACAGCGGCTTGGAAAACCCATTCTGATAAGAAAAGAACTCCCGAGTTTGTTGGTCAGATCCTTAGACTCAACACACAGGGCTACATTAAGTGCCTTGAGGAGGTAGTGCTACCCTAGGTAAAGAGGATGACTGCTTTTTTTTTATCCATTTTTCAGACTCTAATGCCCGTATGATGCCAAGTTTTTTCCGTGTTTCTGTTAACGTGGTATTTAACTTCTCCCTGAAAGATTCATGAAATAAAAATAAAATTGTGTTTTTTTTTTGTTTTTTTTAAATAAAACTGGGGATATGTAAAAAAAAAAAACAAATATGTTACTAACTTCCTTTTTTTCTAAATCGGGAAAACTTTAAAAACTTTTTTTTACGATATTAAAAGAAAGATAACTTATTTTTGTTCATATACCCTCTGTTTTATTTAAAAAGAAAAAGAAAAACGACATTGTTTGTACTTTTAATTCATAATTTATCAGCTTTTTTAATATTTATTTCACTTCTAACAAGTGAGGAGTTTGCCACGTTAACAGAAACACGGTTCGTTTTTCTTTTAACATTGTAAAAAATGCAATGTCTTTTTAAATTATTTTATTTTTTTACGTAGTTGAAGTTAGCGGAGTAGTTAGACACAGAATTAAAAGTCCGATAAAATTAATTTCACTTTTAAAAACTGAAATATTATTATCATTCTTAGTCTATTTTTTGCTTAATAAAATTTCAACTATCTAAACAAAAAAATAAAACATTGCATTGTTTTACTACCGTGAAAATAATAATTAACGATTTTAAATCCGTATTAAAGCTAGGTCTATGATAAAAAAACAAAACAAAAAAAAATCAAACATTTGGTTCACTTATTCATTTAATTTTTTTTTTTTTTCACTAACAGTTCACAGACATGAAAAATCAAAATCAAAGAACTAGCGCCAAAGTCTGTACTTCTCACATAGGTGTGAAAAACTGGATTCATTAAAAATTCACTTAAATCCAACCCTACATCAAGCCCTTCAAAAATGTTCAAATTTTTTTGCCTTGAAGTGTATAGGATCCAGTCCAGACTCTCTATATTGTTCTCAAAACTTCAAAAATTAGACAAAAAAACATAGACTCCAAATTAAATTACACAACTAATGTAATTTGACTGGTTCAAAAATATCACGCGTCTGAATAATTTGACCTGATCAAAGGTACAGTTGCGCCAAAATTTTAAAACATTTTCAAATGACTTATATTGCTTATATAAACAACAAACAATTAAGAAAGAGGTAGTTGGGGGGAAAAATCAACTGAAAAAGATACACGGTACGTGACAACACTCATCGTAAAATAACTTTCAACTGAAGTCCAGACTATAAGTTAAAAATCCTTTTTTTTAACATAACCACAGTCTATTTCCTTCGTTAAATGCAAACTAAACTCACATTGGCAAACAACGAAGCAACAGACACTGAAATGTCAAACACAACATAAGTCACACCCAGACACACTTTTTCCACAAACTTTGAACTATTTATTTTGAATACAAATAATATTACATTGAATTGAATTTTTCTAAATTCACACAAATTACTCTACAACTTGTAGTCTATCAAATTAAAACATTACCTCACATAAAAATCTAAAAAGACAAGTTTATTTCACCATTTTAAACAACATTCATAACTTTTGTTTTGTACATTTGTTATATAAAAATCTATTTATTTGTACAATTTCTCTTGTCTGAATAAACTTGTTTCTTCTTGTGGTTATTATTTTGTGGCATTGTGTCTAATATAAATTAGTGAGGGCAGTTGACCCCAACAAGTGAGGTTTAACCCCACCAGTTGACAGCATGTTTTGGAGACAATTTTTTTTTCATTTGAACCCTATCTTCTTTAGCACTGTTTTTTTTTTGCAAAAAATATTGAAATTATGCTATTGTTTTTTTTCTTTTCTGAAAACTCACAGCAACCAAAAGTGCCGCCTGGGGGCGGACAGCTCCCTCTCCCTCTGCCTCTGCCTTGCTATGCCACTGGGCTGCTGGAAGATCCTATGTCTGGCAAAAGGTTTCTGCATCATGCCACACAAGCAGGAGAGCCCAGTCATAACAGTCAGACAATTTCTATGACTACATCACCCCTTAAATTTGGCCACCTAACTCCCCCCTGGACTGCAACCCCCTTGATTATTATGTGTGGAGTGAAGTTGAGTGAGAGACCAACAAAAATCCTTGTAATACCAAAGATGATCAGAAGGCAAGGATTATGGCAGCATTCACCATATTAAACAAGGAGACCATCCAAAAAAGTTGCAGGAGATTCTGAAGTCATCTGGAGCATGTGGCTGGAGTCAATGGTGATTTTATTGAATAAATTTACTCTTTAAAATTTTAAAAATATTTTTGTGTAATTTTGGTAAATATATCTGTTAAAATGAGATTTTGCCATAATTTAGACGACAATTTATCCATTGTACATTGTATATTAAAGCTTGTATGTAGTTGGGTGATTTATATTTTGGTATAAATTTCAATTTCCTTTAAGAAGTTAAGGATATTGTTTTATTTAGTGTTTTAAAAGAGTTCTTTTGTATTTGCTTGATAATTTGTTCTAAGTTGATTGAGATGATGGCAACTTATAGTATGTTTCAGTGTGAGAGGTACTTGATATCTGTTGCATGATGGGGGAGTTTCAATTTTTAGTAGATGTGTGTGTGTAAGATGTGCATGTCCTATTTAGAGTCTGGATAAAACTATTTCTTCCCATCTTATTTTTCTGAAATCTGACGGCCATTCTCTTATAGTTGGTTGAATATTGTATCATTTGTTAGGCTTTGAGTTCTTGTCATTTTCTTATGATTTGTTCTTTTGTTTCTGAAGTCTGTAGGATTTTAAGGAGCACAGACTGAATAACTTATAAAGTGTTTGTTAGTCATTTAGTTTCATGTGATACATATTTTATGCTACATCTGCAATAACTGCAACATATAGTATATGAAATGTATGTACAACCATAATAGTTTTTATAGTACAAGTGAATTAAAAAATAAAATTTCATTGCTTGATAAAAAATGTTATTGAATAGGAAAAGGTAGATATTCTATTCTGACTGTAGATATAAAGTGTTGTGTATGTTTCCATGTTTATATGCCTATCAATAAAAATATTTTAAAATTATTGTTTTTCTATTTACAACTTTTAAAAAAGCACATCATTTTAAAATGTTCATAGGCTCTTTGCATTGGCTTTGCTGACAATCTCTTTCACTTCCTTTTACACATTTTAGCACTTTTTGTTTGGTAAATATTTTTCAGTATATACACATATGAGCACACTGGTAAACATCAATGCAGAAAGTTTCATTTTTGGTGCATTCGGAAAAATGTTAAATCTATATGCAGGTGTAAAACATCATGAATAAATGACATGTCACTTTTATATAATAACAATCTTTGATGCCTCTTTCTTCTTTATATACTTTCTTTCTTACATCTGGCTAAATGTTATTTGGGATTCACACCTTGTATATGTGCTTATATATGTTTGCAAGTCTTTTACTAGAAATTTTGATCTTAGCCATTTGTGCTATCAGGAGAATCTTTATCCCATCTATATTTCTCACTTTATGGCAACAGAATATTTGGGAGACAACACAAGATGTATTTATGATACTGAAGCCAAAGCTAAAGAAATCAAACTGGATAATAAGATTCATTGTTGCCATGATATTAAGAAATTTTGAGGATCATCATGTGTCTTTCAGCATGATTAAGTACAATGGATCAATTTCCTGACTACCAAATCAGAAGCCTAAATTTCTAATCAATAAAGAGGAGAGACCATATAGGTATAAACTTCTGTCCATATTGAACTATTGTTCAACTTTATACACCCTTTTACTTAGCCTCAAAAAATGCCTTGGATATGCAACTGTAATTCAGATAATAATTATCTCTATTTCAGCACCTCAAGTTGTTATTTGGAGTATCTTTCTGTGGCACTCTCAACCCTAAAGAAATCGTTTTAAATTGGCTTTCAAAGGATACAGTAGTCTTTCAAAAGTGAAGTGCATTTTGTGAATGACCTAAATATCAAAGGTGGGTATCAAGAACTATGGTGTGTTTGAGATGCATAGGACAATTATGCAACGAGAAGAAAAACAATTAAGTGAGAAAAAGTCCTGAGCTGTGAGAAGAATACGATGCCAATCGATAGGAAAAGCAAAAGAAGGTAAAAGAAGATGAAGGAAACCAATAAGACAGTTGATAAGAAAAAGAAAAAGAAAAATCAGTAGAAAATGAAAACAAATAGGTAAAATCAGTAAAATGAAGAAATGTAAAAATTGAGAAAAATGAGATAAAAAAAGAAGAGAAATGACAAAAAAGGATAAAGGGAAATAAAGAAAATGGTAAAAAAGAAGGCAAAAAAAAATTGAAAGCAAAAATGGAAGAGTTGAAGAGGAGAAAAAGAAGTGTAGAAGAAAGGTTAGAAGAGAGAAGGCAATTAGAAATAGAAAAGATAAAAGTGATTGTAGAAAAAAAACTTAAAAAGTGAAATTAGAAAGAAATCTATAGAGAAGAAAAAATAAACAGAAGAAAGAGGATAAAAAGAAGTAAATAATAAGAGAATAAAAAAGAAGAGAACAAATAAGAGGAAGAGGAGAAAGAATAAAAAAGAGGAAGAAGAAGAGGAGGAGAAAGAATAAAAAAGAGAAGGAAGAAGAATAAAAAGAAAGAGGAGGAAGAAAAAGAAGAGAAGGAATAAAGAAAAAAACTAGATCTACTCAAACATGTAAACTGAGTCTAGAGATTATATGCAAGTTATGAATTGGTATAAAGAGTTGCGTCTTTAATGTTAAAAGTCCTATTATGATGTTTAGATTCTACTCAATATTATTAACTTAGATATATAGTGATAGAGAAAACTATTGTTTTTGGTTGGAAAAATTTTACTAAGTTAACAAAACAGACTAATTTGACTGTCAGTAGTTTATTTGCAACTATTTATTTTGATACTTTTACATTATTATACCTTGTAAAACTAATGTAAAAAAATAATATGAAAAAATTTTAGAACAAATTCGTCAATTTCTTAAAGGAAAAACAAAAAAAAATTTTATTTTAAAAATAAAAAATATATTAACAAAAAAATAATAAGAACCTCCTAAAATGTATTGCACAAATCCTCCTTTCTTTTCAATAACTCTTAGCAGCCTATTGTCAACATCTGATGTTAGATTTGCAATTTTAGCAGCTGGTAAGTTGTTTTCAGCAACTTTAACTGCCTCCCAGAGGTCACACTTGCTGTTGAATTGCCTTCCATTAGAATAAATATCTCTCTTGAGGATGCTCCACAGGTTCTCAATGGGATTCAAGTCACAGCTATTTGAAGGCCAGTCCATAAGAGAATCTTCAACAAATCCCTTTTCTTTCAACCAGGATTTAGTAAACTTTGATGCATGATTTGGTGCATTGTCTTGCATAAAGATCATAGATCTACGCTTGGCTAAAGACTGGTTATCAAGCCATTCAAAGAAATATTGCTCTAGAAAATCACAGTAACTTTTGGAATTCATTTTAACCCTGTCTTTCAGTTTAAATGGACCCACAAGCTCATTACCAATAATCCCAGCCCATATCATGATCCCACCACTGCCTAGTTGGCATTTAAAAAATTTTCTTGAGTCATGTTGCTTGCAAACCCATCCTTGAGCCCATCCATCGGGCCCATCGAGGGTGATCCTTGATTTGTCTGTAAAAAGCACTTTACTGAAATCAGTTTTCATTTATTTTTTTGCCCACTGCAATTTGGGTTTCTTATTAATTCTCTTCGGATATGTGATAGATCTCGCTTTGTTAAATTCCTGAATTCAGCCTGAGACTTTTTTTCCTTGGTTGAATTCCTATTTGACATATTTTCTTGATTGTTCGATGATCCCTTTTCAAATCCTTAGAAATTTGAAGCGAAGACTTTCCTTTGCTAATTTCTTTGATTATATAGTTCTTTTCATTCATTGTTAGTTCTTTTTTTACAAGCCATAATACTAGTTCTTGCAAATAATCTCTTGACACTGCAAATTGCTATAATTACTGAAAAAATAGTAAATATCAATCTGAAATTGAAAATTGGGACTTGTTTACTCGCTATCCATAATAGTACAAATTATTTCATTGGATAACATGTATCTATGAATTTTACATAAAATATTTGACAATACCTCTTTTGCATATAATCTCTAGACACAGTTTATATTATACACAGACCCTTGATGACACACACCACGAGAACCATAGCCGTAGATATCTCAAAGGCTTTTGACATGGTGTGGCACAAAGGTTTGCTATACAAGATCTCCAGCTATGGAGTCACTGGGAGGGTTTCCTCAATTATAAAATCTTTGAAGGTAGTTATTAATGGCCAGTACTCAGAGGCCCTGGTGGTCAACGCAGACGTGCCTCAGGATCACTTCTCGGACCAATCTTCTTTCTGATTTACATAAATGATCTGCCTAAGAATATACTCTGATCATTTGTAAACAATGATACAACAATATACTGGCAGACCTCTAAAACTCTTGATGATCAGAGATTGGCAGCTGACCTTGATTCTGATCGAACACTAAAACTTCTCAGAGGGGGAAAAAACTGGCTGGTTATATTCAATGCCTTGAAAATCAAACTGGTTACATTCCATCACCACTGATCAGACCCTGAATTATTGCCAGTTACAATGAATGGATGTCCTCTCGGGGAAGCTACATGGCTTGAGAGAATATTCGGCTGATATATATGATCCATCACTAAAGATGCAGGTAAAATGATTGGCTCCCTGTTCTGCTCCAGTAAGTACCTGACTTCTCATGCTATCCTCTACCTTTATAAAAGCCAGATAAGGTCCAAAATGGAGTACTGTTGCCATATTTGGGTGGGAGTTGACTAGTCCTCACTTTCCAGTCAAAAGCATCTCTGAGTCCTTGTTGGAGAAGAATTATTTTCCACTCTCCAACCTTTCTATCACAGGCAGGATGTGGTGAGTCTCTCACTGCCACTACCACCATGGAAAGTGCTCAGACAAATTACATTCCTTAATTCCACCAGGTTTAACCTTCATGGCCAGGACTCGCCATACCATCTACATAGCAGCAAATCACCCACATTCCCTCCATATTCCATCAGTTAGAAGTAAATTCCCCTCAAACAGCTTCTTCCCACAAACCACTGCCCTGTGGAACAGACTCACAAGAGAATGTTTCCCCGATCACTACAATTTTAACCTGTTGAAGTCTAGAGTCAGCTATTATCTTCACCCTCCTATCCATATAAACTACCCCTTAATCTAACCTTCTACCTCGAGTAAACTCTGGACCTTGTACAGGGTGAACATTACTGTAAAAAAGAAAATCCACTAAATATAATGTGTATATATATATACATATATATATATATATATATATATATATATATATATATATGTGTGTATGTATGTATGTATGTATGTATTTAAAAAAATAGAAAAATATTCATCCTCTGACAAGATTTCTGCCAAGATTTATGGAATATTCAATCCTGTAGATGTAGGTGGATTAAAAATGCTGTTTAATTAAAATATGAGTATCCATAAAAAAATAATATTTAAACAAAATAAATTAAAAATAAAAATATGTCAGATTTAATCCATTTCCTAATATATATATATATATATATATATATATATGCAATTGATTTGATATAATTTTGAAAAATAGAGAAAACTAAAAATTAATCAAATACAAAGTGAATTCAGAATTTTTTGCTTCAATCAGAAAGTCTTTAATTAGCATAAATTTTCTCCAATTAATTCGATTTCCAAATAATAATGCTTTTTCTTTCCTAAAGCCATATATTACCAATATATACTTCAACTCATATATTCTTGTAAGAAAATACTAATAAATACATATATCAAGTAGGCACTAAAAAACAAAATTAACCTAACCTTATGTTTTAAGTTTAAATTAATATTTTTTTTAATTTAAATAAAAACTTTTTCTATGATCTATAAAAGTCTGCCTTTTCTATAAAATTCAGATAAGAAAATAAACCCTTAACTAGTGCTGGAATGTTATAACCGAATTTAAAAAATACATTCAAGATTGCTTAAACCATGGATTTTCCATCATATCATCTTCACTAACAAGTAAATTTTTTTTAAATTGACAAAGAAACAAAATAAAGTCAATTAAAACAATTGAAAAATGATTTTTTTCAGATTGTGATAATCAGTGATATAAACAATAGTTATCCAAATTCTGTCAGGATAGTTACATGCAATCTCCATTTTCATTATTATCCATTCAACGTGTTTTCTCTTCATATTTCAATCTATTTTTTATTTTTAACTTTCTGAGGATAATATAAATAAACATTTAACTATTTATAAAATCACCTATATTAATTTGTTTACCAAATATTAACTACAAAGGTAGTTTTCAGAATTAGTTTCATTTTAAAATTAGACCAAGTTTTTGTGAAGGTGATGATTCACAGAGTTCTTCCAAATGTCTAATATTCTTATCAGCATGTTTTGTTAAAAGCAGAAAAAGCAGACATTTATCTCATGAAATAATTCACGTCAAGTCTCTTTTGTGTTCATTCATTGAAGCTCATGTTGAGACTTTAAAATATTTTTTTTGTTATTGGCCCCAAGATGTCTAGCTCACTGAAGATGAAGATGGCAAAGACTTAAAAAATAAAAATAAACTGTATAAGTTGTTTCAGTTTTATAAGCACTTATTGAAACTGGATTATTTTGTGATTTCCAGATGAAAAGTTAAACATTTTGTCCAACTGTTGTTTTTTTAAAAATTTATGCTTGACTAGAATTCTCTTTATCCTTGACAGTTAATATATCTGTTTGGTGAAAGGAATAAGCAAGCATCTGTTTCTGAATATGATATCAATCCTCGTTGAGAGGGCTAATGTATATATGAAGAAAGATATACACAGTTTTTCATGTTCCCTAACTACTACTGCTGGGAGATCGTGAAAAAAAAACCCCTAAAAAACAACCTGAGCTCAAGAAGACTCACAATTAGACAGAACAAAAACAAAATTGAATTTATATCTTTGTCGGGTTTTAACACAAAATTGACGTCTGTGTACTACACACACATACTTTTAAGTATTTCTATACACATTCGTAAGTGTTAATTTATTTTCAAGTGTTATTCTTACCTTCATTTTTAAGTTTGAGGTTGGTTTGTATTTTGAATAAGTATAAAAGAACTAGGAATTGTCAAATGCCTGTTTCTTATACGCCAATAACAAAATCAAGATGAAGATGACATAGAAAGCAGGATTCTTCACTTTTCTTAGGACATATGAATTTGGACATAATTTTAATACAAAGATAAAAGAAAACTGCAGAAACTCCAAATATGAGCTAATAATGACATCTCACCCTCAATTCTAGAAGACAATAGATTGTCATTAGCCTGAGGAACAGCTCAGAATGCAAGCTACGAATTGGAGTTGTCAGAATTTTTTTTTACAATAATGTTTACCCTGTACAAAGCCCAAGAGCCACTCAAGGTAGAGGGTTACATAGTAAAAAGCACAGTTTATGGGGATATGTGTGTAAGATAATGGTTGAACCTAAACTTGAACAGGTTAAAATGGTAATGATCATGGACACATCCTTTTAGAAGTTGATTTCACAAAGTAGTGGTTCATGGGGAGAAGCTGTTCAAGGGGAACTTACATCTCACCAAGAGAATGAGGATAGCTTACTACATGGCACGTCTTAGCCATGAAGATTATTATTATATAACTGGTGGATTTAAGGAACATAGTCCTTCTGTAGCCTTTCTATGGAAATAACAATAGAGTATCAAGAGGCAACATTTCATCTGTGAGAAAGGGGTTGTAAAGTGGAAAATAATTCATCACCTACAAGGACATGGAGGCACTTTTGAACTCTATTGAGACTGGAAAGTGAAGGCCGGTCAGCTTCTACCCATATATGGCAGCAGTAAGCCATATTCAGCCTCATCTGGCTCTTGTAAAGGTAGAGTATAGCAGGAGGAGTCAGAAACTTACGGCAACAGAACAGGGAACTGACTATTTTTCCAGCATCTTTAGTGTTGGATCTTATATCGTGCAAGTTCCACTTGCGGGGTCTGGATTGACCTTATGTCACAACAGGAACTCAGTTTCAACCAAAATTCAGTTGCTTATTATATTTTACATTCGGCAAGGTGCTATGGTATTTAAAACAACCACTATTATTTAGAATGTAAGTATTAAGTGATTCCTACTTATTAGACTACAATGAATATGGTAATTACAAGCAATAATCTTACTACTCTGGAATAAAGGCAGCATAAAACCTATACAGATCAACTAATTCACAATATTGGTATTTTAATCTTATTTTAATAAACTAATGTAATTATAAAGTATTTTAAAAGTTACAAAACTGGAAAAAATCCAACTCCTAAAAATGGCAAGGCTTTAATTATGTTTATTAAATTGCTGTAGTGCTTTGCTGGTATGTAATCTAAGAAAGGCAGCTTTACAATACATCTTTACTTAGAGTCTGTCTATATTTCTGAGATGAGGTATTATGTACAGTATTTACATTATTCGGACTATTGTCCTCATCTTTGTCGCCATATTTGTCACAACGTTTCGGCCGTTGTACGCTCCGGCCTTCTTCAGGTGGTTGGAATTTCGAACCGAACCCTTTATTTCGATCACTGGGGTAGACTGTTCTAGTTCCACGAGCCATGTTTGATGGATGTCAGTTATCAGTTATCTCCTGGTAATTTTTCCCTCTGAAAGTTCTCCACTGCCTGAACCGGGTATTGAACTCACACTCTTTGGGTCTGTTACTGGATCTAACCAATGCCTTTATCCACCGTACCATGTGTCCTTGAGGACATCTGGGTATGAATTTCTGAGTATTATAAACCTAATTTTTCAGCAACCATTTTTTACCAGTACTCATATTGCAATTTTGCTGTTATCATTGCATGTTCTTTACCAGATCTCATATTGCAACTTTTTTTTTTGTTATCATTGCTGTTCTCTGGCACTCCTTATTACTGGTTCCCATATTGTATTTATTTCTATGCTTGGCCGACTCAGGAGATTTTTGTGGCCTAGCATATGTGCTGATTCCTTAAGTTTACGAATTTTCCAATGGTGTTCCCTGTCTATGATCTCAACCTGATCCCACAGGGGACGGTGATCTCCCTTCTCTCTCCATATGTGGTCAGCCACGCCTGATTTTTCTACTTCCCCTCGCATTACAGCTTTCTGGTGTTCTTGAAGCCTTACCTTGAGGGGGCGGCCTGTTTCTCCTTTATATTCCTTTCCGCAGCTGCACGGGATAGCGTACACACAGTCTTTAGTCCCGTTCTCCTCTATGGGGGGTCTCACTCGAGAGAGATATCTGCGAAGTGTTGTCACGCTTTTGAAGGTTGTCCTGATGTTATGAAAACGGAACGCAAGCTGTCACAGATCCTAGTCAAGAACAAGGATCACTTCACACCCAAAATGTATAGGCAGTTATAGCAGCGTTACACCAAGCTACCTCACATATACGGTCTCCCTAAGATTCACAAAGACGGTATTCCGCTCAGGCTGATTGTAAGTTGCCAAGGCTCGGTGTGCCACCCTCTGAGTCGCTTCCTTGTAGATATAATTGACCCATTGATCGGAAAGTCTCCTTCATATGTCCGAAACTCAGCCCACTTCGTGGAAATAATCAAAGATGCTCCCATCCTATCCAACCAGATGGTGAGCTTGGACGTGGTGAGTTTGTTCACCAAGGTACCCACGGAGGAGGCACTCTCGGTAGTCAGGGATAGATTGACCTCTGACACTTCCCTAGAAGAACGGACCAGTATTGCAATAGATAATCTGATGGAGATGTTGACTTTCTGTACACAAACAACACACTTCGGATTGGGATCACACATATATCGACAGGATGAGGGCTTAGCAATGGGCTCGCCATTATCACCAGCAATGGCGAATATATACATGGAATACTTTGAAGAAATGGCATTAGAATCCATATCTCTCAAGCCAACTATATGGTTAAGGTACGTAGATGACACCTTCATACTCTGGCCACACCAGGAAGATGTCCAGGTTCTACTGGACCATGTGAACTCAATAAGACCATCGATACAGTTCACAATGGAGAAAGAGAGTAACAACACACTCCCATTCCTGGATGTACTAATATCTCGAACAGAGCATGGGTTCAAGACATCCGTATACCGTAAACCAACATTCACTGGACAGTACCTCAATTTCAACTCCCACCATCCATACAGCGTAAAGAAAGGGATCGTCCGTTGCTTACAACACCGAGCAAAAGTCATAAGTGGCGACCCAGAGACATTAGATAAGGAATTGGTCAGTATAAGTAGTACCCTACAACGTAACAACTACCCTGGGTACATGGCAGCAGCCCCCCCAAAACTGGGATAGGCGGGTACAAGAGGAGGAGGAGGAGGAGGACAACAACACTCAGAAAACAGTCTGCCTGCCTTATGTGAAGGGGTTATCAGAGAAAATACAAAGGATCTGCGGTCCATATAACATCAGGACAACCTTCAAAAGCGTGACAACACTTCGCAGATATCTCTCTCGAGTGAGACCCCCCATAGAGGAGAACGGGACTAAAGACTGTGTGTACGCTATCCCGTGCAGCTGCGGAAAGGAATATAAAGGAGAAACAGGCCGCCCCCTCAAGGTAAGGCTTCAAGAACACCAGAAAGCTGTAATGCGAGGGGAAGTAGAAAAATCAGGCGTGGCTGACCACATATGGAGAGAGAAGGGAGATCACCGTCCCCTGTAGGATCAGGTTGAGATCATAGACAGGGAACACCATTGGAAAATTCGTAAACTTAAGGAATCAGCACATATGCTAGGCCACAAAAATCTCCTGAGTCGGCCAAGCATAGAAATAAATACAATATGGGAACCAGTAATAAGGAGTGCCAGAGAACAGCAATGATAACAAAAAAAAAAGTTGCAATATGAGATCTGGTAAAGAACATGCAATGATAACAGCAAAATTGCAATATGAGTACTGGTAAAAAATGGTTGCTGAAAAATTAGGTTTATAATACTCAGAAATTCATACCCAGATGTCCTCAAGGACACATGGTACGGTGGATAAAGGCGTTGGTTAGATCCAGTAACAGACCCAAAGAGTGTGAGTTCAATACCCGGTTCAGGCAGTGGAGAACTTTCAGAGGGAAAAATTACCAGGAGATAACTGATAACTGACATCCATCAAACATGGCTCGTGGAACTAGAACAGTCTACCCCAGTGATCAAAATAAAGGGTTCGGTTCGAAATTCCAACCACCTGAAGAAGGCCGGAGCGTACAACGGCCGAAACGTTGTGACAAATATGGCGACAAAGATGAGGACAATAGTCCGAATAATGTAAATACTATCTTTACTTAGTATTTAACTTTGCCAAATTTAGTGGCAAAACTATATATGCTAAATAAGTTAATTTTACAATATTTTCCATCAATCTTATTATCACAGGATGGGAAAATTCTGATTTTATAGTTGATATCGAAGTCATTTTTGTGATGATTTTTAAAAACTTTGGATTCCATATTAAAAAATGCAATATATAAAATTTTGTATTATTTTGAATCACTTTTACAATTCAATGAAAATTGGACATTTTCATTAAAATAATGATAAAAGTAATTGAATTTTAATCATATAATTATTATTGAAAAACTGTCATGCAACATAATTAATATTTTTTAAATTAAACATTGAATGTTGGGATGTTCTTTACCTTAAAAATAGATATTTTATAAAATGTTTTCTTGTTTTAATAAGAATAATATTTGCTTTGGTAAATTTGTTGCTAGTGAATGTTTTTGTAGCAATTCACTAAATACCATATACAGTGTATAAGCTGACTTCATGCATAGTGTGACCCCAGAATTGTTTTGCATGGATTTTAACCTCTGAAGAAAAAAATATGTGTATAGATCAACTCATTGCTGAAAATGCATGATGTTTAACCTCTTCAAAAAAAATTGCCTGTGTATAGTGTGTGACCGCCCCCTATTTTTTGTGTAAAAAACTGATCCTGAAAACTTGCACTATATATGGAAACTAAAAAAGTAATTTTGGCGATGTAACCTAATAAGATTGTGTAAATAGATGGCAAAAAAGGGAGGGATAGGAAGAAAATAAACAATGCATAGAGCTACAAAGGATAGGAAGTTGTAGAGAACCATGATCACTCATGTGTAACATGGTATATAAAAGAAGAAAAATATTACTTAATAAATACATTTCTCATGTCTTAAATATTTTTCTTTCCACTTGAGACATTGGTATCATTTAATAAATTAGAAAAGAGAAATTATCTCCATTATTTAACATAAAGGTTTTGAATTGTCTGCTTTATTAGATTATGAAGCATGAGATACAGTTTTGCACTCATAGGCATTGAATTTTTGTGAATTAAATTTTTTATCATGAAGGAAGTTTTTAGAAAGTGCTATTAGGTATTTGCAAAGGTTTCCAACAACATCTGGTTATTTAGCAGTATATTCAGTCTTTAGTTTTCAAACTAAACACACTACTAAAGAACAATCTGGATTTCTGATTATCATTTCATACTGCAATCACAATATATTAATGTTTCTAATTTAACAAAAATCTGTTTAAACTTGAACTTGACTAACATGTAAACATGGTAAACAAAATGCTAACATGCAAACAAAATATAGTTGTGGGAGAATCAATATTTAATTAACAAAAAGCATGTGTGGTTGATTTTGTTAATATTTCAATTTTTATTCATGTTATTCTCAGAACATTATCTCGTGATTTTATGATGAAAAAGCATTATAAATTATGAAATGAAAAAACCTGTGTAAGCATGAGTGCTTACCCAGGTTTTTTCATTTGATATTAGGCAAAAATGTTTATTTGCATCAACCTCAGAGAAGTAAGATTAAAAAAACAAATAGAAATAAATAAAAAATAAAATATAAAGCCAAATGTGACAAATTCAGATAAACAGAAACAAAGTTAATGCTACCTGTGATCTGATTGGTAAAGACATTTTGAAAAATAGAATCATTTGAGGTTAACAATAAATAAACAACAATATACACCTTGGCAATTTCAAAGTTTACATTTTGTATTTTCACTGAATTTGATCTTTTGAATGATAGTTTTAAATCATAAATCTTATATCATTGGAAATTAAACTTGAAATAAGAAAACTTTGCATTAACTACAAACAATTCCCATTGAGAAGAAATTCAGTAATATTTCTCTTTACAGACCAAACTAAAGAATATCACAAACAATGGTGATATCTGTATTTTAAGCTGTTTTTTCATCTTAAAATAATTTGCCTTGAACAAAGGAGAGAAAAAGTTCTTTCTGCTATTTTAATGAAATCTAAATTTTGTAAGATTTTCTAAAGATGTCAGACAAGTGCCAAGAGCAGAAAAAATTCCAAAAATAAGAAACTTTGCAACTTCAGAAAAAACAAAAAAATAAAAAAAATATTTTTCAGAGAATCTTTTAAGTGTAAAAGTTAAAGAAAAAAATTAAAAATTGAATTGCTTTGTTCTGTTATATTTCAAGAAAGTGAGATCTAATTGTTATGGCTGTTTTCAGCATAAAAACATTTTTCATTCATATCTTTACATGCTATTTAGATTTATAAAAGTTTTATCATGTGTAAATCAATGTACAGCACTGAATGAATTGCTGCTCTCACAATCAGAAGCTGTGGTCATGGTATTTTCAAAGATTAACTTAGATAACACACATGCAGACATTCTTCTCTTCTTAATCCAAAATGGTATCAGGATGCCTCATCAAAAGTGGATAATAACTACTAGTGATCCCCAAAAGTTACCATTGTCCAATGAACACTGTAACACAGCTGCATTCTATTGACAAGTTTTAGCGAAAAGAAAATAACACCAAGAAAAAAGATGATATTAACCACTCTAAGAGAATAGAAAGTAGTTCTTCTGGCAATATATGTTCATTACTTTTCAGGTTATCATGCAAGTCTGAAATATTGCATTGATATATAATAAAATGGCCTTCTTGAAGATATTTGTTTCCCCAGAATATAAACCCCATTGAAGATGGAAGATAAAGCCAGTTGTCTACATTCATAATGTAAACTTGATATCGCTGCATGACTGATTGGTGAAGATATTTTTCCACTGACCTTTTTCCAATGTTAATGCAGAAAAACAATCAAGGGATGGACAAAATGGAATAACTCCACATGAAAACTCATTTCACTCTGATATGAAACAGCTTTCCTGGAATTGTTATTTAGAATACTGGAAATCAATCTCTATAGCATACTGGAAATCAATCTCTACTGATTGATTGCTTGCATTGAGAAATAAATATTTTAACATAATCTACTCTGGACAACACTCAGATATAATTTTCCTTTTAAAGTATCAGTTGAGATGTGAAGCCACATAGGCTGTCCATATTACTATTACTTGCTTAGCTGTCATGCCTGATTTTAAATTCAAACCTAATGCCTTCAATACATTTATTTAATTCCTTTACTGTTTATTCTGAATTTGAACATTACATCTGGCAAAAATCCCCATCATTCACTTGCCACAGATGATGCTTAGAACTCCCAAAAATGTTTTTGAATAGTTGATCTTCATATTTTTTATTATTCTTCATATTCTGATGAGTGCATTAGAAATTTGATTAGAAAGAAATATTCAATTGGATTTTTTTCAAAATTTATTATATTTGATAACAAAAATGAAACAGTTCACTGCTGTGAATCAATCTTATTAGATTAAATCAATCTGTCAGCACATGCAATTATGTTTCTATTGTCTGAGAATAAATGAATATCTATTATGCTGAAATTATTAAGCATTCTCTTTTCTTATATCATTTCTTCTTCTCAGATAACTACAGACATAGAAATTTTCATTTCACCAAAAAAGCAAACATCTGATTATGCATGCACATGTATTATAGTAGAGAATATTAACATTAGAATATCATTAACATGAAATCATCATCATCATCATCAACATGTCCCATGACCAGGTGTGGTCGTAGTGTGACTGTGCAACTGAGCAACTGACCAGTTTCCTCCACATAACTCTGTTGGAGGTTATTTATTCCTGTGTGTGACTTGGGCATGTAGACCTGCCTGACCCAATCTCTCTCTAGGTCAAACCACAGTTGATGTTCTACAATTAAAGGCTCACCTTGGACATTGATTTGTGGCCATTGATTCCATCAAGGGAACCTTTTGCCCTGGCTGTTGACTTCAGTCTAGAAAACTCTCTGCCCAGTGATGCCATGTCCTCATTGCACTGGTTGCATGAATAACTATATAGCCCAGTCTACCCCATTGTGTTAGATGGCCATTGAACTTACAAGAATGTTCAGCTGCCATTGTTTTTAATCCTACTGTGTGTCTAGCACACCCTACCTCTCAGCAGAAAAGATTTATGGGGAAGTTGATAATAACCAACCATGTAGTGTCGGGTTATATGCTACCAGTAGCACTTGTAGAGTGACCTGGTATAAAATTATATGAAATATTAGTCCAAAACAAACACATACTCTAGGAAAGCAGGATCAGTTTAAAAACTGCATCTCAAAGTTGATACAAGTTAACATGAAATTCAAAACTAACTGAGAAAAAAAATTGAGAAAAGATAACTTGACATTATTCAGTTATGAAATTTACAATTAGAAGTTTTTTTTAATTCTGTTCATGTACTGAATTTCAGTTGATTCATAACTCGACATTCTCTAATATAATTTTCCACTCATCTTATCTTTAACAGAGTCTAACTTTCTTTAGTCTTTTTCAACCTGCTCCAATGAAAATCATATATTCTATTGCCCAAGGTCTTTTCAATCAGTCTGTATTGCTTTAGTCATTTCTGCTTCTCTCAACATCTGGAAATCTTTCTATTTCCTTGCAGTCCTTGTGTCCAGTTGCATTATTTGAACCATTAGGTCTCCCTTTCTCTGCATTAGCAAATACAGTTTAATTTTTGATCCATAATTTCATTCTGCCTTGTTGGACATTGATTTTTACCAAGTCAGCTATAATCTGTTGATCAACAGCCAATGGTAATGAATACCACTTGCTGATGCATTTCTGCAAATGGTAAGGAATCCCTCACTCTCCAGCTTGAGATGCCTATTACTGAGAACACTTGCCCATAATGACAAGCTTAAATTTCATCCTTGACCAAAATACAATATTTTGGATACAGGCTAAAATGTATTGTTGGGATCTATGTAAAAAAGAATGGTAATATTTTCTATAAAAGCCATTAGAAACAAGTACTACCACTCATTGGCTGTACTTGATATATCCAAAGCAATCAATCCTATTATAAGCAAAACAACATTGGTGATATAGCACAGTCTATTGAATTACCAACCTTGAGTAGCTCTCATATTTTGGTATACTTTGTGGCAGCGAATCACACATATATTGTTCTAAAATAACAAACTATCATCGTTGTCACCTCACAAGGAACTCAAAAGAAATTAAAGTCTTTTTACATTACACTGGATAGTGATAATCTTTCTCAACTTACACTAAACCTGTTCAAATAAAACGAATTTACAAGGATTGTCTGAACCTGTCTTCTGCATAAATCAATCAACATAACTATTGAGTTACATTACCTGACACATGGCACTCTAAATAATAGTAATAATATATATATATATATATATATATATATATATATATATATATATATACATAGAGAGAGAGTGAGAGAGTGAAAGAGACGGTGCGACGGATAAATGGTTGTCTAAATTACGCAAAAAAGGAAAATAACACTGACATATCATTTTAACAGATATATTTACCAAAATTACACAAAAATATCTTGAAATACTAAAGAGTAAATTTATCCAATAAAATCAGCTTTGGCTTCAACCATGGCCTCAAGATGACTTTGGAATTTCCTGCAACCTCTTCTGGACGGTCTCCTAGTTTAAGTTGGTAAATGCTACCATAATCCTTGCCTTCAGTTCATCTTCAGTGTTTCAAGGATTTTTGTTGGTCTTAACTGCACCCTACCCATAATAATCAAGGGGGTTGCAGTCTGGAGAGTTAGGTGCCCAGATGTAAGGGCACTTGAAGTAGGCCTGCGTATTGAGTCTGAGACCCTGTAGGAGAATGAATGGAGGCTTAACATCACCATTATTAGTGTGATCACTCCAAACACCATGATGCTAACTGAACACTTTTTGAATCCTCTGCACTGTCCTCAGACAATCTGAAATGTTTGTATTGGAGCTTCCAACATTAATGCAAAACAGTACAGCATGCCCTTTCCAAATTCCTGGTAGAGTGAATTGCATCATGTTGTTCTCTTTTTCACAGACGGTACCCAACTGACCCTATTATACAGTGCAGTTGACAAAATCAAAAACAAACATGCATGCACAAAATTAAAAATACAAAATGGCAACAATTTACCCATCGCACCCAATATATAAAGATGCATTCATAAGTTCTCAACTTGACATATTAGCTGACTTTTAATATAAAATGCTAAATCTCAGTTTCATTTGAAAATCTATCCAATGAGATTAACTCTTTGGTCAGTCAAGATCCCCAGGTCATAAGACTGAATTGATCTATCTAGGTTGCTTGGCTGGAAATTGGTGTATGGAGGTGTTGCATTACTGAGACTACATAAACCTTCTCTCAGTCAAATTGATGAGATCCGAGAGAATGCAGAGCATTATTTCTTTAACTAACTTGGCTGCAGGACTTGCTGGAATGCTGACAGTCAACTGCCTTGAATTTTGTCCTTCTCCTATAAAATGGCTACCATGCAAGTTTCAAGAGCCCACCATGAACCATAGACTGACTAAGAGTTAAATAAACCCATAGTCAATCAATGTTATTAATATTCACCAGTGAATTGTTTTGGACTCATTAACAATGAAGGAAATTATTTTGAAAATAAATAGTTCATTGTTGTGTAAAATAAAGACTTATAAAGATTAATGTATATACATTGAATACCCTGCCATAACTGGTCTGTTGCTCCTGCTATTCATTATGAAGTTCTTGACAAAATCTAAAGAAAGATCTGCAATGTAATCAATCCTGACTTGGCATCTCAGCTTTAGTCATTTTCTCACCGACATAATAGGGTTTCCCTCCGTCCTTTCTACAAATAACTGCTCAGATGACCTTTTTTCCCTAGTGCCCTGACTACATGAATTTAAGTGTACTACTAGATTGGCATCTAGGTCCCACCCTTTTACTGTTGAAATAGCTAAATGTAACCACCACTTCTACTCCACCAGTTTTTTTTCACACTTCTCACCTGTGTAACTCTCTTCTGCTTACTTGCTTCCCTGATAACTACAATCTTCAAAAATTTAAATGCAACGTCAATTGCCATCTTCTATCTTCTTGAATCCCATTAATTTTTTGTCCTTTCCATAATCCTTCTTTATAATCAGTCTTTTCTCTCATTTTCATTCCCTGTAATCCCCTGTGTACTAGTGGCATTTTCACCTTGCTTGGGGTGAAATAATAAAAAAATATGTCTACAAATGCAAACAAAATCAAGATGTTTACCATAGAGCAATAGTTGACAAGTTAATCTTGTAAAAACTTATAAAAAGAATTGATAATGTACTAATGCTCATTGGGTGCTTTTGCAGTCTTGTGTCAGACTCAGCTGAGCTCAATAAATACCAACAACTGCAAATCAACACACACACACACACACACACACACACACATATATATATGTTTTTCATAAAGTTTTTGTTTCTGTGTCCAGGTATTGAACTCACAATTCCTTGGATCAAATCACTGAGTTACTTCAACCAATGTTTTTAGCCACAGCAGAGATGAACAAAACTTGGACAGCTGAGTTACCAAAGGGAAATAACTGTTCCTAAGTACACATGGTCAGAACAATGTAAATAGTGTAAATACTTGAAAATTAGATAAATAAAAACAGGATTAAAATTAGTTAAAATTTAATTTCTATAACAATACCATTAAACCAAGCATTCAGCTGTTTGATATGAATAATGTTTTGTTTCCCTAATATGAAATAAAATTATTTTTTATGACACTAGTGCATTGGTGAAACATGTCAAAGTAGAGATTTTCTAAATTCTCATCTAACTTTAATTATCTTTTAGTATCTGAAACGTATGTAAACCAAGTAATTACCAAGGAATTATTTCTTATTACTATAAATGTTGTATTTACTTGGAACATGTGTTTGATTCCTGTTTTTTCATTCTCCAGTCTAAATTTATATCTAATGACCTGTGCATTTGATAGGTTTAATAGTGTGCCTTCTAGCAATGAACAATGTAAGGTTTCCCCTACAATAGAGACACAGGTTTGAACCCTGCTAGAAAACATAATTTCCTTATTAAGACTCTCAACTGCACAGGCCAGTAGACATAAATTTATAGTTTAAAAAAAATACCAAAAGAAGAATAGCACAAAAACAAGGAGGTCTACTCAAACACATGTATCCAATAAGTATAACATTTTAAAATAATAATAATATGTATGTGTCTGTTGGTTTGCTTTTATTGGTATTTATTGACCACAGCTGAATCTATCAAAAAGCTATAAGAGGTATATACATTAATCTAATCAAATATATATGTTTAGTCTTAAATTTTAATCCAATTCTACCTTCTTTGCCAATAACCATTACACTATCAGCACATCCAAAGCTTTTATATTTAAGATTCTTAATTACATTGGAACAATCAGATGAAAATTAATGTTCAGCTATTGTCAACTGGGATGCATATAGATCATATAAGCATGCATAGATGTGTTTGTGTGTGTTTGTGTATCTCTTAATTTATGTAAACATAAAATATTTCAGAAACTATACAACAGCCACACTTTTAAATTTGGTTAAATTTGTGTGTGTGTGTGCAACTAATGTAAGCAACACTTTTTATTACACACACCTACATCACATGAACATGACCCATTTCTCTTTCATTTCCCAAATTTTCAAACCAGTTTTATTTCTCTTCCTTTCACTTCTTCAACCCACTTATTCCTACCCTTAATTTCTTCTCATCTGCAACTAGTTCTTCTTTTCATATTTTCTAACCTCCTGACCTCAACCCTTGGGGTAGCAGAAAGCCAATATAGACAGTGTGCTTTTCAATCCTCACACCTGTGTTTACACAAAATCGTTGGTTTAGATCTCCCAATTATTATAACTGTCACTCTGTGGTCTGGTCATATCAAACTAGTTGCCAAATGTTTTCAATTGACCTGCAAGTCTGTTGATGTCAGTCAAGCTTGAGACTGACCCAGAGAGAGACTAGAAAAGATGTTGTAGAATGAAAAAATATAATAAAGAAAAAAACAACTGTTTCAACCAATAATAATAAGAAGAAAGAATTTGTAATTGTTGAACAAGGTCAATTTGCCATTTTACTAGTACATCTTAAATCAAATTTCTTGTATAAGAAGCAAAAAGAAAATGATTTAAAATTTATAGTCAGCCAGATTTAATGGGATAAGATGTTGAGAGAAAACACTTCAGAAGACTATTGTTCAGAAAATATTCAAAGTAAATAAGATTTTAGATCAGTTATTTGATATTTGGCTGGATAACACTTTTGAATGATACTAATTTTAAACGTAAAATTTAGGAGACAAATTTGTGGGTAGTTGGTGTTAGCTTTGACTGTATACGCAGTACTAGGCTAGTAGGAAGGTCTCGTAATTTTACAGTTGAAATGGCTAGATGTAATTGCAAGTTATGTTAACAATTTCTTCTCTCACACTTCTCGCTTGTGGAACTCTCTTTGTGGCTCATGCATTCCAGCCAACTTTGATTTTTAAAAATTTAAATGCAATGTCGACCCTTATCTTTTGTTTTCTTAATTCTAATCTGTTATTATTCTCTCTCATTAATAATGTTTCTTTCTCATATTCTCTTGCAGTCAGTAAGTAAACACTTGCATCTTAGTGGCTTTATTGCCTTTGTTTGGGGGGGTTGAACTGATTAAAAAACTCTGCCAAGATGATTGTTAAATGAATAATAATCTTTTTTATATCATTTAGAATAACAACTTATTTTATTTGCAAAGCAGAGTAGGTAAATGTATATCCCTTATTTTTGGCTGGTGTTTAAGTATAGAAATATTATGTTAATAAAGGATATAATACTCATTTCGTATTAGTAAAATGAGAGCATCAAGAAAGAAATTGGATATTGAATATAAGAAAAGAAATGAAAAGAAATTAATGACTGCATGACAAATGATGAAAATATTAAGTAAATCTTTAAACAACCAAAATCATTTTCTTAAGTTTTCTGTTTAATATTTACTTTCAATAATAGAAATATTCAGGTTCAGACATTTTTGCTTATCAGCAAGAAACCTAAAATAGTACATATTTAATATTTTGGAAAAAAACATTTAAAATTTGATTTTAGAATATGTTATCTTTGTGATAATATTAACAAAAGAAATAATTTGATCTCATGCTTTTTATTTGGGTTTAAATTTTATCCACTTACTATCTTATTGTTTACACAAATATCATTATTAGCTCTTTGTATGTTCATACCAGTATTAATTAGGTCTATACAGGAGAATTAAGTGATAGCAGGTTTCCTCAATACTAAATGTTTCTCAGTATTCCTGCTGTTTTCAATATCTTAATGTGGATAATTCTAATTGGTTCACTAATTTCCTGTTGTTGTCATTATTATTCATGTATTTTCTATGTATTGGTCTACTTGATTTCACTTGTAAATTACTGTGTATTGTTATTTAAAAAATACTGCTGTCCTAGTTGCATTTTTTGTCCAAGGTTTTTGTTGTTTCTGCCTATTATTTAGGTACTTATTCCAATTAAATGCATTTTCATAAATACACTGAAAATGTTTCTTGGTAATTTTCCCTGTTAAAACTAGAGAGTCTATTCCTTGAAATAAGATAGTCAACAATAGAAAATAGAAAAAATTTTAAAAGTTAGTAAAATTTCTGCTATTTGCAAATCTCATTAATGATGAAGAATGTTCCAAAAAATCCACCAAGTTCCTGGAAGAGTGTAGGGGCCATTGAGGGAGAAAACATGCCATAAGTATTTCCCTAATGTATTCAAAAGGATAATTCTAAGACAATACAAATAATGTTTTCCCATTTGGGAAATGATTTCCCTAACATAAAACCAAAAATCATAACATAAAATCATAAAAAAGATATAATATTTATAGTGTTAAAGGTGATATTTATAAATCTATGTATTCTTGATAATATAAACAAAACATTATTTACATTATTCAGACTGTAATCCTCATCTTCATTGTCATATTCACAATGTGGCCCAGTGGATAAAGGTGTTGGCTAGATCCAGTGACTAGACCCAAAGTGTTCTGAGTTCAATACCTGGCTACAGCAGTAGTGAACCAAAACTTGGGGAGTTGAGTTAAAGGGAAATAACTGAAACATCTGGAAGGAGCATAGCATGTGGAACTAGAACAACCTACCTTGGTGGACGAAATAAAGGGTTCGGTTTGATATTCCAATCATCTGAAGAAGGCCAGAATGTATAATAATATGGCAATGAAGGTGAGGATAACAGCCCGAATAATGTAAATAATATAAGTAATCATAATACCTCATCTCAGAGATATAGACAGATATTAAACCAAACATTATTGTAAATTTTCAAGAAGTTTTTGAAAGATAGCATATTAATTTACAGTCTTCAGTTTTTTACTTATTTTTTACAATGAAAAAATACATTATCCCAACTTTCTGAGTGTTTGCTGTTGAGCTTTATTTATTGTTATTAAATAATCTTTTTTTTTCTTCTCAATTGAATAGGATGAATGAGTGGTAAAGATATTTGAGTGCAGTGAGAACTACAACATTTATTATTTTCTGTTTGAAAAGCTCTGTTAAATGTATTCACAAATCATTTGAAATATCATATTTTATATCATAATACCAGCTTTGGCTGATATAAAAATAGTCATGTATTACAAGAATATTATAGTTTTCTTATTATAAGCCTAAATTTATGACGGCAGATAAAATAATTTATTTATAAACTGAAGAAACTGGTTTTTGTCAAAGTAATGTAGTGCTAAGGAAGGATTTGTTGAGTTTGGTGGAATCTATCAATTCAAATCTGAATTGACTTCACTTTCAAGTTTTTATCTCTTTGGCATTTGGCATGCTATTTTACTAAAGAATTGAAAATATGGTAATTACAAAATTTGTATTAATTGGTAATTTTTCATCTCATAGAAGATTTTACTACTAAGTATTAAAATACTGTTCTTCACAACTTAGTGTTAGCTAAACAAATACCCTGTGTAGTGGTACTAATGTCAATAGAAAACAATTAACATGAGTGCTACAAAATAATGAAGTTTTTATTTCCTTTTCTTTTTACAACACAAGAATTTATGGAAATATCTGATAACAAAAATTAATCATTCATGTTTTGTTTTTCTTTAAAGTCTCTGCGAGTTATAGAGAAATATCAGCAGCCGTGTGGTGTTAAAAGCATTATCACCAAGGAGCAGGCTGTGGTGAGACAGTTGTATGGAGCAGGCTGCTGGTGGGACACAGATGTGTTCATCTTGCTGGACAAGTAAACTATTCTAAAGCGGTTTGAAAATATTCTCATTTTGTAAATGTTCTGATGGGATCACACATGTGTGTTAGGTCCACAAATTTCTTATGAAGCAACTGCATATTTTTTGTACACTCGATTGGTCAAAATATGTGGTCGAGTATTTTATTTTTTTGAAAATGTGCATAGGCGTTTTTATATATTAAGAATTGTGCCAAAGTTGATCCCATTTTTCTAGAACTTTACTGATGGGAAATTGCATAATTTCCTATACACTGATCCCTATTACACAATGCATCATCATAACAACAGTGTGTAAGGTTCACCAGATGTAAAATTTGGCAATTGTAAATGTATAGCATTCCATTGCTAAGTAGAGTTCTTATTTTGCAAAAAGTATGTACAAATAGAAATAAATCAAAAATATTTTTAAAAAAAAGAAGAGACAAGGAAGTGAGAAGAGAAAGCAAACATTGATACAATTTCAATTGCCCTAACATTTGTAATCCGACATGCAAAATATTCAAAAGAAATTAGACCCTTTAAAATTAATTCTAGTATTTTAAGTAGGCACCTAAAAAAACCAAAAAAAGATACCTAAGGTTTAAAATGAATTTTTAAAAATGAAAAATCTTTCTTGAAGCTTTTATTTTAGCATTAATTTCAAGCTAATAGATTAAATTTAATATTTCCAATAAGCAAAATACTTTTCTGTATTTCAAAAAGTAATTTAAATTAACTGGAAGGAGTTTTTTTTTCTAAAATAGCTGATTTGTGCCCTTTTTATGTTGTCTTTCATTGCAATGTCATTCTCTTTATAAAAATATCTTCCCAAAAATAAAATATACTTTTCAGAAAATTTTTTGAGGAATAGCAGCTGATTTAAAGTATAATTAATTTGATTTGAAACATCTATAATTTACTTTAAGTTTAAATTATCACTGAAATGCATTTTTAATCTGACAGTAGCTGTTTATTTAAAGCGTTTCCAGGTTTGACAGTTTGATGATAGATTGATATTTATCTAATGTAGTTCTATGGGGGCTTTAGGCATTAAAGAAGTAATTGAATTAACATGAGAGCCTTTTATATATAATTTTTATGTACTTAGTAATCTAAGAATTTAAGAAAATATTCTCTGTAATCTAATGTTTTATTGAATTTGAAATATCTTGTCTGTAAATTTACTATAGTTATTGCTCTTATTTTCTGATGTTTTTTATGGTAAAAAATCAGCACATTTATAAACAAAAAAATTCAAAATTCTTTTAAAAATATTGGTGTTTGATGATTTGTACAAAGCTTTTCAATTTATGATTAGTAAATACAGTTTTTACTTCATAATAATATCATCTAAAAGGGTTAAATTAATCCAGAATTTTAAAAGATTAAAAAATAATCAAATCTTAATAAATTATTCTAATTAAAATGTAAAAAAATGAAAACAAATCTTGTAAAAATTTATTATGCATTTAATTTTTTTTCTTAAGACAATAGTGTCCTTAATATACCTTATTTATAAAAGAAATTAAAAAAGCTTTTCTAATTAAATAACATCTTAGTTTGACTGCATTTTTATTTTACAATTCAGAACAGATTTTCAATAAATAAGTAACTGTTTGAAAAAAAATTGATAATTTATATTCTCCATGGAGTCCTGCTTTTAACTGATGTAATTATGATGAGGGACAAAATTTAATTTCTGGAAATTTCATTAATTATGTAAGTGGGGTTAACAGATGTAAAGATGTACAGATTTTCTAAAAAATAAAGTTTTTAAAATGTAATTCATTTTTGAATAAGTCCTGAACATTTCATTAAAATCCAACAATTATTTGATTTTTGCAAGAATTTCCAAATCAGTGTGTTTTTATCACAAAAAAGATGCTAGAATTTCTTATACTAATCTTTGTTGCTCTGCTGATGCAGGAAAAACAAGACATTTAACCAAAATTTTGAAAGGATTAAAAAATTTAATTAAATAATCAAAAAATACTTTGGTCTGTCTTCTTAATAATAACAAACCTTTTGGCAATAAGATTTTGTTTTCATCAAGTTCAGAGCCTTTTTCCGCATGCTATGCTTTTTTTTTCAGTAAATTATTGGAGGTACTTAATTTTAAGGAAAAAGCACTTTCTATACTATTTGGGTCAAATAAAAGGAAGAATATTAATTAAAAAGAAAAGGTATAAAAATGTCCAAGATAATATTCAGGATATAATTTTATAGGGAAGACATTTTTACATTAAAATATGAATCCATATTGATTTCTCAAGCAGTTTCTTTGGTACAAATTGATTAGTTGATAAATAATATTTTAAGAGAAACATTTTTTAAAAATTTTGTTAGGGACTGTAAGACAAAGAAAGATATGAATGATTTAGACTGGAAAATGATTTTTCTTTTCCCAAATGTTCACCCAATACAAGGTCCAAAAGAGCCACTCAAGGTAGATGCTTACTAAATGAGTTTGTTGTATGGATGTAGGAGATGGAACTGAGTCCAGATTACGAAGGTAAGTACAATAGGTAATGACTGACCATAGACTTGAAATGATCACGATTGTAGTGTTCAGGAAAGCATCCTCTTGGATTTTTTTCCATAAATTATTGGCTCTTGGGAAGAATCTGTCTGAATTAAATTTTCTTCTTACCAATTGAATATGAAGAGAATGACAATGTTTCACACCTGTATATATGACATGATAAATTGTAAAGTGGAACTAGGAAATGTAGCTTGTCAGAACTTTTTCTATGGAAATAGCAATAGAGTAGTGAGGGGGCTTGCAATGTTGCATCTGCAGGAGAGTGGTTGTAGGATGGAAAATAATTAATCGCCTACAAGGTTGTGTAAACAATTTTTTTCAACAGAGACTGCAAAGAGAGGATTGGGCAGCTCCAGCTGAGATATGGCAGCAATAGTCTTTTTCTAATTTGATCTGATTCTTGTAATGATAGAGCATGGCAAACCATTTTACCAGCATCTTTAGTGATGGGTCACATATATAAGTTGTACTTGAGGTCTGAAGTGAACTGAAGTGCTAAAAGACACTCAAAGCAAGGAACCTTTTTGAGGATACAACCATTCATGAGGACTGAAAAGAATTTAGGGTCACTTTAGTGATGATGAAAAGTGATGAGCTTGGTTTTTGAAGTATTGAAAGTTACAACCAGTTTTCCCCTCATTGGGCTATTAGAGCTAGGTCAGATGAAAGATTGGCTACCAAACTATGGTGATCTACATTCTTGTTTCTATTAAATATCACAACATTTCAGCCATTGTGCCCACCAATCCCTTCATGTGTTTGTTGAACGAGGCAACTTTCAAAGAAATTACCAATTAAATTATTGTAGCATTAATAGAAAGATCAGTAGATCATTTTAAAAATTCTCACACTTTATGATTTTTTCATAAAAAATGTTAAAAGTGCTTATAATATATCTGAGTTTGTACATTGAAAAAAAATGAGGTCTGTGGAAGTTAACAGGTTGAGTGTTTGCATGTATTTTAGGTGAAGGTGCATGTTCATATCTGTAAACAATTAAAAACAGAAAACATACAAAGCTTGAGTTTCTACTACGGACATTTATTTTTTTATGGTGACTGTAGTGAAACAAAGTTCTCTATGTCTCTTGGGTATATCGGTTCTCTTTCTGGTCCAGAAGTTAGGCTAGGTAAATATGATTATCATATTCATAGTCAAGCTCAAGTTAGCCTTGCACAGAGTTGGAACAACTAAAGGAAATTTTCTATTTACTTTATCACTTGGAGATTTAAATATGGTTATGGGATGTCTGTTTTCTTTTTCTTGGTCCAGAAGTTAGGGTAAATAAGTATAAGTCTCATTACTATGAGTATGCTTGACTTACTTCATATGTTGAGGTTTTTGCATCAGAAAGTGGGAAGAGTGCTCAGTTATCAGTGGAATGAGGAAACAATCATTCCCCAGTGGTAACGTAGTTACCACATGGTTCACAACTTGGAATACAGAAGAGAAATATAGTGAAGCATGAAATGTTTGCCTTTTTATAGGATTTAAGCCAAAACCAGAGTGGGGGGAACCATATTTCTGGTTCCTTTACACTTAGTATCAAGGGAAAATGTATTTCTTTTTTTCATTACTCATTATTATTTTTATTTATTAATTTTATTTCATTTTTCCACAAGACAAATGAACATATGTAAATAGCTTTTTTGGATTTTAATAATGTGTAGCTTAAACAAATGTGAAAGTGTTAACAAATTTTGTTTGCATTTAGAAGAAAATGAATGTAATTATGGGATACTTAGAAAGGCACACAGTTTTGCTTCATTCAAATGTTTTGGCTTTAAATGTTACAGACAATGCAACGATCAGTGGGTTGATATAAAAGAGAATATTTTGGTTGAACTAAATCATAGAATTTTCTCCTACACACACACACACACACACACACGTGTATGTGCATCAATGTTAGTAGTATATAATATCAAAGACTATATTTAAACATGTCTATTTAGTCTTCTGTTGAGTTTGTCTTACAGTGATGCAATAGAAATAATCATCATAAAGATCAGAATAATCAATGAACCTATGTTCATTTTAACCTTTAAACTGACAACACTTCAAATGCCAAATTGGCTATTTCTGGGTTTTCAATCTTCTTTCTTTGAAAACATCAAATGATGTCATGTTGAAAATTCTACTAATATTCCATTTGGCAAGTTCCTTTAGATGTTTCTAATTGAAATAAAGAGATTAATTGAACACCAGTTCAATAGACATTCTTTGTCTGTAATATTTAACAGAACATGTTTTAATGATGGACTGCTGCTTAAATATGTTCAAATTATGTATACAGACAAAAAGAAAACTTTACTCACATATTTTACCATCTGAGGCAAATGTGAGGATTTTATTTAGCAACAAGTATTTACAATCAGAATTAAAAATATCATTAGGTTTTCAAAATTTTTAAATTTAAGAATACTCAAATTTTGAAAATCAAGGTAAACTATGAAGGATGCTAAGTGATATAATTTAATGCCTAATAAATGAAAATGAGTAAATGTTGTTATTGTTGAATTTTTTTATGCAATTATTATTTATTATTTTATTTTAGTTTGGGAAATTAATTAAATTATTTATTTTAAACAATAGAAGGTCTTAATCTAACCAGATTCTTTTAATATTTTTATATTCATGTATGTTGGCTTTGGAAAGGAGTATATCTTTTAGGAAAGGCTATATCGGAAAAAATATGGAGTGCATATTTATATTTTGGCAAGATTCCATAGCAGCACTCTTAAGAACATTTTGTATGAGCAAGTTATTTTCTCTTTTAATAAGTGTAACTTTCTTTTAATCTAAAGAATGCTACATTTATTGGGATGAGAGCAAAGTTAGCCTATCCAATGATGTTACTCTATCCACTCTTATATTTGTTATAGTTTCTATGGAAATAAATAGAAGGTATTACTTTTGTTGTGTGTATATCTATAGCGTAGAGATAGGAATCAACACTGCATAATTACTGTTAGTTCCATGACTAAATCATTCTTCAGACCATTCCTTTGGTGTATATAGCTATTGGAGGAGCAAAGCAAAGGAAAGGAAGAATAAAACTGGCTGTTCACAGTCCCTTTGTTTAAGATTAATGCTTTAGGTTATTTATAGTCATGACTTTTAGTTTGATTATTTATTTATTACTTTGAATTTATTATTTTATTTATATATTTCATATATTTATTTTGCATATTTTTATAAATATTTTACATATTCATTCAACAGTCACCACTCCAATTCAAGCAATCTTCATAAAATATTCAACAGAAATGCTTTAAAACTTAGCTATAGCTGTATGGGAAAAATACTACAAATCATAAAAAAGAACAGAAAAATCATCAGTATACCAAAAATATGCACAACACCCACCTATAACTGCAAAATGCCCACTAAACAGTAACTGCTTACAAAATAATGTACTATACTAAGTTACAGTAAGATTCAACAGAAATCCAGAAAGAAATAACTATAGATATAGCAGAAAAACCCTGGAAACAGAGAAGCTACTTGCATAAAACATCATTTAACAACAAAAAATATGAAAAGCAAACAACCTCCTCAAATTATATATGGAAACTCAAAAGCACCCCAAAAATAACATGAAAAAAACATCATCAGCTTACAAACATATAAAACTGATGTAATCTTTGCCTAGATGAGAAAATAGTGATAATTACATTTTCAGAAGAAAGTAAACTCCTAAATAAAACCTCAGAACTCATTTCCAAATGCAAATACGGAAACAAATTCCTACTATGCTACTCTTAGATGCCGAATACAAGGAGGTCTTAATAATTGGTATAGGTGGGGGTGAATTTGTTTCAATATTCAATGAACAGAGTGGTCAATAAAAGAGGACTAAAAAAGTGAAAAATTAATAAACAAGGTGGTCTTAACAGCGGGGGGGGGGGAATTTCTTTAAAAAAATAAATATTTCCACCTCTTAGGCACATAAGTGTACTTGCAACCAAAAAATGACCAAAAAGCCTAAATAAAATCCAATAACTGAAATCTGATAAAATTTATTTTAAATTCCAAAATAAATTAAATTTATAAAGGAATAAAATAATAATTTTAAAATGATAACTAAATACATATGGTCTGAAGATAACTAGAGGCATGAAACTAACAGTTACCATGCAGTGTTGATTCCTAAGTCTATAGCTATAAATGATCTCTCTCAAATATTATGAACTCTTCCCTACCTAAATATAGCAAATTTTAAACTATATATACAGGGTGTGATAGATAAAATGTTGTCTAAATTCCACAAAAATGAAAAATAACACTGACATCTCATTTTAACAGCTATATTTACCAAAATGACACAAAAATATCTTGAAATACTAAAGAGTAAATTTATTCAATAAAATCACCAATGGCTTCAATCACAGCTTCCAGACAACAGTTTCCTTGTTTAAATTGGTGAATACTACCATAATCCTTGCTTTCAGTTCATCTTTTGTGTTACAAGGAGTTTTGTTGGTCTCTCACTCAACTGCATCCCACACATAATAATCAAGGAGGTTGCAGTCTGGGGAGTTAGGTGGCATGGTGAAGAGTCCTGTTGCTAGACATAGGGTTTTCTCGTAGCTACCCTCTTGACCCAGGACAGCACTACCTCTTCAAGGCACTTGATGTAGGCCTCTGTGTTAAGTCTGAGGCCCTGTGGGAAGATGAATAGTAGCATAACATTACCATTACTAGTGATCCCTCCAAACACCTTTGTAATCACCATTAGACTCAACCAACTCTTTCAAAATAGTCTGCACTGTCCTCAGACTGACACCCAAATACTCTGAAATGTTCATATTAGAGCATCCAGTATAAATGTCAAGCAGTACAGCTTGCTGTTTCCAAATTTCTGGCAGAGTGAATTGCATCATGGTGCTCTTTTTCTCACGGACGGTGCCCAACTGACCCTGCCATACTGTGCTGTTGACAAAGTCAAAAACAAATAATGGGCATGCATGAAATTAAAAATATAAAATGGTAACAATTTACCAATCACACCCTGTACATACATATATAATATATCCAGCATATGAATAACCCCAATGAACCTTTCCAAGAATTTAATTAAATATAAAATTGGGTGTTTGATTGGTTGCTATGCCTTGCCCAAGAGCTACTTTGTCTTGACAATGATGATCATGATGTTGGCAATGTCTGCATAGATGGTGGTCCTAATCATTATATTAAGAGATGTAGAAAAGACAATTTAGTTGTGCATTAAATTCCAAATTTGGTCTTTACAAAATATTTCCAGATTCATATACATGTTGGTCTTTTTTATTTATTTATATTTCTTTAGATTTGATTCTTTTTAATATCATTCATCTCCGGAGAGAAAAGGAAGCAATTATTTATAATACATTTATTTCATGGTATATTTTTAAGTTTTTAGTTATTTTTAGCAAACGCTTTCTTTTAAATATGAAGAAAAAACTACTATAGAAAATTTTAGGCTCTTGTAATATCTAAATATTATTGGATTTATTCCTTTAGGGAATAAAATACACATTATATAGAGATACACTTTTTGATAATTATAGAGACCTATGTATAGACACAGAGAAACACATTGTAGAAAATACTATGCATTTGTGTAATCGCACACAATACACATAAGAAAGGGTATAAGCATGTTTACAAATATATAGAAAATATTGATATCCACTTCATAATAACTAATATATGTATATATATGCACATATGCATAACCTTATGTATGTGGTGGAGCTGAAAAGCTCTCAGCAATACCAATATCACCAAATCAGTATTCTGCTGTTTGGTCATTGAAATATTGATTTTGGTATGTGAGGTGGACTAAGAACTTTTCACCAACTCCTCATATATATATATGTAGCAACATGTGTGTGCGTGTGCATCAATATGTATACATACATACATAAATACATATCTCAATTGAAGTATAATTTTTGTTATTATTCAATTGATTTGATTTTCACTTCAAGCTCTATGAAATAGAATTACTGGTGGTTAATAATGTTCAATAGTAAATGAAATATTACTTGGATACTGTGGTCATTGTTAAGGAGAGGATATTAAGCAGAATAAAGAAGCCATTATGTGTGTAAAAATATTTCTTATGAGATGAAGGCTTAAAATTCAATAAAATCTGCTCCAGAAATCTTGTTTATTGCTTTTATGTTCTATGATGTCTAATACTTATAAGAAGAATAGATTAACCAGCTTTTCTCAATAAGTTCTCAATATAAAACTCTTCTTTTTTAGGGAAACCAAAACAAAAACCAATCAAATAAAAATAAATCTGTTCATATAAAGCAGTGTTTCCCAACTTTTTTTCAACCAATGCTGCCTTTGGGCACAAGCTTTTTGTCAACACCCCTCCCCCTGTCAAATAAAATTTCTAATATTATACTGAATTCATCTTTCATAGCCAGATAACACTTAGGTATTAGTGCAAAAATAATTTTAATATTGTTTTCTTTTCTATTATAAATGCCAATGATTAAAAAAAAAATGCTAAAAAAAACTTTTATTTGATAAGTTATTTCTATGTTTTCAATGCAATGGTTGACTTTGGTGCTTACTGGCTAAGGCTTCTACTCTAGGTTCAATGTTGCTTAGAAATAATCATAGATCTTCTCGTTTTGTAATTTGCAGGTGGTTTCTTTGTTTTGTAAGAAGGTGTGTAAGTGCGTTGAGACCACATTCAAGTTGGAAAAGCAATGAAGAAAAGTTTCATAGTTTCCCACAGCTTTAGATACCTTTCAGAAATTTCCTTTTGTAGCCAATATTGCATAATATTGAATAATTCTTGAAAATTTTAAAGAAAATGGATAAATACCCCCGACCCAGAGTATGTTCATCGCCCCTCAAATGAAATAAAAACTCCCAGTGACCCCTTTTATCATAACAGCACCCACAAAAAGGCACTAGCACCCATGTTGGCAAACACTGATATAAAGTAACAGTCATTTTCTATTATTTTCTTAGATTGAAAGTGCTTTGTATCAAGAATTGCACATTTATTCATAATTAGTTGTTGGGCCAGTCAATCTCTTTATTGGCTTAAGCTTGATAATAAAATTTATATCAGTATAACAATAAGCATTTATCTATATTATGTTAAGAGCAAGAGATAAAATTTAACTCTGTAGATCATTAGTACTGGAATAACAAATAGGGTGTGTTTATTATTTCCATGTTTATTTATAGAATATTCAGTAAATTATCAGAAATATTAGCTGAATCTTTATTAATTTTCACTGTATAATGTTTAAATCTATACAATTAATATACAAAGTTTCCAAGAATACGATATTTTAATTACTCTGAGACAAAAGAACCAAAAATGTTTATCTGTTGGATAAATTCCAAACAAGCAATTAACAAAAAAAGCCTCAAGCTTTATTGTACATATAATAAAATATGTGTTCTGACAACTTTTCTTTCTCAAACACCAAAGGGTGTATAACAGGACAGTTGATTTTTTCACATTCTTATAATGACAAGCAAGAAAGAATTATGTAAATTTTGGCAAAAGATTAGATTCTTGTATCTCAGGAGTCTTTAACTGAAGAATACCCGTTTGATAGATTTGGCTCATTTAGCAAGGTAAGTGCTTGACTTTTAGACTGAAAAGCAAAATTACCAGAACAAGTCTCTTTATTGTGCATTTCATGTTGATGAACAGGCAGTGGGTGAAATGAACATCCTAGTGATTGTTTTTGTGACAAGATGTTCTGTTTCTTTCATTAAGATTAATTAGTCTTCTTTGGCTTGTTCCTTATCTGAAACACAAACAAAGTTTCCCACAAGCAGGAAGCTTTTTCCTTTCTACTTCACTGACATCAATAGACACAAAGAGCAAAGAACTAGCTGAAGTTCTCAATGGCCTTCCTATTTCATACATAATCTACTGAGGTATTCTTGATGCTAATTAAGAGTAGAAAGAATTATTTTTTCTCCACCCAATCCAGACTCAATAATAACATACGTTTTAAATAAGTTCAAAGGAATATAAATATGATGGGGTCTGTTAAGATTTTCTGATGTTAGTCTAAAAGGCATTTTACTCAATTTCTGTTTAAACTGTCAGCTACTTGTATTGCCTGAGACTTTATAATCTTTTCCCATCTAAAATCATCATACTTGCCTTGGCATTGTACATCCATTTTCATTTTCTCTTCAGAGAGTGTAAGTATATTCCTTTATATTTTCATTTTCTACAGGTATTTTTTGAAGATATATTAAAAACAGACTGGTTTCATATGGAAAATACATACACAAATATTCATAGATGGATTTCAAAACACACTGTTTGTAGTTTGTTCCAGAGTTGCATTTTGTCATAAACTTTGACAATTGTTTCCCATGGAATTCTTTTTTCATGAAAATAGAAAAAAAACATAATTTGTGTAAGCAGCAATTAACATATACATAGCTAATATTAGCCAAGAACATTTTGTAATTGGTTATTAATAAAAACAACTTATTCATTTATATCTCAGTTTTACTGCAAAGTTTCTGGAAACATTATTGAAGAACTTGAAATCTGAAGCTGTCAGGATCACTAAAGTTATATTAAGTGTTTGGTTGCGAGAGAAAGGAAAAACAAAGATTAGAATTTGAACAGTGTTTATTGTTAATATACAGTGTTGTACAGATATCACAAAATAAGTGAACGTTCATTTCTGGTATGTTGTCAGGATGGTGATCAGGATTAAGAGAAAAGCTGGGAGTCAACCTATTTTTGTCACAGGATTAGGTCGGTGTACATGTTGGTTATGCTAAGGTGACGGTGTTGGGTTGGGGAGGTGTTGTAGGGAGTGGTTAGTGAAGTTACAAATGTGGAATGTCCATTTCTGGTGTATTGTTTGGATGGTGATCAGGGTTAAGGGAAAGGTCAGGATTTATATTTTGTGTTGGCTGAGATCACAGGGTATGGTCGATGTATGTGTTGGTTAATAGGCCTGTTCTATAGAATGGGGGCCGCAGTTACAACTGTGAAGGGGATGCCTTGTATTGAGTCAGGTATGCTGAGGTGATGGCAATGGGTTGTTGAGGTTACAATGGGGTGTCAGATTGGTGTGGTTTGGTAGGCTTGTTCTTTGGAATAGGGCCATGGTGACGACTGCAAGTCGACTTGTAACAAGTTGGGCATGCTGAGGTGGTGTCAGATTGATGTGGTTGGTAATTACTGAGGTAACTGTATCAGCAACTATGAAGGCTTGTATCTGGGAGATGTCATCAGTATTTGCTTGTAGCTGGGTTGAAGCTGGATAGCTAAAGTGGTTAGTCACTCCTGGGAGTGGTAACAGTTGTTAAGAGAGCAATGTCAGCTTTGTGTGATGGTCAGTAGCTCACCATCCCACAACTGTGGTTGTCATGGTGACAAGGTTATGGCAGCAGTAGTAGCAGCAGCAGCACTATGCATGACAGCCAGTTGCCTACTGGCCCTCCACTGACTTGGTCATTTTCAGAGACCTGCTTTTAAGCAGGTCTAGTAGTCCCCAGAGGCATCTCTTTTTCTGGCGGGAATGTTTACAATTAGTTACTGCCGGAGATTGCTTCATAGACCAGACATCATGCAATGTTTTTTTTATTTCATTCTCTGCCTTCATGGCATTCACATCTGGCCAGGATGCAGAATGAATCAGAAAGAGATCTAATTGCAATGGAGTATAACACTATATAATTTAGTATACAGCACTGTCATCAAACAGAACATTTTTTGGCTGAATGACAGACACTTTTTAAAATAAAAATCGTTTTATTGCACCTAATTATTGACCTGGCACTAAAACTGAACTTTAATTACAGAGGCTGATTTAATTCATAGCAGAATAAAAGTAAAATTCTTATCAATTCTTGACCAGCAATGACATTTGATCCACTTCTTTAAAACTGGACACAGTGATTTCGAAAAAACTTTGGAAATTAAAAAATGTAAAATGTATTTTATTCAACGAAAGAGGATTTATTATGGCTGTAAGTCATTACTGATTATAAACAGAAATATAAAGAATTAACCAATTTCATTTGATGTTATGTATATGGATATTCTTTAATGGAGTTTGTAAATAATAGATGATGTGTTAATAAAATCAGACTGAAATATTTCACAACAAAATTTTCCATCATACACTACAACTATTCAATATATTTTCCAATACTCATCAAACAGAATTGGTACAATTGTCATTCCAGCTATATCTTTAGTGTTTTCTCTAATTCTATTTTGTTTGCAGTAAAAGTTTTCATGAATGGTAAATAAGTTCGTAATGTTTAATTTGTTTTTCAATGAATCTGCTACCAATTTGACTGAATTGATGGGAGTTTGCTTCTTATTAACAAAAATGAACTTGATATAATAAAATAAATAAAATAAATACCTATTAGATTCTGATTAAAAAGGATTATCCTCTTATTCTTTTAATCAACAACCAACTTGAATAAAATCTTTTTGATGGTTACTTTTTTAATTAAATGCCAAATCCAATGTCACTGATATATTTAGCACAATCTGGATATATAAACTCTACCATTATTTATTGATTTCTCTTTTCTGAAACTTTTGAAAATCTTAGTGGTACAATTATAATTTTATTGCATTTAAAACTATTAAATATTAACAAAATGGGATTCTATGTGCCCAATTTAAATAAAGAGGGTCCTGTTGATTTAAACTAAATTAGTTCTATATGTCCAATGAAAATGGTATAATTTATCAAATATAATTGGAATAATTTATTAAATATAATTCATAGGAAGTAAATATATGACTTTGAAACTCCATAAATTACTCTGTTTCAATGAAAATTTGTATTCACTCTTGGTTACAAGTTAATCCAAGTCATAATGATAGGCTACCTGATTTTCTGAATACAAAAGTAATAATTATTAATTAAAAAGTAACACATAATGGCAAGGTAAACAAACTCAGATTTGAACAGACAATGTCAAAAGAAGTTATAAAGAATGCATTAGACAGAGCATGCATTCATATTTCTCAGTTAATTAGAATTTTAGAAATTGTGCTTTTTATACTGGGCAGTGCTTATATCTATGACAAAAGATACATCGATAGTTTATATGCATAAAATGTAGATTTTCTGATTTTAATAATAATTTTATATCATGACATTATGTTCAAAAACAATCACAAAATTATGGCCTATACGTATAGCTATATATGTACAAAGAAAAAACAAACAAACATTTGAAAAAATTATTAGAGAGTTTTCTTTAATAATGTCTTTTAACTCTTTCATTTACCTGATTAATGGTAGGCATGGACTTTATGAGATACTGGAATTGTATGGGTACAATACCATCGATAAAGGAGTACACCTTTTGAAAATAATAAACAAAAATAAAAAATCCTTACAGTGTAACCCGGATATAAGAGAGTTGTCGGGACCGGAGAAGAAGTCTCTTATATCAGGGTTTCTCTTATATCAGGGTTTGGTCTATTTTGTTTTATTAACACAGGCTCTAATTTGGGACCAGATTAATCTATCTTATATCCGGGTTTCTCTTATATCCGGGTCTCTTATATCCGGGTTACACTGTACATAAAACAGTTGAAACCTAACCTGAACAAAATAATCTATGAAATCTCCAAAAATATTCTTAAATGCTTATAATTTATAACAGAAGCCATTGGTTTATACCAATGGCTTCCCATACTTAATACTCCTCGTTTTTCACTCTCGTGATGTCACAAGCTGCAACGCGATTTTCGCTTCCGCATTTCGTATATACAAGTTTGTTACTTTGAACTTATTCAAGCAGCAAGGGCAGACTATCATTGTGGTTTCGTCTGTGTGTTGTTTGATTTATTGAAATTGTCATCTTTGATAATGGCTTATGTAAGCTGAAAGCTTAGATTGGATTTAAACATGTATCAATATGGTGTTTTCCTTTTGTATTTCAATGATAATGTGATTAAGCTTATCAGACAATATGAAAGGAACTTACTTAAAATAAATAGACAAAACTTGTCTATAATATTTAATGAAACATGCATTAATATATATATATATATATATATATATATATATATTGTCATCTAAAAATGATTATGTCACTTTGAAAAAAGTTTACTTTATTCTACTCAGTGAATATATTTTAAAACTATTTTTGATATTTTTCTCAAAGGCAATTGAACTTTAAATAGAGTATGCAATCATAAAAATAGTTTTAGTTGTAGTTTATAAGTAGAGGCATTTAGTTCAGTAATGGCTTCATACTGGAAAGAATTCTCTTCTGATTTGAAGGAACATGTTATTTCTTTCCACAACTGGAACAATTGCTGCAAAACATTGCTACAAGACTAAAGTTGAGCAAAAATACTACTGCCAAAATTAGGCAAAATTATGAGTAAAATGAAAAATGAAATTGTGATATAAAGTGGCCCATTTAAGTTTGCCCAGGAAAAAGCAATGGAAATAGAAAGCAATATCAGAAAACTACAAATTGGCAAAGCCAATGGGATGGTTTGGTTTATATTGAGCTGGGGCTTCTCATTCATGTACAAACTATTTTGCTGCATGTTGTCTACATCAGTATCATTGAAAATCAGGTACACACCTAAGGCATCTTTTAGCAGAACAACACACCCTTGCATGAGTTGTATGGTAATACCTTCAAGCACATGAAGAAGGTGCCACTGGTCACCAAATTCCACAAATTCTAATCTTACTGAAAATTTATGCTATGTTGGACCAGCATGTTCACTATTCATAATCTTGACCATATAACTTACAACAGTTAAAGGGCATTTTGTTAATATCCTGATATAATATCTCAGATATTAAGATAGGCATAGATGATAATATCCTGATAGATATAATATATATCTCAGATATTGATTAAGATAGGTACAGATGTTGATATTCTGATAGATATTAATTCAGATAGGTATGCAAATTAATATCCTAATAGATATTATATCTATCACAGAGGAAATATTTAGAGGTGTTGCAGAGTCCATATCTGCAGGCACATATAGGAATAACTCCTTATTAGGCAAGTGGTCATGTTTTGGCTTATCAGTTTATATAATTGGGGGGGGGGGGTGCACAGAAAAGATGTTACTGGAACCCACTTCCTAAAATCTGACCAACCAAATTATTTTAAAATAAAATAAAACTTTTCAGCATTAGCTCAAATATATGAAAAAAAAATTATTCAAATATGGTGAAGTTGTTACTAACAACAGTCCAGGATATAATACTAGTCATGAAAACCTAAATTATGTGTAGGCAGTAAAAAAAGAAAGAAACTTAAACAGTGAAAGAATGATAAATATTTTGTGACAGCATAGTCACTGCCTACACTGATCATGCTATATGTAAAAGTCTAAACTAATTGCCCTTGGTTGCTGGTTGTCAATTTGGTATAAAATAGCTCTCCAACACCACCAGGTCCTTCTAGTTTTACATTTTACCCGTTTGAGGACAAATAACTTATCTACTTCCTTTTTACATCCTTGCAAATAAACACATTACCTCATTGTATACGTTCTTATCAATATAGGCTGAGAAAAATATCCTAACCCTGTGAAGGGTGTGTTCATTACAAAAAGCCCTATAGATTACAGAAGTTGGCTATTCTAAATAATACAAGATGAATTAAAAAGCTATAAAAAAGATCTTTATGTATGACTAAAGGTTACTTCTATGATTCTGTTTGGATTTTTTTTATTTGAAATTGTTATTTTATTATTATACAAACTGGCCATTTTGTCACTCATGAAATATGTGAGCTCATGAAAGTGTGGCTCTCCTTCAGAGGAAGACATGAGTCAGATTTTACATGTGATCCTGTTCTAGGGGAAAATATCTCTAGGCTAAACTAAACCAGAATTTGATATTTATTAGCATGTATAGGTAATATAAGACAAGAAACTGTTGAGAAGCTTCGGGTCATAGCATATAGAGAAAAAGCAAGATTTTATTTTCAATTATCTAATTCTTAGTCATTTATTTCCTGAAAAGAATTTTACCAGAAATTTGTTACAAATTCAAAGATCCCAATAAAAAGTAACAGAAAATGAAAATATAAAGCATTAAGGAATTTTAATGTTGAAGATCAGAAAATATAAATTTATATTTTCTGATTTAACTTTGAAAAAAATGCTGATAAAAAATTATCTGAAAGATGTTACCACCAATTTTAACTTGAGTACAGTATATTCATGCTAAGTGAGTTAATAGATATTCTGATAATATTTTCAAATTTCTTGACCATCTTGTGATGCAGTATCATTTATTGCATCTGAATCTGACTTTTTTCATGGTGATGCATGTTGCAATATTAAAATGCAAGAAGATCAGATACTCTTTTTGCCCAATTAGAACTGCTTGAGAGATTGCTGAAGGTGATGCATCAGTGATGACACAGTATTCAAACAAACATACCAACATCCAAAGACAAGTTTATGAACATCCACATAGTACAAACAATTATCAAGATTGACAGTAATAGCAGACCAAATGACATCTGTACAGAAGAGAGCAAATTTGGCTCCAGGTGTGTTAACACAGATGACTGAGAATCACTTGTAGCAAGAGTGGGAAGATTTCCTCATCTCACAACACGTCAGGGATCAAAATGTTCAGTGTTCAGTGATGAGAGCATGTTCTCTCTTCAGGTAGATGAGAATCATTTGCATGTGTAATGTAAATCTGGGGAGCAACAGAGTGCCATAAATTCCAATACTTGCTCCCCTTTGGCTTTATCTGACTAGTATGATTACCAGCATCTAGTTGTATCTCCAGGTGTAGATTCTCAGAGAACATCTTATAAAATGTTTATAATTTGCTGAGTTGATCAGTTGGTCACTTTTTATTTTTTATTTTTATATATTCTTAACATAAATTCTACAATTTTGTTTGGTTGCCTTTTGAAATATATAGAGTTGCTATCTTTGAGTTTTTCTTTTCTTAATGTGATTGTCAAGTTCTGTCCTTATTTACCTCATTTTTATTATATTGACAATATTTTACCTTATACTCTGTTTTGTATTTACACCCTTGTGAAAGTGACATACAAATCAATTCTTATCTTACTGTGCTGAAAAGACCCATACTTTTTGGATTTCTTTTGATTCATTTAGAATATTTTTCAGTAACTGTTCTCCTTTATGCTTTAAAGTTTATTTTATTGGAACATATATTAAAAAATCTGAAAAGTACTCAATTTTTATTACTTTTTATTAGTAAAGTTTTATCCAATTGCACTTAAATTTTGTCATTTTCCTCAAATTTCAAGAGACTAATGCCTCAGAGTTAGACTGCAAGTTAAAAGTTAGGCTTTACCATTCAAAATAACTGCTTTCAAAAAATAAATGATATTTCTGTGGGTTTATGCAAACAATCTACATTCAAAATTTTATAATTTCTTTTAAAAATAAGAACATTACACACAGTTTTACACAAAATCTCATGTTTTTTGCCTTTTCTCTAAATTTTTATAGACTAGAGGCAACAATTTAAAATGTTTCTTTGAATAAAATGAAAATGATTTAATATCAGCTGGAAATTAAAAATTCTACTTTTTTTTTCTGACACAGAAATGAATATGATACTTGATAAAAAAATATCATCCCCCCCAGTGACTTCCTTTGGCATAAAATACTGGTGATGATGTGTCCTCCAAAAATAAACATATCTACAGTTCAACTTCTGATTCTAGTCTCTGTGGCAGGAAGAAAGTGAGTCAGAAGGAAAGGGCAGGGAGTTGTCTAAACATCCGGAATTTAAGAGCCATTCCATGACATTTCTGAAACATTCTGCAAGTGTTATGAAATGGGAACAACTCTTTTTACTGTCAGCCAAAGAACATATTTTGCTCATCAGTTTTATAGATCACGTATTTATTATTCTCAGCTTACAAAAGTTTATCTGTACATGTATTTTTAGAAGGTGGACAGAATCCAAAGACATATAAATGAAAAACATTTAAAATAAGATTAAAATATGCAAATGTAAAAAAAAACCAAAATCTGGATAATATCAGTTATGAATTTTGAAATTCAAAATAATTCACTTGAGACAGATGAAATTTATGTACATAAACACTTAACTAAAATGAAGGTATTTTCTAATATGGACACATGTGAATATATGCACTTTTAACAATCCCCAAATAAAACAAACTTTGTAATTAAAAATTTATGTTGATCATATAAGAAGATGTTTTTTATGTCTGAAGTCCTAAGTATTGAAATACTTTTATATTTTTTTTTATTTAAGATGTCATGTTTATTTAAGATGATACATTTATTTAAATAATTATACTTTAGTTAAATATGTGAGAACAATAGGAATGATACTGAGGTTTTTCAATGAAAAGTTGAAAGCTAAAACAAAGAAAAGAAATGAAAGAAAGATGCAATCTGCAAGCAAAAACAAAGGATAAGGGCTAATATACCAAGGATTGAATTTAGACATTGGACATTGAACATCAATCAACTTTGGTAAGAACTATTAGAGAAATCTATAGAGAAGCAATACTATTGATAATATTATAAATCAGTGATAGAATATTAAACTCCAATTATGGTTGCCAGGTCAGTCAAAATATAAAACATTAGAAATACAGAGAAGGTGAAACAATAAAAACTACAGTGAAAGTTTAGATAATTGATATGTAAAAAAAATTATCTTAAACACAGAAACTGAGTGAATGTGTGTGTGTATGTCTGTGAGAATATTTAACTGCTGAATAATAGCAAAGTAGTGTTGATGCTATCACATTTCAGCTGTTGTGCCCTCCAGCTTCTATCAGATGCTTACTCTTCCGGGTAACCTTCAAGGAATTCCGAACTGAACACTATTTAATCTATGGGGGTAGATTGTTCTCATTCTGCTGTTCATTTCCAGGGATATCTTGTTTAGTTCTTATTTAGTTCAAGTACGCATTTCCTGGTCTACAGACTGAACTCACAATTACTATATCACCAAATTCATGAGCCAAGAGATATTTCATCTTGTTCTTTTTTAGTACTTCTCATTAGCATGTGTGTAAATAATAAAGACAATAGTCAAGTATAAACAATGATAGCTCCTCATCCCAGAAATTCAGACAGAAATTAGTTTTGATGCTCTTGAAAGTTCTATATAATTTCAATTTCTAAATATTATTAAGAGTCAAAAACAATTTTTTGAACTAACCCGGCTTTGTAACCATCTTTAATTGGCAAACAACCAAATTAAAGATATATATATACTATCAAAAAGTCTATGCCAATTCAGCTTTATCACCTTGCAGTTGCATAACATTGAATGAAGAGTCTCTTTAGGACAATGGTTCCCAAACAGCACAATGTGCCTCATAGGTGAGGCAGAATGATTTAAAGACAATGAGAGATATAGAAACAGTTTCAAAAAATTCATATGCCAAAAATAAATTTTAATTTCAAAATGTAAAATATTATTATGGATTACTTGTAATTGCATGCTTGAGTCCCAATATAAATAGTTATAAATAATTATTGACTGTTTTTATCATTGTTATATTTTTGCATTATATCAAGTATTAAGAATATAGTAACAAGGGTCTGCAAATTGGAGGAGAGAGTTATCAATGATAATGTTCTGACGTCGAATATGCAGTTATCTCCCTTTAACCCTCTGTCTGTTTTTTTTTTATTTTTTAATGTACTTTTTATCACATAGATTTGGATGAGGAATGAGCAAATTTTCATTCCGAAAATGTGGCTCAGAGAAAAAAGTTTGGAAACCATTGCTTTAGGATGTAGATGCTCATTGTCATCCACAGATTCCTTTTCTTTATCATATGCAAATTGAATTAACTTAGGGAAGATAGTGGAGTGGATTACTGTTGTCTTCACCATGGTTTGGAATTCAGAGTAGTCATTCTTCTATATTGGTTGATACCAAAGGCTAGAGATCCCATAGTTGGGGAGGGGGAAGAGATGGATTCATGCCTTTGCCAAACACATTTGTATGAAAAGGAATACAAGAGACAAGGTTAGTATCTGAACTTGGTTCATCCATCCCACTCTCTAGGCTAATAAGCATTTTGTTACCCATTTGTATAAAATATAGTTTGTTTTTTTGTCGTTTTTTAAAAATGATAATAACCACTTTTATGGTATGAGCATGAGTTCAGGTAAGCAAATAACCTTAAGAAGTTAACAGGTTGGCCCAGGTGTAATGCTAGGTTCCAGTTATTTAATACTTGATTATAACTTTAAAAACAGGAAAATAAAAACAAATAGTTGTAAATAAAAATCATTTGTATTTCAAATCCATACATCTATATAGTACTTGTTACATAGGTTATTTTTAAAAAATGGAGAAAAAAATAAAATAAAATTAAACTACTATTTAAATGAGTTTACTAGGCTGTATTTTTAAAATAAATGGATTTTATATATATATATATATATATATATATATATATATATATATATATATATATATATATATATATATATACACACACAAGTAAATGTCTACAATAGGGTGCTGAAAAGGTTTTGGTTTTACCTATTTCCCAAATCAGACCAAATGCCCAAAGAGATTATTTTTGGAAGAGTTTCTTAGCTGGGCAAGAACATTTCAGCACTTTCTCATATGTGTGTGTGTGTGTGCATGTGCATATATTCAAATACAATGAAAATAATCTTCCTTGGTTGATTTAGGATTTGTCAAATGAATTCAAACATAACTTCAGTCCATTAGAAAGACTCAAAACTCAAGAAATAATTTGGAATTTCAGTTTTACTTTTGATGTCAAAATAGATTTTCCAACTCAAGAAGAATTAATTCCTTGTTTTACTTTACAAGCGGAATGGTTAAAAGAATCCAATGAATGAATCTGTATAAAAGTGCAGCCAAAAGTCCGGAATTCACTTCCTGCCTGCCAACCGTATAAAGATAGAGTCTACTTTTGTTCCCAGTGCAAAATGAATGTTGAATAGGAGGATGAATTTATGAAAGACATGCAAGAATACACATTGTCTTCTTGATTACTTTCCTTGCTAGGCATAAATCACTCAAAATAAAAAGTTCAAGTGGTAAAAATTTGAACTTGGTAGAAATGAAGTTACTTTATTTATAATTGCAGTTGGTGTTTACGGAATATTAGTAGAATGCTAGTGATAATACAGGAGTTATTATACTTATCTTACAGGCCATTAAGAGTTAATTCAATTCTCACCAAGTGCTCAAGAAATATGACTTTGTATCAAAGTAGCTACAGCCTAATATATATCTTCTAAATATTATTGATTCATGGCATACAAAAAATAAAAAGTACATAATATGAGATGAAAAATAAATAATGGTACTTGATTTTATTAATTTTATTAATATAATCAAGTTTATTTCTCATTCACAGAATATTTTACAATGGATTTTGTTTAAATGGGGTTTTAGTTATCAGAAATAGTCAGTTAGATAAATTAACATACATAAGTATACATGTGAACATCATAAATTCTGTCTCCAAATGTAACAATAGTGAACCAAGTGATGAGGAAGTCAAAAATGCTATAAAAAAGCTGTAGTATAATGAAGCATCACTTGACATTGAGACTGAACTTTTGAAAATAGTATACACACTCATCGAATGTAAAAATAAGTTTCTAAATTTCACGAAGGACGTCTGTAATTAGAATTGCATCCCTAAAAAGTGAGGGTATATAATGCATTAATGCACTATGGATTCAAAAAGGTAGGCATGAAGACTGTCACATATACAGAATGGATCTTAATCAGATCCATTCTGGTGAAAGTAGTCATGAACAGTGTATTAACTCAGTTCTCACCATTCTATAAAACTCCTCACAACCCAATTTGGCTTCAGTGGTGCAATGATGGCATATATATCATCAAGCAACTCCAAGAAATTGCATACTTCTCCAATAGAAAATTGTATAGCTGCTAGGTTGATCTCACAGCAGCATACAATCACATCAATATTGATTAGAAACCACCTGAATCCACTGAATGTCTACATCTAACAGAGGAACTATATCAGTCCACAAAGTCTGACAAGGACCCCAATACCAAAATATTTCCAAGGAGGAAATGAGATTTCCAATCTATTTAATCTCTTCCTAGGCTATACACTATGCAGATACAAGCACAGATGTGAAGAGATGGTCACTGATCATTTAAGCATTCCATCCCAAACAAATCTACTATTAGAAAACAGCATTTTTGCTTTCCATCCTGTGACTAGTGTATTAATGATCAGGGGCTATACTAATGTCATAGGTATTCAGAACTGTGGATAAGAATCATCTTACCCCCCCCCCCCCCCAAAAAAAAATTAAAAATCAACATCCTCTACTAATTTTTCCAAGAAATAGGAGTCAAGATAAATCTTTCTAAAACAGAAAGTATGATCTGGGATTGGAATGAAAGCAGTGATGGCATCAACCCTGAATCATTTGCAAAAAGTCAGGATATAATATTAGTAAATATTAAACACTTCAAATACTGATCAGTTATAACAAATTTAGTAGAGGAGATAAGGAAATTGAATATAGAATAAGCTGTGCTAAAGGTACTTTTGCTTAATGCCATAAATTGCTATAAAACCAAAGCATTAACTTAAATATGAGGCATATTCTTAAATATGACATGTATGGCACCAAACTAATCCAGAAATATCTAACACTAGCAGCATGGCCCGGCATTGCCCGTGCTTGATTAAAAAATCGTATGACTCATACAGCAATCGCTATCACTTGACTTAAAATAACAATGTTAATGTTTAGTATAGAGCTTAGAAAAAATTCACAGTGTGAGATAGGCAAGAAGTTTGGGTTACACGTAAAATAGGCAGTGAAGTACTGAGGTGTACTGGGCCGCGTAGTAAAGGCAGTACACTTCAACTTACAGTGAAAACTGTAACGTGGAGGTAAAATAGGTTGGGCAAACGATTGAGTAAATAAGTAACTTGCAACAGCAGTTAACTGTCTAATAGCAAAACTGAACTACGAAAAGGTAGAAATAGGTATGGAATGCTAAGATGGACTGGGCTGCGCAGTAAAGGCAGCATGCGGAGATAAAATGGGTAATGCAAATGTTTAAGCAAATAGGTAACTTGTGGTAGCAGGAAGCTGTCAATTAATCCAAGGACAGATGCGTTAATGGCAATCAAATCAAGACATGAGTGCGGATGCAGCCACGGTGAAAGTATTTAAAGGAAGTGTGACTTGTCATTGATTGGTGTAGCCTGGACAATGGCTATGACGTAGACCAATGAATGAGCTCACGCAAAATGGAAGATGCTAGCACGCATTCACGCACGCGCGCATGATTTGGCAAGCGCAAGGCTTGGCCATAAACGGGGTCAAGCTGCCTGCTGGATATGCAGCTTGGCTCTAACGCACGTGATGACAGTGATGAGAATGCAAGGAGCTGCAATGAAGCGCTTGCTCGTTTGATTTGTGTGACAACAAAAAGCCGCTAAGTGTTTGGCGGCATTAGCTTTGAAATGGATTGGGAGTCTGCTGTTTTAGCGCAAAAACTCCTCGTCAGGTCTGGGATGCGGCCTGGGTTAGGGGAAAAGGTTTAAAGAATTAGAAAATGGACTGCTGAGTGTGGAACCATTTTTACTCAGCACGTATGCAGGTTTTTTTTTCAGTAAAGACACGAATAAAGGAAGTGCTTATTTTGGTAAGATGCGACGATTAAAGCAAAAGTGTTGACAAAGTCGAATATATCATTTGTGGCTCAAAGTCAGACCTGGTAGCAGAGATAAAAAGCCGAATTTCAATGGCCCTGCACCCATTCCAGAATTTGAGGTCAAATGTTTTCTTCCACTCCACTGCACTCACTGACCTGTTTCTTCCCGCGCATAGCGTGACCATACATTAATCTACATTTAGGAAATACCCAACCGGGAAAACATTTTTAAGGGTTGACCAATTGTTGATTTGCACCCTGTTTGGGGGGCGCTCAGTTGAAACTTCACATGGTGACTCCTAATGGCCTCCTCATAAACACGGTCAGTTCTCGCTAAAAACTGACATGCGGTTCAGGCGCAATCTGGGCATATCGGTTTTAGAGTTTTATCAATTTTCCGCGCTGTTTAGGGGTCCGTGGTCATGAAACTTCTGGACAACACTTCTAATGGTAGACTCTAACAGGATGTCAAATTTGGTTGAAATGCAATCATTCCTTCTGTAAGCAGATTTTTTCGATTATCGATTTTTTCGGTACCTGAGTCCGAACTCAAAAATGGGGATCCATCATGTCTTTACAGCAGCCATTTGCAAACTTGTGGTGAAAACCGTATCGAAATCAGATGAGAAATGCAGCCTGGGCGAGGTAACAACGCCCACGACAGACACACAGACAGACAACATGAGAAATATAGATAGTAGATCTATATACACCACTTTCTCAGATCAATGGTTAAAATAGATTTGAGTAAATGAAAGATGTATGTCATGTGTAAGAATAATTCTCTGCATTTATTATCATACTATCATAAACTTTAAAGTAACCTGTAATTTTACTGCATGTGATACAGGCCCAAAACATTACTCTACCTATTGTCTTCTAAGTTGTGTTGGTTGATTATTTCTATGAAGATTCCAAATACTAGCTGAATCAGGTACATCTAATGTAGCTTTACATTCATCAATAAAAGTTACTGTTGAGAACTCAATTTTCATGTAATTCATCACACACAATTCATGTTTTCTCTTTGTGGTAGTTTGGTTGTTTTCATGTCTTTAGCTAATGCTTTTAATATTTCATAACTTTTCTTTTTGAAAATCATAATATTAACATTTTCAAATATTTTCCCATTCATCAATTCACTTTTCTTGCTTATTGCCCTTGTATTTTTCTCAAATCTGTTTTATCTGACATTCTTAAATCTAGTTTGTTTTTCTTGTACTTGCCTTTCTAATGTTTTCAATCTTTTTTTTTTATTGATCTTATTTCTCTGTTAAATTTTTTGCAATTCTCAACATCACTTCTATCTTATTTTTATCAAGTTTATATCTTTCTCATGATAATCTTTATATATCTGAAATTAAAAAAAATAAATACCAAAAAATATACTATCATATATATATATATATATATATATATATATGGACAATAAAATAAACAACCCTTGAGTTAAATAAATTCCTACATGACTAAATAAGTCACTGTAAATATTTCTAATAAAAAGTACATTATAAACTGAAATTCCCACGTTTATTTTATAATTATAAGTAAATGTTTATCTTATAAATATATCATTAATATGTTATCAACATTAATTTCATTGTGAAAATATTGACTTGCATAATCAACTCTCACAAAATGTATCATGACTGACAAGGCAGATTTATTCCCGCAGTTGGTTGCCATGTCTTTCTGCGGTAGACCAGTTGCCATCCAAGGCTGTAGAACCTGACCTGTCCTGCTATTTACCCATACCTGGGGGAGAAGAAGAGGATTCATATCTTTCCCAAGGGTATTGGCACGTAAGTGAATGTAATGGATTCAACTGGAATTTGAACTCAGCTCTCCATTCCTCACTCTGAGCCACTATCTATTACTCCACTGTGCCTCCTCTAAGAAATGTATACACTTTATTAAATTAAAATGAAAAAGGGAATATTAAATGTGGTAACCAATATCAAATAAAGTCTATTTATTTGATATTGGTCACCAGTAGGATTTGAACCTCTGGATAAATCTTCTGTTATTAAATACTAGATAAACCTCAATATCCACTTAAATTTGGGTTATCACAGTTTTAAATGGTAAATCACCCATCATCCTGTGAATGTCTCCATCTTACTTATTATAAATTGTCCATGGAAATTTGAAAGGTCACAATTCAAGTGTAATTCTACTTGCTCAAATCTAAGATAAATTCTTGGAAACAGTTTCATGAGTTCCTTTATTATATGAAATGGTATTATCTTCCATTCCTGTTGATAACATTTTTACTCAATCACCATTTTGCATGAATGAAATCTCTTACATCTTAAAAGAGTGGAATAAATGAATAGAGGTATAAGTGAATGGAGTAGTGAGAGAAAGAAGAAGATTGTTTAAATATGAATTGTAAAGGATTTATTAGAAATGGTGTGGACAGCTCTTTGTCATTGGTTGCATTCCATAAGAGGTTCAAGTAAGTAAAGAGTAAGAGAGAGGGGGGAATGGTATATAGAGAAGGAAAGGTTATAAAAAGGAAGATGAGAGATACAGAGAGAGAAGAGGGGAAAAGAAGAAAGAGGAATAAAGAGAAAGAAAACTAACAGAGCTTGGAAGAATATGCATGAGGCAGAGCATATATTGTGAGAAAGGGAGAAAGTAGTGAGTGTTTGTGTTTGTGAGAAAGATGAAAAGGAAGTTAATTTTTATATACAAGTAATAATAAAAGATCTCTTTTTTTGAAAGAAGGTAGAAACAAAAGAGCTGACTTGAGAGAAATTGTTAACTTGATTGAGTGTGTGTGTGAGCATGTGTGAGAGCATGTGTGTGTGAGCATGTGTGTGTGTGTGTGGTTAAGAGGCAAAAAGAAAGTATTTTTGTTATGTTGTGCTTGATGAGGCTGTTACATCTACTTTTGCACAAATACACTTGGGAAGGCATGAATGCATCTTTTCCTTCTCTAGTTATGGGTGAAATAGCAGGGTAGATCGGGTTCTCTAGCCTTGGTTAGCAACCAGTGTAGTAAAAAAAAAGTGAGCTTAAGAGGGATGGGCCTTGTTTAGCTCTAGACACAACCACATATGTTGCCCTAATGATCCTAATGGATTACAAGACTTGTAATCATGATCAGTTGATTGTGCTTGACTGAAAAACGGGGAAAGAAAAGATAAAGAAATAAAAATGCAGACATTCAGATTGGAAATGGGGCAACATTCAAAATACTTTCAAATTTTAGTGACTGATATGAGAAATAGTAAGAAATTGATAATTATTTCCCATAACCTATCATAAAGTCACATTTATAGAGTTTCGGGTCAGAATCTTCTTTTATATGTTGTGTCCCTTCAGGACATGAGCAATCATGGTTCTCCATTATTTGCTAACCTTTGTAGCACTAAACAATATTTCTCCCCTCATTATTCCAACCTGTCCCTTTTTCTGCCATCCATTTACACAAACTCATTAGGGTTGCTTACTCGCTGTTTCCCTTTGTCCCTCTTGCCTTCAGTATAACCTGTGGGTGTCAAATTATCCAACCCTTGTTTTCTTATTGTATGTCCCAGAAATTGGAACTTTTCTCTCTTATTCTAATCAAAAGTATTCTTTTCATTTCTATTTTTCTTAAAACTTCCTCATTGTCCACATGTTCCATCCATTCTTCTGTAGAACCACATTTCTGTTACTTCAAGTCTCCTCTTCCTCCTTGAGGAAATTGTCTAGCATTCACTGCTATATAGGAGGATTTATACTACAAAATAGTTGTGACTCTTATTGTTTCCAATGAAATTTTCCTGTTTCTTAATATTTTGCTTCGTTTCTGTAAGGCATATTTTGATATTCCAATGCATCTTTGGTAAATCACTTTTCCAGCAAGATTAATTAATATGAGACAATAGCAGTCCGTGAATTCTTAACATTTTCTTATAGAACACATAAATCAATTTGCTGGCTTCTTTATTTCATCTTTAACAATTTTTTTTAACAAATCTAACATTTTTATTCTAGTATCACACTAACACTTAATGTGAGTGCAAAGTAAAGGATATGGCTTACATTTTATTCCTTTTTGTGCCATGAAGACATTCTTATAGAATTTCTTATTTGAACAACCACCCAGAAAATATAATAAATTTGGTTGAAACATTAATTTCATCATTTATTTCCTGTTTATGAAATATCTTCAGTTTCCTTTCAATTCAAAATTAATGATGAAGTATGCTAGCTAGTAGACATATGTAAAACCTTGAACTTGCAAAATCCCAAAACTGAATGACTAAACCTTAAATTAAAAGCAAAATGTAAGACTAGATATATACTATCAAGAATATAAAAAATTGGACTTTTAAGTCTGAAAAATTAGTCATAGAATAAATGGAGACTTGATGGAAGCTCTTCGTAAAATCCCAATGTTATCTCAAAACAGATAATTATCCTTAGAGTTAGTATGGAGGATATTTTATTTTACTTTACTAAGACTGTTATGATGATGAAAAAAAAACTATAATATACTTTTTGGTAGTTTGCTGATTCCTCAGGTAAAAAAAAAAACCTTGGCAGATCAAGGTGTCATCATGGTTGCTACTGTAAAAAAGAAAATTATACTAAGAGTAAAAGTTTGACAAAGAAGAACCTGAGTAACAAGGCTGCATTCAGTGGGGATTTGCCAACGTGTAATATATAACTGCTTGTTTTGACTGACTCTATTAGAATGGGATTATAGAATGTGGTGCATTCACTTCAGAGACTGAATTGAGAAAGCAATGGTCTACTTGCTTGACTTTGATAACCAAAGTAACAAAAAGTGAAAGAAAAAAAGATTGCATTGTAAACACATACATATATTACTTTAGCATTATTTATAGTGGATACACATACTTGAGTAGACACTCCATTTATTTATTAAACAGTATATTTATTTATTTTTGTCTACCGGCCTACATATTTGAGAAATATTATTAAAGAAAAACAGGCACTCTCCAATATATAAATGGGTATCCACTAAAAATGACATTTAAGTAATAAAATTTATTGGATCAATAAATAAAAAGCCATAATTTCTTTAGAAATATATCTATATATTTAATAAGTTTCAATGTTTGAGATTTTTGTAAAAATGTTTGCATTTGGTATATGCAAAGTGTTTTCTTCCCAAATTTTGTATGTGTGAAACTTTTTTCTTACTGGTTCTATGTAAATTGGTTTTGTGTGTGTGTGTGCAATAAATTCCTTGCCAAATAACCAGTGTTGAACGCAAAGTAATTGGATCATTTAAAAAGGTGAAAATCAATATATAAAATGAATACACATTCAAATGCAGTAAAGTTACTTTCATTCAGTATTTGCAGGCTTAAATCCAAAGACATAATAATTCTAATTTATTCAGCATAAGCATTTTAATAAGCTTTTGATAAAATAAATACTCATCCTTAGAACTTATCTACCAAGTTTCATTAAAGCCTGTTCATGCTATGTGGACAGGTATATATAAAGAGGATTACTCATCTTACAATAACTTGCTTTTTAAAAGGCTATTTAAGAATATTCAAGCTAAGAATATATTTAGTAATGAAGAGTTCAGCAATAAAAGAAACAAGTAATAAATCAAAAGAGAAAGACAGCTTAATATTATGAACAAAGGATGAAATTCATAGAATAACTTTGAATGAATAGGTGCAACAGTGTTTCATTGTTTTTATGAATCCAAAAGCCGCCACAGAACTGTTGATACGAACAATTGGAAAGAAAATTTTACAGCAGTAAATCTTACTAAAATGGAACAAATTTTCAGAAAGCCCCCAAGATTATTTTTATGTCTCCAAAACAACTATTGTTTTAAGTTGTTAATATACAGTTGCATTGTGATTTGCATCATGTGCACAAAAAAGAATAAAGTTAGCATCATCAAATTACAATTATGGTGATAATGAATATGACAGAATGAAAACAAATCTCGTATTTTATATACTTAGGAAACATTCTATATATTATTTATAAGAGAGTTGTCTCTTATATGATGCTATTGTGAGTAATATCAGGTTTTGATATTTTCAGTTCACCATACTCCAGCTCTTCCATTAGATGCTCATAAATTTTAGTAAACTTAAATCATATATGGATAAGGAAGTCTAAAAACTTATGTTTTATGCAGTGAAAAACAATAGAGACAGTGAACCAACTTTCTTAGCAACTGAATTCATTCATTTCCACTTCATGTCAGCTGAGAATGTGAGCCCAAGAAGCTACAACAAGTCACTTTCCTGGAGGTTAGCATCTGCCATAACATGTTAGAAGAGTGGATTGAACATATTTGAAGAAGCCAGTGATGTGAATGTAAACAGAAAAAAAGATGCAGAATGTCTAGAGCATTGGTTAGTTTCATGCCTTTAGGCAAACTAACATGTTGAAGTATACATTGCAAAGAGAAACATGTAAGGTGCAGTAAGCAGTATATGTAAATTGATTTCTCTCCAGTAATGTTTATTGATGGATGTAGAGTTACATTTGAGGGACCTGATGACTGAGGTTGGGTTTATGTCATGGAAATTGTCAATCAATATGACTTAGAAGACAACAGTTGGGAGGTGGGGTAATGTATTATAGGATCTATAACTGTAGACCCCTTAAGAGTTGAAGATGGTTTAAGACAAATGCAAAGATTTTTTGTAAGTTCTTGTTCAACATTTTTTGTGTGTTATTGATCACAACTGAGAAGTTTTAAGCTAAAGACCATGCTCCTTCACATTCTCCAATGAATATTTGTCCACTATTCCAAAAAAGGATTTAAAGAATTTGTGGAATAGTTCCCAGCCACTCCAGATCTTAATCTAACAGAAAACTTATGGCCTATATGTGAAAAAGAAAATAATATTCAAGCAAAGATTTCTGGAAGTAATATAAATGGATGCAAGTCATGTTCAAATGAAAACAGTAAAAAAAATTTAAAAAAATTAAAAATCAAGAGGCTGATGAAGGTTATAGAATATCAACATATTAACATATCAAAGAATTAAATAAGTTATTCAGGTATATTAGTAAAATATATGTTTCTCTGAATTTATATGTTTGTTTTGAATTTATAAATAAAATTTTTCTCATCTGTCTATATTTCTGAGATGAAGTATTGTAACTATTTACACTATTTACTGTTGTCTTCATCTTTATTGTCATATTAATGACATTTTGGCCATTTTATGCTCTGGCCTACTTCAGGTGATATACATTGGAATTCTGAACTGAATCTTTTATTTTGCCCACTGAGAGGTAGATTGTTCTAATTCCACGTGCCATGCCTTTTCTGGATATCCCAATTTCAGTTATTTCCCTTTAGTAACTCAAATCTCCAAGTTTTGTTCACCTCTGTTGTGGTCAGGTATAGAACTCAAAGCTCTTTGGGTCAAGTCAACAGATTACTTCAGCCAATGCTTTTATCCACTGTATATCACCTGAAGAAGGCTGGGGTGTACAATAGCCGAAACATCTGGAATATGACAATAAAGATGAGGATAACAATCTGAACAATGTAAATAGCATAAAAGTTTTGTTACTATTAAGTTAGTTTGCATTATAAAACCTGATACTTATAAAGCAAGATATTATTAATCTTTCTAACAAAAGTTGATATTCTAAGCTGAAACTTATATAATGTATGGTTCATACATCCTGAAAGATTTACAAATATTGGTTGGTTAATACCAATTTTATTGTGTCCAATAATTCAATAAACTACTGCAGTTGATCCAGCAGAATTAGCTTGCAATTCAGCCAACACACACATTTTGTTTTTATTTCTTGTTTTTGTTTTGTTTTTTCCAGTGATACAAAGAATGTTCATAAGAACAACTGTCGCCTTCTTTTGATCTCTGACAAACTGGGCAGTGAGCATGAATATTTTGTAGTTGAATATTTTGAAGTTGTAGACCAAGAGGATTTTTCCCCTTGAACTGACCTAACGAACTCTACATATGTTGTTGCAGTTGATGAAAATTAGTTGTGTCTTGTTCAAATGTCTTAAAACAGATCAAAAGCTATTTTGATATGATACCATTCATGCAAACATTTTTATGCAGGATGGTGTTCTGTGCTATACTGAAAAATGGTTTCAGAATCATATATAGCTCTTCGAATGACCACCCAACTCACTAGACTTTAATCCAATAGATAATCTATGGAATATCATGAAAAGGAAAATTTGGACAAAAAAAAATCAGTGATGATCTGTGCAAAAGCCATGTAGCATTGATGTTTTCTTGAATCAAGGCAGTAATATAAGACAAATACTTTCCTTATTTTCATGATTATTGGGTAAGATTTCGAAACTTTTATAAGACACTGTATTTATTGTTTTACATATCATATGCCATATTTCAGGCAGCTTCATAATTCCATCTTACATTTTTTTTATTTTCCACAACAAAGAAATGCTTGAAGTGACATTTGCATTTTTTATGGAATTTAATTATTTTTTACTGTCATAGTTTTGTAAAGATTGAAAAACTGATAATCTAAAGTTACAATGTTTAATGACTACACTGGATAGACAAAAGATTACAGCAAAGATACATGCCATCGAGTGCTGTCCTGATTTTATATCGTGTTTTCTTCTTGTCTAATTTTAGATGAAATCCATTATTTATTGCATTCAGTTAATCTAATTGTTTGAACTAAGCAGCTGCTTCTCTGGAAGAAAATCATAATAGAGAACTCCCATTTAATACAGTATCACTTACTTTAGATGAATCTCGGTATCTGGTACAATTAGTAGTGGTTAATTTCACTTATCCCATGATCTACTGCATTCCATGCTGTCATAAAATATAAAATTTTCATTGCCCATCACAATTTGTTAAACAATATAATCAGCTATGAATAAAGAGTCTGCAAAATCTTTTTAACAATGTGGAAAACACATATCTAACATAACCAAGATTGTGCAAATGATTTTCAATGCTTGATTTATATATTTTTAAGTCTGTTAGCTCTCTCAGACAATGTATTACATTGATTAATCTCAAGTAATGTCTTTATTATTTCTATCAACTTCAACTGGTTTACCAAACTATAGACATTCATTCAATGAGAAATCTTCAGTATAAAACTTCTCAAGCCATTAATTGACACATTCATTCATTTATAGTACCTTCTTAAACTACACAAATTGTTTTTTGAGTCATATGTTTGTTCTTCTTAAACTAATATGCCAAAAGTTATTGCTTATTTTCTCTAACACTAGAATCAATAAACAAAAATACGCCAGATTTTGATTATTTTTTAAATGCATGCTATCTAACAGCTGTCACAATACAATGAAAAGTAATTTTTGAATTAGGTTATTTAAATTGAAACTTTTCTAATGACAACTAATGATAAACACTTAAATATTCAGGAATATACAGTAGTCAACTATCTTAAAGCTGTCATGAATTATCTCATCTGTAGCTTTTTAAAATAACTATTTATTAAATTAATTAAATTACTTCCCATTTGCCATATAATGTTCACTATTATCAAGTGATGTCTTGATTTGATTACTTTTCAACTGGTTTATCTAACCAGGAAGAATCATTCAATTTAAAAAACAATTTTTGATATCTTTGATCAATTGCATTAACTCCTCTATAATTTGCAAAAATGTTTTTGGCATTTTAATTGATTTTAACCATATTTATTTTTAAAGAGGCATGAAATGTCAAAAATATTGTTTACTTTCTTTTATCTTTTATTAAAATGAGATACAAAGTTATGCCAATTTTTACAAAATCTTTTTTAAAAATGCATATTCACAAATGTTATAGAATATGTAGGCTAGACAAAAATAGCAAACTCTAGCACACTGGTCAGATGACCTGAACTTGTGGTTGGCTTGTGGGAATGGAATCCAGACAGTGATAGACTGTCTTTAAATTTTGATATCAGACACAAAAACGCATGAAAACCAGCAGTATGTTTGTGGCAGTAGAGATATTCAGAGCTTTGATGACTTCTTCTCTCGGATTAATTTTCAGATAACTTATTTCAGCAAAGAGACAAGCAGAGGGTGAGTTATTGACCGGTTGACATCTGTTCTATTTCCCTCTCAATATGGCTTCCGACAAAAACAATGCCTAATATGTTCCCTCCCCCTAAAATAAAATCAGTTTAAAGAAATCCAATAAAAATTGTCTATTAATGTTTGAGTCTATTGATGCAGTGTGGAGTTTCTACTGAGGAATTGCCAATAGATCACTAGAATCCAGAGACAACACATAACACTTGACAGGTTTCAAAATGTAATGAAAAGTGGTCTTTTTTTAATGAAGTCAGTTAAAAGTAAACATTCCTAATGTCATGTTATAAGAAATGTAAAATAAGCTTTTTAGCTAAATACTTGTCTTAGGTTTTTGGTCAATCAACATTATCTATAAAGTAGGTTGCTCTTCCTGGTTGAAGAAAGTTTGTGATTAGGTTTTACACATATATTCACCATCTACGCAATGGAAGTCTTGTCCATTTAGGCAATGTGCTGTTCTTTTGAAATAAAGACAGGGGGTGGGGAATGCTTATAAGTAAAAGGCTTCCTGAATTGGATTAAATATGATTTATTTAAGACTAAGGCCACTGTGATTTTCCAGTTTGATGAAAACAATCTGTATATTTAGAGAGATTTACTTGGGTAACAGATAAATAGATGACTGGAAAAAAACTTATTAAACTGCAACAAATTAAACCCATAAATTATCACTGATGGTTATGAAGAAATGTTTCAAAATAAAGAAAAAGACTTATATTGGTGTCCTAAAACATGTGAAAATTCACTCTAAATCTTCTGACAAAGATTAAAATATCTCAATCTATACTTTTAACTGAAATTGAATCTATTTATAAGATTGAAACTCTCTCTGTTAGTAACTCTTTACCAACTCCTTTCTCTACATTGTATTTCTCTTGAAGAAGGGTTTATCTTTTTTGCTTATATATCAACAATGAAATCAGAAGAGGAATCAGTGAAGTATGACTAGTTAATTAGTTACTGGATCTTCTTCATTTCATAAATGTACAAATTCTTTTTCTTATTTCTTGGTCTATGGTTAATCTTTATAGGGATGAATATGGCTTCTTTTTCATTCTAAGAGGTATATTTCATTTTTGTGTCTTTGATACCAAAATATGGAGATAAGAACTTTTTTCTTTTAACAAACATCAAGCAGTCAGATTGCAATGTAGATTCTGACAGCTAGTTTCCATGATAGTGACTTTAATCATGTCTTCAATTGTCCAAACATTGTCTGCAATGCTACTGCATCATTAGTCATTGCTGATGGGAATGGGGAGTTACATCTGCAAGTCAAATGATGTTTTTCCTCTTTTCAAATATTGCCTGGTCTGTTATTGCCATGTCAGTACTTTGTGACTTTGAAAAATGGTTAACTTTTATAAGGATTGGTTGAATAAGATTAATTATCTGAAAATTGTAACGGTTTACTGTTCTTCTCAGCCAAAATGTACAGTCAAAGACAAAGTTTACTTATTCTTTCTTTTTATATGATAAAATTGTATTTAAAATAAACATTCTAACTTCAATTTTAAATTTTAGTAATTTTTGCAGGCCTTAGTTGAATTAGCAAAATGGAAGCTCAAAATAAGCTGGTGTCTCTGGATGTGGTCATCTGATCTTGAGCTCATTTAGAGACTACATTTATTTATTTTTCTTAAGTGATAACTCATGACCATTATTACTGTTAGCAATAAAGAAAATAGGAACTATATTCCTGTTATTTATAGTTAGCTATTATTTTTTTTTGAAATTCCACTATATTGTTTATTCCAAGATCTGATTGGTTGTCTGGGGGGTGGGATTGTGATATCTTTCCGCTATATCAATGTTATAGTTTTTCAGTTTTAAATCCAACATGTTGGCTTATTGACATGATACACAGACTTTGAAAATTAATTTTCAAGTATAAAAATAGGAAATGACTTGTTTATCTTTTTCACAAGTGAATAGTGACTTTAGCTTTAGCACAGATAAAAATCCTAAACTGCTTTTGATCATATGTCAATATATGAAGGCGATATGTAAAACAATTGTACCTCATCTTATTATAAACTGATAACAAAAATAATGGAAAGTAAAATATGCCATGTTTATGATGAAACTGTTTCCCTATACAAGATGCAATTGTCGATAATTTCTTTGAGAACTGACAGATCATTTCACTGATATTACATTTCAGCCATTACTTCTTAGTAAACTTGAAACTTTGAAAATATTAAAAAAGAAATAAATTTCTATTTCAAAAGAGCTTCCGATAAAATGATTACACTTTTGACTGGTGTTCATAACCAAAGGAAATTGTTCTAGAAGAATGGAAAATTTTATAAGCATAACAGCTGAATGAGAAAAATTAGCAAGTATAAAGAAATGCTGAGGGCAGAAATTTTGCCAAGTTTTTATAACATTTCAAATGCCAAAATAATGAATAGTTTCAAAAGAGGAAAAATAATGAGAAATTGAAGAAAACCTTTTTCAAATTACCTTTCCAGGCAAATTTTTTTCACCTGATCTGCACAACAAAATTATTGCACACCCAATTTACTTCATAATTCTTGTAACCCACACCTCAAGGACCATTTCACAAATTTACAAATGAGTTTTTTCTAAGAATGATTGCCTTTGTTCTGAATTTTACAAGCAGATTTTCATTCTTTTATTTTTAAAATCAGTTATTAAAAATAGAAATAATTGTAATTTGGAATTAAACTTGAAGATTTATCATTAAAAGAAAACAAATTATTGACTTCCTATAGAAAGATACAAGCAAATTATTAGGCTTGAAATGTTTATTTTATCAATGTAAAAATTATTGCAATATATATATATATATATATATATATATATATATATATATATATACGTTTATTTTATCAATGTAAAACATTATTGCAATATATATATATATATATATATATATATATATATATATATGTTTATTTTATCAATGTAAAAAATTATTGCAACATATATATATATATATATATATATATATATATATATATATATATATATATATATATACACACGGAAGAAAGAGAAACAGAAAGAAAGGGTGTGCTAGATGTTGGGGAACATTTTTAATTGATGTTGATTGATACATCCAAGGACAACAACTATTAGTGAAAGAAAGCAACTTTCATGCTGTTAATGCTATGCAAAACCAAAACACTTGCATTAAAAATACAATCATAACCTGTCTATATTCTAACTATTTGATAATGTCTATTAGAAAATAGAACTCTTGACATAAGCGCAACAACTAATCAAGCCAGAGCTCTATATTTAGCCCAGATAAACTGAATTTTATTCACACTCTCTTACATCAATTGTGGATGCCATAGTGTCGAAGAATAACAACTCACCTACAACTATGAACACGAAGACTAAATGTTATTTTTGCAACAAATCTCACCACAGTTGTAAGATGTATCCACAAATGAGAGGCTACATGTTACAAATGCAGAAAGAAAGGGCATTTTTCCAAAATATGGCAATTGGCTTGTATACTGATGCTAACTTTCATTAAATCCCTTACACTGGCCACTACTATATGAAAAATGGCTTCTAATTTTTTTATCTGCAGAATTGTTAAAACTGGCCAGTGTGTATGTAGTAATTAGGGGAAAATGAAGCTACTGCTCTAATGGACATGGGATGTTTTGGATTACATCAAAAAGGACAAGATAAAAGAAAAAACCTGTTGCAGGGAATGTGTCCATGGCTTTGTTGTCACTTAATGCTCTCAATAAAAGAACGATGTATAGTCAGCGTAAACTTATTAGGCGAGTGGTATCTGAATATTCAAATTTCAGCCATTCCCAATCTTTCTTGCGACATTATACCTTAGCCAAGACTTCATGGATCAACATTCTAGTGAGTGGTTTGCATTCGGTGGCCTTTCTGAAAACCTTTTAATTTCAAACCCAACTTCTTGTAGCTTATCTTCTGCTTTGATAGATATGCCTTCTTTATTCTCAAATTTCAATCCTAATTGCAAACTTATTGCTACTAAATGTAGAAGATTTGGAAGTGCCAATAGGCACTTTATTGAGATAGAGGTTAATAAAATGTTTTAAGAAGGGATGATTGGAGAAAACATGTTCCCTTGGAGAGCACAAGTTTTAATTATAAATAACGAGAATCATAGAAAGAGATTAGTTGGCAACTATAGAACTATTAATAGATTCACCCCAAATAGAATTGACAATCTGGCTTTGGAAATCACCACATATAACATTTACAATTCCTTCAATTTGAAGAGTGCTTACAATCGGGTACTTATTCAAGATAATAAACTACACACACACACACACACATGTATATATATATATATATATATATATATATATATATATATATATATATATATATATATATACTACATTTGAAGTGAATGGCAAATTATACTAGATCTGCCAAATTCTGTTCAGAGTAACAAATGATGTTGCATGCTTCCAATGAATAATGGATAACATTAATAAGAGGAATAACTTGCATGGAACTTACACATCATCGTAGCTGAGAAGACTCAGGAGGAACATGCTAGAAACTTTTAGTAATTTCTACAAATATCTAAATTACATAATCTCACCTTAAATGAAAAAGTCCTGTCTATCAACCACTTCAATTGACTTTATTGTACTCAAATCCCATGTCGAATGATTATGCCCACTTAAAAGAAATACCAATTCGAAAAGACAAAGCTGCCCTACTTCATGTCTTTGGTCTATTTTCCTATTACTCCCAATGGATATGCAAATTTTCAGACAAAATCAAACATGTCTGACTCATTTCCTTTAAATCCAGAATCAGTGAAAGCATTAAAATCAGAAATGGTTTACTTCATGTAATTGATGAGAGTACTCCTTTAGTAGTTAAAACTGATGCTTCTGATACATTCATTGCTGCTAAGCCAATCATCCAGTAGTTTTCTTCTCGTGAAAACTCATAAATGAAAGTACACTTCAGTAAAAAAGGAAGCATCAGCTCTTATGGAAGCTTTACAAAAGTGTTCCTACTAATTATCTGCTTGATGCTTTACCACCATCATGGACCAAGAAGCAGTGAATTTCATATTTCAAAGAATAGAGACCTGGAAAAATTAAAAATGATAAAATCAAAAGATAGAGAATGGAAATGGGGCAGGGAGGGGGTGGGCTATGAATATGACATTATGCATAAACTGAGGAAGAATAACATATCAACTGAGGCACTCTCACGTGCTCTTCTACAAATAAAAGCTATCTGTGCTTTACAATCATCTTTGTCATTTTGCCGTAACCAGGTTAGCCTACTTCATCAAAGTCAGGAATTTTCCATACTCTATAGAAAATGTAAAAAAAGTATGTGCAGACTGTTCAGTTTATGCTTAATGGAAAACATGATTCTATACTCCAGAACTTGTTCATCTTGTCAAAACCACACAACTGATGAAGCAACTCAGCATAGGTGTTAAGGGATGATTTCTAACTCAAAGAACTGTTATATGCCAATAGATGAGTACTCACATTTTCTTTTTGCTTGCTTATATATGACAATAAGTGGAGTAATTGAATGTCTGAACCAAAATAGTTACAGCACTCTGATGGGGGGGGGGAGAGTTCTCATCTTTATCTAAGGAACTAGATGAGTATCTAAATAATTTAGGTATAGCTACCAGTCAAATTATTTCTTATAACCTTCAAAGGAATGGTCACTGTAAATAGTACAATGGAAGTTCATCACATTGACTTTGGCTTGAAGAAATCTATCAGAATCCTGCATGCGATAAGATCTCTGCTCTGTACTGCCACTAATGCATGAAAGACGTTTCTTGTACAAATACCAGTCACCCAGTAGTTATTCCCTTGATCCATGAGTTAAACCCAGATAAATTTTACCAGCACTTTTCATATTTTGTTTTGAATTATTTATTGTTAAATTTATCCTTTGTTCTTTTTTATTAATGGTCTCTATGTGCTGTTGAGTCCTATGCTTAGCCTGCTGATTTGAGCGTTTTATGTGTGATCTTTTAACCATTTGTTTTTTTGAATTAAATCATTGGCATGCTCCCTTTCCTCAACATAAGATCAGCCATTCTCGATTTTATAGTTTCTCCAAATCTAACATCATTACCTTCACTCATAGTGTCCAATGAAAAGAACTCACACACTAGAATCATTAAGCCATCATTTATTTACAATGTATTTAACTTTTCAATTTGGATCATTGATGAAAGACACTCTGCATACAAACAAATTTAAAGTGACTACTAATTCTTAAACTGCTCTTGGAATTGATCTCATCTCTTCAAGGATCCATGCTTCTAGGTAAAAATGGATGATATGAAACTCCTGCTCTATTTTTAGGGATTATCCAAATTAGGAGCATGAACAGACAAGACACAAACTGACTGAAGTTTTGAAATGATATCATTTGGCTGTAATTCTTTAAAACATGCTTAAATTGCAATACAATGTATAAAGAAAGTGTAGCTGAAATTTTCATTTAAGTTTTTTATGTATATTCCTTAGTATAAACTAATTACAAATCTAGTATTGACTTTTGATAGATTACAAACCCAATAATCCAAGATCAGTGAATACAATTTTTTTAATCATTTCACCACAAGTATAATTAAAGAATGAGAAAAATAAAAGAAGAGGAATTAAGGAATGAGAAGAATAAAAGAAGAGAAATGAAGAAGACAGTAGATAACAATTGTCAGTGAATTTAATTATTTGAGAAGTTGGCTGGAAGCCCAAGAGATTTCTACAAGTGAGAAGTGTGGAAAGGAAACTGTTAGCAAAGAACTTAGTTATATCTAACCAAGACAATTGTAGATTCACATAAACATGTACATATTAAATACTCTAAATCACTATTAAATATTCTAAAGACATAACAGTGGATTTACATATATTGCCTACAACTGTTTTCCTATACAAGATGCAATTGTTGATCATTTCTTTCTGAACTGACAGATCATTTAGCTGATATTACACTTTGGCCATTACTTGGCAGAAAACATGAAACTTTGAAAATATTAAAAAAAATTAATATTTTAAAAGAGATTGCAAGAAAATGATTCTACTTTTGACTGGTGCTCATAACCAAAGGAAATTGTTCTAAAAGAATCAGAAATTGTAGAGGCATAACATGAGAAAAATTGGCATAGATAAAGAAATGCTGAGGACAGAAATTTTGCCAAGTCCAATAATATTTCTTAGACAAGAATACAGAATAAACACCAGAAACATCATTTATATGCAACTATCATAAGCCTGCGTGTAAAAAAAGGATTTGTGGTCATTAGCACATGAGTGTCATTTTTTATGGTATAACCATTGTTTACTCCTCCTTACTAGATTTGATTCTCAATGAGAGAAGAATTTAACAAACATTGCACTTATATATGCAAATATGGAAAAGACTATGAGAGAGACATCATTGTTACCTTAATATGGGGAACACCATATCCAAAAGAAAGAATAGTAAATTCTCATTGAGAAGACCACATAAAGGGTTCATGTCCTCATCTTGAGACAAACTCCAAATAATAGCCAAGCTACATTTTTGGAGAATAGGAAAATTGAAAGAAATGGTACATGTTATTCTGCCCATCAGATGTGTGGATTTCAAAATAGTGTAGTTTTTATTGATCAGCAAGGATAGAATTAGAGAATATCCACATAATATAAATATGGAATCACTTATGTTACACAAATTACTGAGAATGATATGTGACTCATATTGCTGGGAATGAGCTAAGCTGGTTGGTATATAAGCCATCATTTTGATTTGTGGCTAAATTTGTCTCGAAAAAAGAAAAGAGATCTATTTCCTTTCTCATGGCTGTATGCACCTCAGTAAGACTGTAAAGTAAATCAGCTGGAATGTCGTAACAACCAAAGCAAAAAAAAAAATTAATCAGTTCAATATTTAACACTACTTGAAATATATTTGTATATCTAAAATTTATGTTAAAACACATTGGCAAGGTATGATTTGTGTGAGTTGACTTTAGGTGAAAAACAAAAAAATTAAATTACTGGTAAACAGTGTTTATTAAAATGATATTGCATTTGCTGTGTTTTAATTATACAAGATCTTTATTATTTCGAACAACAGTGTAAATAATTTTGTTTCCTAGATTAGTGTTTTTTTTCCTTTAACAAATCTTAATTATGAGAATTAATTAACAAATTGAATTTCATGATGCAAAGATTTAAATTTCATTGTCAGCATTTAAAACAAACTATACTGTTAGATAATTTTTATTGTTCAAATTCTCTTATGCCCAAAAGCTATTGTTGTTTATTTTGCATAAATGCATTTTCAGTATTTAAATAAAATATACTTCTTTATATTTTAATGCTTAAATTAGAATATTCGCCAAATATTGAATAATCTTTTCAGTGCTGATTTCTTTTCTAACTTTCAAAATAAGACATATTCAGAGAATAAGAAAGAATATATCAACTTCATCATTTTCATATCATCACTTAATAAGAAAGAAATTTTAAAATATAATAACAACAGAAATAGTGCCGTCGTCATGTCCTTCAAAGAATATTGGCACTTTTCCATTATTTCCTCTTACTTTGACGTCACTATATAATGCCATAGTAATCCAAGGCAATCTCTACTTTTAAGATTAATAAATAACATTGGATGAATTTGATGTCAGAATTTTCTTTATTTTTAGCCACAGAAATCAGGAATTAAAATTTGAAGCTTACCTGAAGAAAGTTGCTTAAAAATATCAGTCAAACAGAAAAGAATTTTGTGTTTCATCACTTTTAGAGTATAACTTTTTTATATTAATATTTTCTGCCTTTACACTGATTTCTGTCGTCTTGGTTTAGTTGCAGCCCAATTTCTCAAGATGTATTATCAACTTCAAAAAATTTATGCTTTTTTAAAAAGATTTTTCTCAGTAAATCTTGACTTGAAAACTGGCAAAATTTTGAAATAAATATATCTTATATCCATAAAGAATAAGTTGAATCTTTTCATATGATGAAATTTGGGAACTTAGGTCAAGGCAGCTGTATAAATTTTTGGAAGATGATTCACAAATTTTTATCATTTTTTTTCTATGGATGATTATTAAAACTTAAAGCTTATTTACCAAAACATATTTTTTCGAAGAAGGAAAAAATTTTCAAGTAATGAAAAATTTGTCATTATGCTTTTACCTAAACTCATTATTATTTATTTAATTATTTGTTATTTCAAAATTATAAATAGTGAATATTTTTAAAATGTATTAAGTTTGACATTGAGGTATGTGTCTTATCCAGTTGGAACTCTAATTTTTAAAAATTAAATGAAAGTGCTCACTTCAAATTCCACAGCTCATATGACAAAAACAGACCTTAATTTTGTCTGGTTCCATGCATCTACTTCCAGTATATCATCCAGAAATACCATGGTCATAAAATATCTTTCCTGACCAATCTGAAAAAGTCCACATGTTTTTTATAGCAACTATTTTTGAGCCACTGACTGACTATAAAGCCAATGCTGATTCCAGCACTGACTTGGTTGGCATTAGTGATGGACCCCAACAGCAGGCCAGCTTAACCAGGACCTCAGCAACAATACCAAGGCACTTCCAACAGCAGCAATGTCTTCAGACAGTGATAAAACCAGTAGCAGCAGCAGAAACTAACTCTTGACTACATATGTCTGTTGATTTTCTCAATGTGTCTATCTTGACATGGCTGATATACGATATCACTGATATCCCCATATCCCCACCACACCCGGAATTAGCAAACAATCAACCTTGTAAATCATGGGAAATAAAAACCCTTTTATCTCCAGCATGTCTTATCTTCATTTGTCCTTTGTCATTTCCACTGTTTTTTCTTAAGGGTAAGGCCACCATTACATATGTAAAAAGAAAATCTGAAAGCTTTTTATAAAAAGCATTATTATTGGATTCTCTTTAAAATAAATAATTACAATGGTTTTTGGAAATTTTCTTTGCAAAAAATTAATGATAATATAGTTTTCATTTTTCTTTAATTTTGTATTTTATATAAACATATATTTTAAAATTTTGATAACAATTGAAAACGAAAAACAATATTTTTCTTTTTCTATAAAATCACTTAGTAGCATTTTTAATAAGTTTAGCTTTAAATGAATACTGTCCTTTTTATCTAAAATATCCACTAATAAAGTAACCTATTGCTACACCATATTTTCTATTATATTTCAGAGATATGCAGCAGTCATAGGACCTTATATTTTTCTGCTTTAGTTACCAAAAATTTATTAATTTTTCTTTTTATACCTACTTTAAGAAGTCTGAAAAAATAACTAGTGTTTCCAAAATCACCATAAAAGGTATTTTGGAAATATAAAGTTGAGAAAAATGAAAAGCATTCAAAAATTATATGACTGATTAGCTTTTCTTCAAATATCTAATTAAGAAAAAAGTGAATTTTTAATTGATTTTCAAAATAAATGTTCTTTTTATTAATTTGGTTTGTTTGATTGGGATTTCCTTGTACTTTAATAATATATACATCATTTAGATTAATTTTATATAATATACATGAGCTATTTGTTTTTATTTAAATCTTTATCATTTCTCACATATTTCATGCATTAAAGTGATGGTGAGATACAAAAATATTGCACAATTGATAATGGTTTTATATATATGAAAATATAACATTCACTAAATTTCTTCTTATTTTCACAATGTTCAACATCAGTTGAATTTATAACTCTGGTTTGAAAGCACTCACACAGTTGCCTTAAAACTATGATGCATCAAAAAACGAAGGAGAGCGAAGAAAAAAAATTTGATGAGAAGAGAAAAAAGGAAGAGTAAAAAATCACAATGATAAAGAAATCGAGAATAAAGGATATATGAGACAAGAAACTGAGAGAAAAGAGAAACTGAAAACTGATAAGAAGAGGAGAAAAGAGAATAAATAGGAGAAAGTAGAAAGAGAAGAGAAAGGAAGAAGAAGAAAGAAGAGGAAGAAGAAAGAGGAGAAAGTAAGAAAGTAAAAATCAGGAGACTATTTTTTATATTTGGCACTATGCCTTTATTTTGATACATTTTCAGAGATGTGCGTGCTGCAAAGATGAACATCATGTTGGCTATTAGAGCAATTCATATTATGCATGCATGGTGAGAAAAGTTAGAATAAATATGAAAATGAAATAGCGTGTCTTCATCACACTGTATGGATGACTTTGATAAAAACTGGACATTTCACAATGCCAAACCTTCTGGCAGATTTGGAAAGGCAAAGGCAATTTTGTATGAGATGACCAAGAATTGAGAAATCCACCTCATATTTCGAGCATATCAAACAAAAGCACAGATATTTATAAACAAACTATTTTAAATCAATTATTATTTCTCTGAATTTGTTCAGATCTGCTTCACTTTCATTTTTTTTAAATCTATTCTAGTTAGACTACATCCTCGTCTGTGAGTGACTGTCCTGGTTTGAGGGATCTGTCCAGGATGCCCTATAACAGCTGGCAGTATTCATTTCTTTTGGTGTCACTGCTGAAGCTTAAGGGATGTTGATGATGATACTCTATTATACAAGCAAATTAAACCTATAATAAAAATTGAAAACTTCTGATTTAAGGTTTGAAAATTATGGTAAGCCTACCAATGTCTGATGTTCAAATTCTTATAGTTTCTCTTATTCTAATGATTAAATATGCATCAAGAAAAATTCTTATAATTATTTCAAGCTAACGTATGAATTATGATACAATAAAAATAAATCTATAGCAAGAAAACAATGAATTAATACAGCAAATAGAGAAAGGGTTTCTTTCTTGTATATGAATGTGTTGGGTTGCATTCAACTAGTCATTCAATCAAGTTCCACCAAACACAATAGTAATAATAAAATTATCTCCTGCTAAATTTCTGAAATGAGGAGTTATTATTTATATTTTTTACACTCAGACTATTGTCACCATCTTTGTTAATATTATCACAACGTTTCAGCTGTTGTACACTCTAGCCTTCTTCAGATGTCATTCAATCCAGGTAAGCTTTAGGGAATTTCAAACTGCACCTATTATTTAATCTACAAGGGTGAATTGTTCCCATTCTACTGTTCATCTCTATGAATATTTTGCTGAATCTAAGTCTGAATCTACCTGGCCCAGGGATTGAACTCAAATTACTTTGTCACCAAAATCATTAACCAATGCTTTGATCCACTAGGCTATTGTCCCATGAGACCTCAAACTTGGAACCTTAAACTTAATGAAACAAATACGATGGGGAACCCAAAAGAGAACTTTAAAAACAGTTTTGAAAAGTGGAAGGAACACTGGAATAAGTGTATGAAGTCCCAGAGGAGTATTTTAAAGAGGACTCAGAAGCCATTGCCCCAGGTAGGCTATTTGCTATTAGTATTAAATGACAGAATGACTTTGATAATTCCCTGTCTTTGTTTTTTTTGTTAAACCAGCTTTTTTCTCTTCCACTGCAGGGCTTTCCAAAGTATCTAAGACATAGGGATTGATGGGACTTACCCTGCCATGCAAGCCCATGACATTTTGGTAGGGGCTTGAACCGAGAGTTGTTATCTTAGACAGATTGCCCAACTACAGTTAAAGAGCCTAGTTTACCCTACTAATTTAATTATAGTGAATGGGAGAAGATAAAAATTCAAGCCTTTTCAGGGCATTGGTATGAAGTTAATGCAACAGCCTTGGTAAAAATTTAAAGTTGATTTAATTTTCTGTACTAATTTCTATGTGGCTGAATGATCTACGGTACACTGGATCAAACTGGTTTCTCCTACAAAGGGGGATGCAGGTCTGATCCATGCCAGAGAGCACATTTTCTTTATTAAGATTTTTGAATGTGTAGATCGATAGATGTAATACACACTGTTTAAAATAAGAATGGGGCATCTATTTCAAATACGAGTATCCACTAAAAATAACATTTGAAGCAATATATATATATATAAGTTGCATATAATTACTATTGTGCCAACAATTAAATATCTATATTTAAATTTGAATAAAATCTGCTGTATGCATCTGCATGTATAAAAAGCATTCGTATTGGTAATCAATAATTGTTTGTTTAACAATAAAGAAAGTTTGCTTCATTTTAAAAGGAAGAAACTAAATATTTTAGTTTTGTTTATTAAATATTCATTATTTGCAGCTTTCTTTTGCAAATGTCTTTCATTTTTATATCAGAAATTTATCTGATAGGTAGGAATTTTACACATACATTTGTCCATTTTACAATTATATATATATATATATATATATATATATATATATAGAGAGAGAGAGAGAGAGATAGATAGATAGATAGATAGATAGATATGACAGAAAGCAAGAAAAAGGTGAGGCTGGGATGAAAAATTCTCAACCTGATCAAGAAGACTTTCTTCCTCAAACGTTGATGTTTGCTCATTTGGTCAAATTTTGAGAAGTCAGAATGAAAACTTTCCCCCACTCTCTTGTATATAAACATAACAATGTGTGTGTGTGTGTGTGTGTGTGTGTGTGTGTGTGTTTGTACATAATTTATCTAGACATATCACAAAACCGATAGCCTAATGAATAAAAAAACAAGATTTATTTTAGCCAACAAATATTTATTTTTCAACATCAGCTTCCTTGTTAATTAATTCCTTGGGGAATATTAATCATATCAAACATTTTACAATTAAAATACCAGATCAACATTTGGCAAATAACTGTGTATCAGATTATGGATTTATTGCTCTACTGTAATAAGTTGTATATACAATATTGATTATCATTACTCATAAAAATATCTATAGTATACATATATTTAATTTCTTATATATTATAAAGATGCCATATGTACTATAAATATTTATCATTTAGTTATAATATAGTTTTAGAATGCCGTAACTAATATAAAATTTCTCAATCCCTGTTTGGTTCTTTGTCAACCATTGTTTATCAAATAGCATTTTCTAAAACTTTTCTGTTATTAAGTATATGTAGTCTTTTTAAAAAAATAAAGGCTGAAAACAATTTTAAAAGCACATTGATAGATAAGCAAAATTTGATGATGTGATTGAACTTTTGACACAACAAAATATTTTTGCATGTTTATTAAATCTTCTTCACTAGCAAATATGATTAGTAGACTTTATCAATTCTAAATCTAGATTAGCTTCTAAAATCCAGTTTCTCATTCTAAATAAGATATTGAAACAATATTTGATTTAATATTTTTAACAATATTAAATAGAAATTGTTCATTTGATAAATCTTAATTATCATTGGAGTATATTACTAAAGATGGCCAGGTACTTATGGAATATATCTATTCTTTAAATAAAGTGATTTAGGAGAGAAAGTGAGGTAGGGTAAGCAAAAAGTGACCTGGATATTTGAGAAGTTCTTTCCAAAACTAATTATACTGGACAATTAATATGTTAATTAATTTTATCAGTTTTCTCTGTCCTAATTGATAAGGACATACAAAAATACAAAATACAAATAACTGTTAAAGTACCTTTCTTCACTATTAGTTGGAGAATTATTTCAAATGGAGTTGAAAAAATTTCAAAACATATAATGGATCTTTTTCTGAAATTGTGAATTTTAATCAATTTCGGGTTTGTGTGTGACAAATTTGATTCATAAACTTAAAAATTATGTTGATTTTGAACTTTGATTTTCTTATAGATAAAGATTAAGAAATCTCCAATTTTAAACTGGAAAGATCCCTTGATTATTGAAGTAAAAAAAAAATGAAGAAGCTAAAAACAAATTGCCAACTTACAATTTAAATGGACAATTAAGATGGAGCTGTTAATTAAATGAGTGCATAACAAAATCCAGACAGTGTATCCATGACTTAAGTATGAAGAAATTTAAAGCTTGAACTGGGCACATTACTAAATCTCATCCTGGCAGAACGTGCTTTTCCTCTCGATCAAATCTGCATTCTTGTGTTTGCTAAGACATAACCATGACTACCATGTGAACAGACTAAATAACAGAGTTATAGATCTAGATTTTCATATTCAATATGCTTGTCAGTGACAGGAAGCTTGGATGGCTCAGAAATAAAAATTATCATGAGTTGTGACCAGACAAAGAGCCTGGGGTTGATTGAGCACAGTTTGTTCAAGTCATTGAGGCTAGGGAGAGATCAGGCACACAAGTATTTAGATAATGGATCATCACAAAGCCATGGACACATTACAGGAAGTTCAGGCTTCACAATGAGGACATCACTATAGGTAGGATCATATTGATTCAGAATAATATTAGTTTACATATTTGTTTTATATCACCTGATGCCCTGAATCAGAACTAAATTTTGATGCAATTTTATAATGGGACTTGTTTTTAAATAAGTCCAACATTTGAATAAAGGATCAATCTTTTAAAACAAGTATAAGGCTTATATCTATGAGAAGGGTGCTGAAAAGCTTTCAATGTCACAAACATTTGAATTTTTTTTTAAAATGTCGTTTTAGTAAGACTTAGAACTTTTCAACACCCCCCATCATGTTTATCTCAATGGGTGTCGTTTAAAGTAATTATCACCCTTATATTAGAAATAATGTCATGTTTATAATAAATGATTATATTCAATCAAAGCAATCAAATTTAAACTGTCCATAATGTATGTATTAAATTATACTACATGAGCTTGACAAAATTTAAGGGCTACAAAGGACAAGAAATTAGGGCAAGCCATGATTGCCAATGTTCTGAAAGGACATGGCATGGAGAACAGTTATCAGCACAGAAATTGGAATTTGAGAGTTGAATTCAAATTCCTGCATTGTATGTTGCATTGATGCCATATAAATGCCCTTGGAAAAGGTATGAATTCATCATTTTCTAACAGCAAAGGTTAAATAACAGTATAGCTTCAGCTCTCTAGACTTTAGAAGGAGAACTGTGGAGAAGGCAATGGGAAACCACTTGTAGTGATAGAAAAATAAGTAAATAAAAATAAATAAATAATAACAAAGAGATTAAAATTTCACCATCTCTAAAAATAGTTGTATATTCAGAATACCTAAGCCATATTTCAACCAACCAATCAGAAAATGTCTCAACCAGGATACAAAATTCCTAGTCTAGCAAGTAAATCAGAAACAAGAGCTGTTTTCAACCAGTATATAAGGTCATGAGGCAATCAGAAGTGGAGCAGCACTTTCAAAGCAGATATTTGGATGTACATATGACAAGATAGAAAATCAACCTAAATCAGAATGGATAAATTTATTTTATCTATTCTCCAATACGGCAACATATGTAACATACAGAGAGCAGAAATACAACATATGCGTGACACACTGGTAAACTTAGATGTCCACACATTACTGTATTGAAATTAAAACATCCTTTCTTTCACCACATTTTAAGTTGGTGACTGTTACATTTGAATACATACATGATATATACTGGGTGTAACAGCAAAATTGTCCAGATTGTGTAACAGTAAAATCATTCAATTGTTAGATTAAGCTTTGAACTGTTGTATCTTAGAAATAATTAATGATATCTTACTGGAAATCTCCAAAGTTTTTATAACAGTATTGGACTCTACTTTGAACAATAAGAATGTATAATTACTCTCCAAGTTTAACAGAAGAATTATGATGAAATGGATCATAAATGAAAATGACATGTTCATCTTTAATTAATCGTAGCTAAGGATCAGAAGCTCATGAAGGATTGAAATAAAGTTCAAATATATATATATTATTTCAGGATCATTTTCCAACATTCAAGATGATCTTTGCCCTCTCTAACCTTTTAACTTTCTGTCTTGGAGTAACAACGTGCCTCACAGGTTTCACATACAATTTTATTTTCAAGTTTTTTTCACTGCTCTTTTGACTCATAGCAGAAACTCATCTCTCACGTGCCAAACATCTTATGGATTAGTTGGATCTTTTCTAATTGATCTCTTTAGCTCTAAGTTGAAATGGTAATCCCTCTTCCTGTTATGTCCTTCTGATCCAGTTTTTCTCTCTACTGTTCCCTTTTTTTTTTAAACTTATTCACCATTCTCTTGAATGGACTTTGAAGACAAAAGCCAGAGTATGAATATTGGTACCATTACTGAAGGCCTGAATGATTTTTTCCTCTCACCATTGCTCAGTTGGGAAGACAGTGGGTCTAACACAAAATAATTTTAAGCTATTCTCTTTCTAGCAGAATAACTTAAAGGGTTTTTCAGTGATTCTTACAATAAATGGTATCAAAATGACTAAATGTCTTACCTGAAAAAAAGAAACTCAATTAGTATAGTGTGTTTTTAGACATTAAACATTTTGTATAATAGACATTTATCCCATGCTATTACACAATTTGGACCATTTTATGTTACACCTGGTATTTGAATTCTTCTGGTCTGTCTGTCTGCCCCTCTCTCATATGCACCAGGTCATTTACAATTGAACTCTTGAACCTTCAACATTCACTATATATATATATATATATATATAATGTAAAAATTTTATTTTGCATATATTGACAATCTGTTTATTTTATTTTAATCTTTACACAAAGCTAATATACAAAACCCAATATAGACCCCTGTGGTGGGAATGGATGTTGTCATAAAATATCCTGAAGGGACAAAGCAATTAGCTTTGGATTTGATAAATACATCAGATAAAATGTGTGTATGCATATGTGTATTGTCTGAAAATAAGTACAAAGATTCTTTTTGTTCCAAACCTGATACTTGCTGTCAGCTAAAGGGAAATTTCTGTAAAGTACAAGATTTTAAACATTTTTATAAAATCACATTTTTTGCGTCCCTCATAGAAGCAGAGTTATCATGCTATCTTGATAAATCTGCTAAACTATTTTAATTTTGAAAGTCAAAGTTTAAGTCAAATTTAAAATTGTATTATAGTAATTGTATTTTCAGATATGTTTGTCTTTGTAAATCTGATTTGTCTTTATGAAGTTTCAATACAGCATAAATGTAATCTTAATGTTTTTGTATATTTATTTACATTTTGAAGATTTTCCGAATAAGTTTTTCATTTGAAGTTAAAGTTTTTCAACAAATTCTTTGTTTTTTTTTTGGTATGGTTTTTAGTTTTATTTACATTTTTCCTTTTTCAATCTACTTTTTTGCTACCAGTGTCTTGAATCAAATTGTATTAGGTACAAGCAAAATTACCCATCACTCTATTTTGAAAAGAGACTGAATACACGATTGAAAACTGATTTTAGTGTTCATTTATCCTGTGTTGAGAAAAAGAAAGTCATGACAGAGAAATAGGAGAAAACATCAACAGGAGTGAAGATGATGATTGATGAAGATTACGGTTTGGTTGGCAGCTTTACGCATGGTGAATATTTTGCAAAGTTCAAGAAATGTCAATTTGACTTGAAAGCAACCCATGCATTGATAGACTAAGAATTTGCAAATAATAACTTACAAGATTTTTTTTCTCCATTCAGTCAACATTGGAATTGGCTGAAAAACTGAGTACCAATTACTCAATAGTTGTAAGACATTATGGGGAAGATTCAATAAGTGGAAAAATGGGCTCCCCATGAATTATAAAATTAATTATTGGGTGGCATCTCACTATTTGCATTATCAATGATAAACCAAATCATTTAAAATCATAAGTGAATTGAGGAAAGCATGCAGCATCAACAACAAAACTTAACTATTTTGGGTGGGGGAGTTATTGCTCTAGAGGGATATGAAAAATATACTGCATTACAAATAGCTGAACCTTGGTGGTATTGTTACTGTACACCACTGAAGTTGGAATGCTGTAATTGAAGAAAAAAAAGTAATTTACAGAACTGGGAAGCTTGAAAGTCATGCTCATATTCATTTAAATAATGGAGAGTTAGGATAGGAGAGTCTTCTTGGCAAACATGGAGAAATGTGTCCACAATAAGACAGAGTTTCAAAAGGACAATGTTTGCCTTCACACCACTGTTATTTTAACTACCTTCACTCTTCGCAATGTTTATTGTTTTAAAAAGTGATGATTAGAATTTTAATAAAACCTAAACATATGATGAAAGTGAATTGGTACATTTTATTTGTTCTTGAGAATTGGCAACAAAAATAATAAACACTATTTTTTATAAGATTGTTTATTTACACTATTTCTTATACTATTCATTGGAATGGTTGACAAAACATTGGCTAATTGCTAATTGATTCAAATTTTATAAAATGGTAGATAATAAGGATTTCCTTATAGTTGGTTCACATATTTTAATAATTTAGTAAATTTATGAATAAAAATTGTTTTCATATTTATTTCCTTATAAATTGGTAATTGATAAATATTGCAATACATTGTATTTAGTTCTAATTGTATTAGTTTTTAGACTGTTGTAAATATAAAATCATTCTTTTAATTAACAATCTAATAAATAGTGTTTAATATTTTTGTTGTAAATTCTCAAGAACAAAAATAACGTATAAATTCAATTTCATCATATGTTTAGGTTTTAAACCAATTTTAATCATCACTTTTTAAAACAAATATTACAGAAGAGTGAAGATAGTTAAAAAAGTGGTGTCATGGGAAAAACTGTCCTTACACACATACAGACCTAATAAGTAATATTTTATTTACATTAGGACTAAATTCCTCATCTTTGTTGTTATTATCACAATGTTAAATTGGTAAACTTCCTGGAATATTGAACTGAACCCTCTGTTCCTTTCACTGTCCATGCTAGAGGATACCTTGTCTCAATTCATCCTGATTAATTACTAGTTAATCATCAACTATTATATCCTTCAGGTGCCTGACATAATTTAAACTGAACACTTTATTCTATCCATGTCAGAAGATATTTTATATCAGTTAATTCTTCCGGATTAATTAATAGAATGAGTGCCATGGTGTTTCAGCCACTGTATCCCTCAAGTGCCTCTGGTATAATTTGAACTAAATACTTTATTCAATCTACAATAAAAAAAAATCTTATATTGGTTAATTTTATTGGATTAATATTGTCCTTCAGTTTACTGCTTCTTTCTTCCACTGTACTCGTGCATATAACATTTTCTAATAACCTAACACAGAGATTGAACACATGACTGCCAGCTAACTTAATTTGCTTCATCATTTAAGTAGACCATGTATCCCAGAGGAGAATAAGTTGTTGAAAAACTTGAGCCATAAATAAACTTGAGCTATGTGAGATTTTATTATACAAGTCAATATCTTCCCAATATAATTGGCATTTACCAACCAATGCTATTCAAGATATACTTATATGATACATATACCAGGTAAATTTCAGCTTATTTTTTTATTAGAAGTATTTACTAAAACTTATTTGATGGTGTGAGATTTTATTATACAACTTGAGGACTGTTCATTTTATATGTATATATATACATATATTACAGTTATCAATATTTATTTCTTAGACAAGAGATTCAGAATATTAAGATCATTGGATAAAGACATTGAAAACAACTTACTGTAAACATCACAAAGAGAAACATGTAAGTTAGGTGAAGAAGTACATGAAAACTACTTTCTCAACAGGAAATTTTTATAATGAATATAGAGTTACATTGGATAGACCTGATATCTGGGATAGAGTTTAGATACTTCATGAAAATAGTCAATCAAGATGACTGAGAATATAACAGTGGTGAGTAGTCCCACAGGACAATGGCCTAGTGGATTAAAGTGTTGGTTTGTAAAATTTGGTGACAGTGATTATGAGTTCAATTCCTGAGTAGGGCACTGTATACTTGCACTCAGTGGAAACAGACAAGGAATAACTAAGTAGTACTAAATTAAAATAAGAACTAGACGAGCAGGGGAATGAGAACAGTCTACTCCCAGAGATTTAATAAAGGGTTCAGTTCAGAATTACCTGTAGGTTACTCAGATTGATAACACCTGAAGAAGGCACAATGGCTGAAACATTGTGATAGCAACAACAAAGATGTCTGAACATAAATAGTGAAAATTATAACTCCTCATCCCAGAAATTCAGACAGAAACTTTGGCAAAGTAATGTTTTGGACTAATGTCATAAGCAGTCAAATTATAGGTCCCTTCAAATTTGACCAGGATTCAAGATTCAGTTGACCATCACTTTTCCGTCTGTATATGATCAATCATACTTAATTTCATCATTTCCTCTACTAGTTTACAGCTTTATGATATTCCGCCATACTTTTACTGTAAGACCAGTTTTGCCTTTATATTCACTACTACAACTGCATAGAATTGAATCTATGCAATTCTTGGTCATGATCTCTTCTGAAGACAGTTTGGTTTAGCAGAGATGTCACCACAGGGTGAAACCTCTTTTGAATGTAAGTTAGAGTGACTGTAGCATTTTTTGGACTATTGGCCTCAAAACTTAGATATCTGCACATAGAAGCTGATGTCATTCTTACAGGATGGTTTTTACTCTAAAGGGTGTTTGTAATGTTGATCACTTCTCGGTATATGTTTCGATTGCTACTTATGAATTTAAAATAATTAAAAATAAATGAATAAAGGTATTAAATCCATCTTGTGAATATATCATGTACCACACAACATGCATAATGAAAACAGTCTAGTTGCAAACTATTATTTATAATTTATATAATTGACTACATTTATTAAGCCAATCATTTATGGTTCCATAACTTGTTTACATTGATTGTCATTTTGCCAACTAAAAATAACGTTTGCTATTGATTTGCATTTGTTGTTTGACAGGTTCTGTTTAATGACTTAAAACTTAGATCAGATCAAAAGTATTTTGTGTACCAGCCAATTTCTACTTCATTAGTCTCTCAGGTCTCATGCTGAAATCAATAAAGATGGTTCATTGAATCTGCTTGGATATCTTGCTGGTTTGTGTAGCAAAACAATAAAAAAGAATTGTTACAATCTGATGAAATTTATATACTTATTTAAAAGAATAACATTTTTTGAAGTGGATGAAATGAACATTTAAACCCTTAATTGAGAGGAAACAAAAAATGAACAAAAAACAAACATCTAGGATGAAGAAAAGTGGGGATTTGAAGACCTGGCCCATAAACAAATGTTCTGTTTTTGATTTTGTTTGCAACCAGCTCTTTTCTGGTCATCCTTGTAAATTTTTATAATCAAGCATAAGTGTTCTTTTTAAAGTTTGGAAATAATTGACACTTGAAAGAGTTGTCAAAGTCAATGAAGAATTAAAATTGACAGATGTGAAATTCTGTTATAAGTACTGAGTTTTTATAATCATTATATATTTTGAGGAAAGAAAAAACAATAAAAGCAACACCAGAATTGAGACTTTGGATATTTCCTCATAAAAATTAGTTCAATAGCACTTATAATATTTTTAAATTTATGGATTGACAAAAATTAAAAAAAGATTAATCACTCTGCCCATTTGACATTTAAATTCTGTTTTAGTTTTTATGAATAAGTGAGAATTTTTATAATATTTACCCTCCTACTTTATCTACAGAAGTTTGGGTCCCACTTAAATCCTATTTCAACATTAAACCAGGCCAGGCTAAGCTAGGTGTAAACAACTGGTGCAGGGTATAGATTGAAAGCAGCTCTTCCTTACATCCTTCCAAATTGAAGCCATCTGGGGAACATTGGTTCACTGGCTGGCTATGGATACCAGAAACTAAGAAAAGAGAAATTAGGTTAAACCATTTTGTTGAAATTGCATAAATGTGACTTATTCAATGTTTTGTTTCCTTTAAATTCCTGGTCATATAAAACCAGTATATTGTTTCTCAATAATGCTTGAAGTTTTCTGATGTTTATAAAAATAAGGGTCATTCACTGATCTGCTAAAATAATTATAGCTTTTAGATGTTTAATCACATTACATATGAATTTTTTATGCTTTTAAAATTAGCCTTTTCACTCGTTAAAGGGTCTCCAGAAATATTTGTGTTAATGAATGTTAGTTTGTAGTGCAAAATAATAACTCCCTTTACCCATTCCCTTCAAATTCAGGTGAACTGAGAAAAAAAAACAGAAAGGATTTTACAAGCCTATGTAAAATTTTCTTTGGACAAATGAAAACTTTGCCTTCACAGATATTGGCCAGCAAGTGGAGAAGAAGATGGAAATAAATTTGCAAGCCTATGAGAAATTGTTTTGGACAATGAAAACCATGTCTTCACAGAAATTAGCTGTTGAGCCAAGAAGGAAAAGAATGTAGCAAGCCTAAGCAAAATTCTTTTTCGCATAAAATGAGGAGAAAAATTAAATCAAGGGGAGAAGAATGTCTGAAGTCATGTGAAAGGTATCATTTCTGTCCACTGTGTTCAGTGTTGAAGTTTTCATCAGTGTCAAATTATTTGCCAATTATATTATCAGCTTTTAACCAAGCATGTGACACTTTCAAAGAATTTTCTCTTAAAAATTGAAGAAAGTTAAGTATTTCAAACTATCTCTTCTCATCTACGATTTGTTAAATCTACAGACTTTAAAAATTTCTGATTCATTTTCCTGAAACGAGCTACTGACACAACTACAGGCATGCAAATTCATAAATAAATTCCTTATCATATTTTACTAAAATTACCCATGTATATTGTCATTATTATACTTCATTAATCTTCTTGGCATGGGTAAATCAAATGTTCATTTTAACCCCTAAACCTCACTCTACTATAAGTTTATTTTATGTATGGATTGGAAGCTATACATTGCAATTCTGGTTCTCTTGTTTTCTTTAACACTGACAAAACAGATTTTAAAATATTTTTTATTCAAACACACACACACACACACACACACAGAGAGAGAGAGAGAGAGAGAGAGAGAGAGTGTGTGTGTGTATGTTTATATAGATTAATTATTGCAAATTTGTTTGGCATCTAAAAGAATCAAACTCACAAGATGATTAAATTGTTTGGTAAGAATCTATCATGTCATATAACTGAGTAAAGGTGTATATAAAATATAATCAAGGCAGTAGATAATATTTCAATTTTTGTTCCATGAATTGTCTTTATTGATTCAATCATCAGAAATGGTTATTGGGAGCGGGTAGATGTAGTGAACAATGTAATTTGCATTGATTGGTGAAGGTATTAATTATTTACTTTGAAATGCATCTCGGAAATTATTCATTCGTCTTATTGACAGTCAATTTTGAAATACTAGCAACAGAAGGAATCATATTCATAAAAAAGGAGGAAAGTACTGGTTTTAATTAGTATACATCCAGAAATTTTCATTTTTTTTATTCCAGAAATTGAAATGGAAACATAATTTCAGTTTCTGAAAAGGATTTCCTTCTATGAATTCAATGAAAGCAACTAAGTCTTCAATGTATAAATCTGAAATTCTTTAAATACTTTAGATATTTGAAACTTTACATAATGTCATTTATATTATTATTAGAATTACCATTATAAATTGCTATATAAAACTACTTATGCATTTTCTTAGCAAGTAAAATTAAATTATTAACACTTTTACCATCTCTCTGGATATTTGAACCTTCACATAATGCCATCTATATTTTTGTTAAAGTTAACATTACAAGTTGATATGTTATGCTTTATTTTTGGTAAATAAAATTCAACTATAACGAATGCTGCTAATGTGTATTATCAACATTAGCTTTGTTTTCCTTTGTGGCACTTTACAAATCATTGTAAACACTGAGAAGAATTAAGAAATGAAAAGAAACTAACAGATAAAAAAGCAAAACTTTATGGATAAACTGTGAACTGGATGTGTGTCTATGTGTCAGACAATATCCCACAAGACACACATGTGCATCTGGTGGAAGCAAACATTAACTTTCCTTTACAGTTTCTTCCAAACCTGACAGTATAATTGCCTTGTTATTTTCTTATATGACTATAGCAAATTACAAAATCATTTACTAATTGTTTTCTTTGCACAACAAATGCTATATTAGCACCTATATTCATTATAATGTACAAACGTCTTTATCTAACATAACCAAACTATTGTTGATTAAAACTAAATGTAATATACTGGTTAATTTGCAAATCTTTTGATTTTGTTGAAGTTATCTATCAAAGATACAACATTAATTAACAATGTTATATGAAATTGTTATTCTAAACAAGTTGAAGCAATTGAAACAAGATCTACACAAGTTCCAGAAATGCAGAAATAGTGTTGCTGTAATATAACTTGTTGATCTGAACATATTTTAAGTAAAAGATAAAAAAAATGGAGTTTCTTACACAAATCTATCTTAAACGTTGTTTGCTGTAGATATTCTTTACCAGATGGCAATAATGAAATATATAACAATTATAATGAATTGAGCATCACATTGTTTTTCTTTACTTATTGTACTAGAAATAATTATTTTTAAAAATATGCAAAAATTAAGTAGGAAATTTTGACTGGCTGAATGCAGTCAGCCAGACAATTTATTTGGTAAGTTGTGAGAAAAGTGTGTGGCTTTTCTTTTCAGAAGTGGGTTTGGGGCAAAGTTTTCTGCTGTTAGATTTCTATTTTGTTTTCTTAGATTCTTTCTTATTACTTGATGTTCAAAATGTCAGAACAATATTTCACTGTTATACATTTGCATGCTAATGTTGACACCAATGTCAGTGAGAATTAAGAAATGAGTTTTGACAAAGATGCACAGTGAAAAGACAATGTTGCATCTCAAGACACCATTCACCATTTCTCACTTTCTTTGAGATTCTGCTTCAGGATTCAGTATAACCTCTTCATCCTTTAGGAGAATGATACTCTTGTTAAATATCAACAGGCTGCCATGGCCATGTAAAATATTTGGTTGATTCTGCAGTTGGTCACTTGATAATGAGTGGATGATGTGGCAAAAATCAGAAAAGGATTGAATAAAAATAGTAGAACAAAAATGAAGAAAGACTGAATCATTCTTGGCAAATTTAGAAAATACTTCATCCATTTATAAAGAAAAATAATTAATTCACCAGTATCAAATGGGAAAGTCAGTTATTTTGTAAGACATTTCTGAAGAGTTGGCTCACTTGTCATGACTATGAAGACAAGACTGTAAATATTATGCCATTCAGAGTGTCCATCAAGTGCTTTCTCCTCAAATTTGGCTCTTAAGTTATTTAAGTTCAAGGTTTAAAGACCTCTTAACATCATACAATATATATAGATACTACTATTTTATTGTAAATTAGTTACTAGGCTACTTTAATAATATTGATTGATTATTTCATTTCTATTAATTTTGTTAAGATCCCAATAAGATGAATATTTACTAAATCTTTTAGACAGGATAACTGAAGAAATCATTTATAGTGAACATAAGATTCTAAACATAAGATGTAAATAGAGAACTAACATGAGAGTTTGAAGTTCAGTTGCTGCTGCCTTCTTTATATATTTTGTAAGAATATCATTAGCAAGGTAAACAATTCAAAATGTTAAAACAGAAACAAAAGGAAAAACAAAAAATACCAGGTCCAAGATCCTGGAAAATCTGTTGACGTCTGGAATTTTTCAATGGTATAATATAGTATAATGTAATAATCAACTGCTACTTTATGGAATAGACTCCCCCTCAGGTGTATCTCTTCAAGTTAAACATCCATCATTATCTTTCCTTCTTATCCTCATAATTTCCACTTCCTGCTACCTCTTCTTTCACTCATATCATACACACATCATTCAACATTAACATTTTAACAGTAGTTCTATACCTTGAGTGCCTCTTGAACCCTGAATTGAGTGAATTTTTGTATGGAAAAAATAACAAGTGTCATCATTTTATTCTCTTCATACTGCTGTTATATTTATTGCATCAGATGACATGAAAGCTAAACCAATTATGAATTCATTAAGCAGGTAATATATCTTATTTATGAAATTTATATATATAAGTTATTTTGCTATTCAGTAAAAACAAACAACCTACAGCATCATACCTTACTTTATATATAAGATACAAAGTACTACTCATTGTGGGATAACAAATCTTAATATGCTGCATGAATTTGACGTGATTTTCATGAGTAATCCAACATATGCTTGGCAATCACAAGTTATCTTATTCTACACACATTATTTAATGATTTTTTCCAGGGAGAAATTTTATTCTAATTAAGGGTCATCAATAAATATATGACAAGCTTAAACTTTTTATGTCAAAACCAATATATATATATACAACAACTTCATATTTGTCCTTTTCCCAAAACATGTCAAAGTTAAAGAGAGAGCTTAATTAATAGAATCAAACAGGAAAATGGTGACAGATATTTGTTGAAATTTATAGATTTATGGAGGAAGATGCATTTTTTTTTACTCTAAATAATGATTTCTGTTCTTGAATTTGCTTATTTTATTTCCTTTAACGGCTAAGTTTCCTTATATATATATATATATATATGCCTGGTTGTCTCAAATTATGCGAGAGTCTACAGAAATTGTAGGTTTTCTATTTTTATTGGTTAATAAATTAATCATGATTGTTTTATGGGATAAAATAAAAAATCCATTTTGTAATATTTATTGATAAATTTAAGAAAATGCAAACACATTGAACATAATCTGTGTAACTTGATTGTTGTTCAATTTTTTTTTAATCATTTCATCCAAAACAAGGCAAGAATGGAATGCCACTGGTACACAGGAAGTTACAGAGAGTGAAGGTGAGAAAAAAGACTGGGTACGGGGGGGACTGAGGAAAGGATAAAAGCTGAACATTGTTCAAGAAGATCGATGATGGCGATTGAGGTTGCATTTAAATTTTTGAAGGTTGTAGTTATCAGGGAAGCAATGAAACAGAAGAGCGTTCCACAAGTGGGAAGTGTGTGAAAAGAAACTGTTGGAGTAGAAGTGGGAGTTACATTTAACTAATTCAACAGTAAAAGGATGAGACCTAGATGCCAATCTAGTAGCACACTTAAACTCACATAGTCCAGGTAGCAGGGAAAAAAGCTCATCAGAGCAGTTATCATGAAAATATTTTACCTGTAATTATTTTTCTATATTCAGAGAATACTATTAAGATCAGACAGTATTTATCTTACAAACCTATTGTATATTCTGTTTTATAAATTAAACTCAAGTAGATTCCCTGTGACCATTTCATCCAGTAATTCCAACAATTTTTAATCTAGTAATATGAATTGACAAAATAATCACATTTTCTGTTCCAAAACATTAAACAGAAGCAACAAATTTCATAAATAATTGATTAAAAATATTTAAATAATTCCTTAAAAATATACAGTTCCAAATAAATTGAATATGTTGTCTTATCCTCCATAAGCAAACATTATTTTGTTGTATTCCGACTTAGAAGTCAACAGAAAATTATGTTTTATCAGCACAGGCCAACAAATAATTCAATAAAAATGATCATTGTTTAAGCGTGTTTCTTTCAACCAGTCATACAAAACATTTCAGTCCAGTTACTGTAGAGAAAATATCTATTGAGACACACTTTTCTGTAACCTAGTCATAAAATTCATTGTCTACTGACATAATGAGGGCATTAAACCCACAGCTGGTAGAAATGATATAAGACTCTGAGAAAATTTTAGACTAAGAATGATTGATTAGCAACTATTCATGCAACAATATTTCTGATAGAAAATAAATAACAAATAATTTAAAAATGAGTGTGTGTGTGTGTTTATGGATAAATGTTCAAATTTCAAGCAAAACTGATGCATAGTTGCTATGAATGTAATGATTACACAATATACAAGCTCAGTCAGTGGTGTCTCATTACTGACTAAGTAATACCACAGCAGATTTGTTCACCTTTACGCAGTGAGTTGTCTTTTAATTGATTGCCAGTTACATGAAGGTTACACAACCAGTTCTTTAGATATTTAAAATAGATACTTTCTGGACAAACTTTGTCTATATAAAATTGTTTTATTGTACTTATTGAATAAGCCTCAATTATCCAATGAATAATGTAAGTTCTATGATTTAGTATGCAATCAATGTTTGTTTGCATTTTATTATAAAAACCATAAAGAAATATAATACACTGAAGGTTAAAAAATGTATATTATTTATAATTTATATAGCAAACTTTAAGTAAAAATAAAAGCACAGTGATCAAGACGAAGTTGTACTTTTTCTCACAAAGTAAAACACACACACACACATTAGGTCAACAGCTTTCATCTAAACACCTATGATGAATCTTTAAGAAAAATACATTTTGCTAAGAATTCATAGATTGGACTCACTATCATTGGTTTTCAAGAAGAAACATGCTCACAATAGCAAAGTAAACAGGTACTTGTCAAAATGTAGGCAAGTTTTCCACTAATGAAACTGCATCAAGTATAGAGGAGTGAACTGAAGACTGGAATTCTAGAGGATCATCTGAAGTGCTCAATAAGATTGCACTATTTTAAATAAGAACCATATTGGATGGCATTTATGGATACAATTTGAGTGGGTGAGGAGACAAGGAAAAACAATTAGTGTTAGACCTCATTACAAGTAGCAAGTAATCATAAATATTGTAAAGTGAAACAAAGAATCATAGGTCATAGTAATTGTGAGAGATATACTTGTAAAATCCAAGATGAGTCTATAAAAAAGGTAAAAAGAATAAACAGAAAAATAGATGCACTTTGATATTACCATTTACTTAATGAAAAACATAATATTGTTCTGTGACACAAATTGCAAGGAAGGGGAATGTATGTAGAAAAATACAGAAAATGTATCTGAGAAGATAAAGAAAATATTTTGTGCACAGTTTTTCTTAATTTCTTTTTAAGTAAGAAAAATAATCATTAACATCAAATGACTGATTATGTTTTTTTATATCAGTTTGGTGGAAAATTTATTTATAGATACTTTTTAAGCTCAGCTAAGTTGCATATATGACACTGCTGTTACCATTTGAGTGTGTTTGTAACGTTGCCTTCTGCTTAATTAAAAAAGTTAAGCAATAACTATTTAGGCGATTACAAATGCTTGACCATTTAAATATTCTTATGAATAAAAATAAGAACAATAGAGAATTGGGGAATAGATGAAATTTTAGAGATAAAATGCATTTTGATTGGATTTTTATCTTAAAATTGCTTTTTAAAAATTTACTTTAAATATTAAACTTTCACTCCTCTCAGAAAATGGTTGGCAGTTGCTTGAATTGGTCATTTGTAATAAAAGTTGCTGAAACTGCTTTTGTTCCTAAGAAACAGAAAATATTTGGATGATATTTATCATTTCAAGTTTGATTTGTTCTTCTATTTCTGATTGTATTAGAATAAAAAAAGAAGAAAAAGCAAGCTTATTTGCGATTCAAGTAAGCTCATTATTATTTTTGAGTCAAACTTAATTGATGTCTGACAGAGAGCTTGTCTGAGATCTTTTCAATTCTTTGCCTATCCATCAATCATATATTAAGGCAGAGATTAGGCAGAGAAGTATGACTCTTATAAAAAATGTTCTTGAAAAACTATACCAGTGTTTCAGCTCACCATTCACTAATGGAATCATCGAAGGATCTTTTACAATTTATTTTTTCTTTCTTGTAAAATCAATTTAACCTGACTACAAAGGTTAATCAATGTTGTCTTGCTGTGGCTAATTTTATTTTGTGATATCCACATTTAACAAAATAGTCATTTAAATACAAAAGTAAAACAATAGTGAAATACAAGTAGTATAAATAAATATAAAAATGGTGAATTTGTTCCAAATAATAAAATTCTAATCAATAATAAAAATACTAATAAAGTAATTCTGAAAAACATGCTTGTATATAATCAATATTTTAATACCTAGCTAGAAGTAGAATTAGTTCTCTTAATATTAAATGTTCAAAATTACACTTTGTTTTTCATTCTTTAATATTCATTTGTGTTTACAAATACTTTATTATATACTCATATTTTATTTTCCTCTATATATTTTCATGTTTGTTAGTTATTAGTTATATAATTTATAAATATGAATGAGAATACAGATTGCTAGTAAATATTGTCAAACATAGGCTTCATCGACAAAAATGTTGGCTAGACAAAACATTTAAAGAAATTCATTCTCTGAATGGTAAAATTACAATTTCAATATTTTTGTTAACAATATTAGATTAATGAATCATATTTAAAATTAATTATAAGAATTCATTTAAAACTGGAAACAAATTATAATAGTGACAAGCATACTGAAAGTGTAGCCAAAAAAAAAAGACATTAATTAAATAACTAAAAATATGTTAATTACACATCAGTATAAAATATAAAATAACATTCCAAAAGTCATTTAGTAAGTGCCTTGTTTTGTGCAGGTAGTTTAACAGATATTGGCTCAGAAAGTGAAATCATTGAGCCGAGTACAAAATCTAATCTAACGTGCTGTGTTTACTTTTGAAGAAATGCTCTTAAAATGGCATGAATCCATCTCATTTCCCCCAACTATGGATTAAATAACAAAATACACTAAGTCTCTAGCACTGAATGGCAGCCACTCAAGGAGAAGTAATAACTGAATTCCAAACAATGAAGAAGACATGAGGAGACCATTTTTTTTTATCTTTCCAAAGAATGCATGTTAATTCACGGATAATACAGAAACAAAAACTGTATAAAGCCATGATCACCAATGTCCTGAAGGGGGCATGGCATTTTGAATTGCAGAGGAACCCCTCTGGGATAGGTACCTTATATTGTGTAGGACACCTCTAGGCTGGTGAAATGCAGCAACTTGGCATCGATTCCAGAAGCAGTTGGAATACTTCTGGAGAGATGTTAAGCCATGTTATCTTGATAACTAACCACAGCTTATTGATATTTGTAAGTGCAGGACCTTGTATGTGATGAAGTGACCTTTCCACTTGTTCCCATAAATGCTTGATTTACCATGTTGGGTAAACATGGTAACCACAACATTCCTCAGAAGTCTCCAAAATGCTCCTCAATTCAATTTTGGCCCACTTGGATCCCTGTGACATAATGCATTATCCTGCTGAAATAACCCATTATTGTTGGGGCACATGGAGTCTATAAATGGTGATGAAGCATTGCAATGTAGTGGTCACTGGTTACTGGTAGATTTAGGTGGATAAGCAAATCCAACCCATGCCATGTAAATACACATGAAACCATTATGGAACCACTACCAACATACACTGTACCTTGTTAATAACTAGGTCTGATGATGCTATGGTGCTGTGCTATACTGGAATTTTACCATCAAACTGAAACAACTACTACCATAATTTATTAAATCATGTTAAATGCTATCAGTCCTCCAGGATACTATTGATGTCACAACCCCAGATGAGACATTGTTTCCATTGTCAGAATATTAATAGGAACACTCTGGTGAGTTTTCTGCTCCCATATCCCATAGAAGCTAAATAATGTCAAAATGATCTGCTGAATCTACAACTGGTACTTACTGTAATAAATGTGGATGTGATTTAACCAATGTTGCTTGTCTGTTACCATGAACAAATCTAGTCAGATGTCTCTTGTTATAAATATTAAGGACCCGTGGTCAATCACTGTGCTGTCCATGATTTTCAGTCAAATTTTCCCAGTACACATGTGACACCATAGATTGTGGGATGTGAATACACCCAACAGTTTCAGAAATGGTGTCTCTCATTCATCTGGCACCCATTTATTTCCTATATCTACTGTATATAATACTACAGCATTGTGAATTCAAGTTAAAAAAATAAAGGAATTATTAAATTTTGAAATCCCTTGGTGACTTTGGGCCTCCCTGTATTACATAAAAATGAGTTTCATCAATAGTTGTCCTTTAGCTGATTAATTATCCAACCTCTTCAGGTAAGGTCTCTTGCTTTGAAATATTTTTTTTTAAATTAACCAAATGAGCTTATAACAGCTAAAAAATGAATACACTATTCTGAATAAACCTTCAACTTATGATGAATTAATTTATAATATTAAACAAATACCTGATTGTAATTATACCTTTTTTAATCATTTCACCCCAAGCAAGGGAGTAAAGCCACTAAGACATAAGGGGGGTTACTGAATGTTAGAGAACATGAGAAAAAACACTATTAAAAAGAGAGAACAATAAAAGAATAGAAATTAAGAAGACAGAAGATAATGATTAACATTGCATTTAAATTTTTAAAGATCAAAGTTGATTGGGAAGTAAGAAGAGAGTTCTACAACTGAGAAGTGCTATAGAAGAAACTGTTAGCATAGAACGTACAACTGCATCTACTCATTTCAATTGTAAAATGATGAGACCTTGCTGCCAATCTAGTACAGCACCTAAATTCATAAAGTCTAGGTAACAAAGAAGAAAGCTCATCAGAACAATTACCATGAAATCATTTATAGAAAAAGGCAGAGGGAAGCTGTGTTAGGTTGTGAGAAAGTGACTGAAGCTGAGATGCCAGGTCAGGACCAATAACATTGCTGATTCTTCTTTGGATTTTATCAAGAATCTCTATATATATAGCAAGAGCACCAGATCAGATGTGGCAGCAATATTCAAAGCAAAGACAAATGGCAAACTTATAAATATGTAAGATAGATTCTGGCAAGAAAAATTGTCTAATATGACAAAGTGAACCAACTTTCCGAGCTGCAGACTTAGCAATTGATTGAATATAATCTTTCCACTTCTTGTTAGTGGTAAATTTTGATGATTATTTATAAAATGCTTTTAAATTTGGGATTATTGTTAATGATGTTATAAAATGTTGTCTTTGTTGATACTTGAAATATTTTTAAAGAAATTCTAATTCTTTATACTCCTTCACGAAGGTCATGATTGATTTTCGCACATTATAACTATTTATATGCCAACACCTTTAAAGAAAATTATTACAAGACTGTTTAAAAGGTAAAGTTTAATTGTGTCTTGTTTTTCATTATCAAATTATTTAAATGTTTGATGTTTCTGTTATATGGCAATGAAGAATTTTTCATGAAATTCAATTAATAATCAAACTCCATACCACACAAACTTTCATTTCTGAAAAGGAAAAGCAAAATGTTTATGTTTGTAAAGCATTAGTTTATGTTTCCTTATTTAATGATAAACCCAAACCCTTATGTAACTGGTTCAAAATACATTGAAATCAATTTAAGGAAATTCTTTCAGTTCTGAATGTATTGTTTGAAGTTGGTCTGCATGTCAATGCATATTAAATTCTTAACCATTCTGAAATAATGTTATATCAGCTAATTCATATTTCCCTAAATGTTCAATACTTTTTTTAAATGGAGTAAAAATATATAGAATGAAATTAAACTTTTACAGAATAATCAATAAATAATATGTTACTTAAAATAAAATGTTGATTAAAATATTACCTTTAAAAAATATAAAAATGCCATTAAAACAAAGTAGGCATTTTCATGTTGAACAACTTAATGACTAATTTTAAAACAAAGTGAACAAAAGTAATTAAAAAATATAATGGAAGATAATTAATATTTCAGTGTTTATCTACATCAGTTTTAAAAGTTATGCAATAAAATATTCATCTTAGTTTAATATCAAAATTAATTCTTCCTACATTCTTAAATAGCAAATTTAAAGTTGACTTAAGTCACATCAAAGGAGGATTCATGATTTACAAGACACCAATAATTTTTCAGTCATGAATACTATGAATTCTGACTTGTAATTTATTTGAATTTGTTTGGAAAAGAAAACAAACCGCAAAAAGAGAAAAAATACTGGGTTAAGATATCTTTCTTGAATGACATTTAAAAAGGAATATATTAATGCTTTTTGGATTTAGCCATATTGAAAACAAATCATTCCCCCCACCAAAAAAAAAAAAAATCAATCGATTTATTTTATTTGCAGAAAAATCCAATGAGAATCCATACAGTTGCAGAGACATCAAGTAAAAGCATAAATTTTTCATTCTGAAGATTACAAAATGGTACAGATACTGCTTTAGAATAAATTACATTTCTGTATTTATTTTTACCTTCTTTATCAACCCCAATATATATTATAATATTACTATGACTGACATTCTATTCATTTATTTAGAGAATACCACCATGAAATCTACTTTGTAAAGTTTAATTATGTACATATTGAGTAACATAGGATATTCTTATCAATGATAAGTAGAACTGTTTCAGATGTTGTATTTAAAAGAGTTCACTGCATGTACTTGTTTACTTGTCTATCATGTCATGTTAAAGTTTGTTAAAATTAACAGTATGAAGAGTTCTTAAAAATAGATCTTGTTTGTGTATATGATAAAAATATAGTTTTAAGGTATGCTATATTTATGGGTGAAAGTACTCAATATCAGGGATAGAACATACGTAAGAATAGACATTGAGGTAAACACCCAGTAGTAACAGTCTGTTTCATGCTTAAATGAAATCATCAAGCCACATTATATATATATATATATATATATATATATATATATATATATATATATATAAAATAGCTTTTTGTTATGGAAAGAAGAAAAAATGCCAAAAATTTACAAAAATATAAAAGAAAAATGTTTCATTTTTATAATTTATTTACAGTAGAGATGTATGTTTGTGTATGATTCTTTCCCATAATGTTAAACAAAAAATAATGAAATAAAAAAAAAAGTTTATATATATCTGATAAATATGACAATTTGGAAAACTTGTTTTTTGACATGTTTCACTGATGCATTAGCTTCATCAGAAAATATATTTTATAAATAAAATATCTAAAATACAAATTAATGAGACAAAACATGATTCACATTAAGCATTTCAGAAATTAGATTTTAATTAATTTCAACTTCTATTTTTTATTTTTTATTTTACACATATCATTTCCCTACTAATTTATTAAGAAGAGCCATAAACTGTAATAGTTCAGTTTTATATTAATCACTGAGCATTAATATATCATGGCACTTTCTATGCTTCTTTGGGTAAATTATATTCATCTTTTATTTAAACATTATTTTCCAGGACAAAATTTTGATCACAAATGTATCAGCATTATACAAGGGTGTGAGGGCATAGTTCAATTTCAAGTTTCTTTTATGCTTATATATATATATATATATATATATATTGTGTGTATTTAGGCAGCATTTTTTCATTCATACATGTTTCATTAAATAATATAGACAAGTGTTGTCTATTTATTTTATGTAATTTTTTTTCATATAGTCTAATAACATTATCATTAAACAAAGAAAGAAAATCACAATATTGATACATATTTTTTAATCCGATCTAAGCTTTCGGCTTACATAAGCCATTATCAAAGATGACAATTACAGTACAATATATTAAGCAATACACGGACAAGAAATCTTCCATGTAAACAGACTATCATCACTTTCTTGTAAATTATACTTAGGAGTAAAATATAAAAATATTCTTTTATCAAAATAAATTTAAAATATATAAAATATTCTTTTACCAAACCTAAATTAAAATACCAGACATCTCTTTCAAAAACATTTTGGTAATTGAAAGAGAAAGGTCTGAACCCACAGGTAGATTGAAAGATTATAGGTTCTGCACATACTCCTAATAGTCTTAGAGATAGCTGTAACTTATGTTTACAAGAAAAAATTTTAAATAATAAAATACAATAATTAAAGCAAACTATTGAATCAAAGGAATGAATTAGTTTTAAAATGTCAATATAAAAATAGATTCAAGTTTCCATAATATAGATTTTACTTTATTAGCTACTATATTTCTCTAACTCTTCAAATGTTGAATGTATAACAATTCTAATTTTACACTATATTAATTATATCTTCAATTTGTCCCCTGTTTATGATTTGTGTCTGATATTTTGTGATCATTATCATCACATAGCAATCTTCTGTGTCAGCATAATAGAATCGACTACTGTATTTGGTCATTATGTGTGCATGCTGTGCTTTAAATCAACTTATTAAAATATGTTCTAAAATTCTGCCCTGCTCTGAAAAGCAATATAACAGACCTAAAAAAAGACCTTAGGGAATTTGAATGCAAACTCAGACTAATAGAAACATTTAATAATAACAAAAACATCACAAATGAATCATTAGTAAAAAACAAATCTAATTTCTCCCCAAACAAAAGTAATAATACTAATGAGCTAAACATATTTTTTGAAAAACTCTGGAACCTCAATCTACAAGAAAAATCCAAACCATTCAACAACCTTACATACAGACAAAGATTAGCCTTACAGAGCATCCAAAGAAATAATAACATAATTATAAAGGAAGCAGATAAAGGCAGTGCTATAGTAATATACTACAAAACAAAAATTCTAGAGGCACTAGGGGATAACAACAAATACAAAATAATTGGCACCAATATAGATAAAAATATCATATCAAAAATCACAAAACTATGCTCAACACATAAGATATTAACAAAAAATAGAAAAGGATTTCCTAATAAACTTTGTACCCAAAACAAGCAATTTCTATGGACTACCACAAAATCGAATGAAATAAAAACAGCGATCCAGACACAAAAATCTGAATATATTAACATCTCAAACCATAGTGACCTTACATTCAGACCCATAGCGCAATATAGTGGCTGACAAACACTTCCAAAAACCCAGCTAGAAGAACTACATAGAATTCTAAAAAAAAATGAAGCTACTCTACAACGCTAATAAACAAAGGTTTCGAACTAGCAAAAAAACATGCCCCTAGACCAACTACAAAATTGAACGTAACATCAAACAAACTCTGGCATATGTGTCAACATGCAAAAAGAACAATCCAGAACTATTTACAACAATTACTATGAAATCTAGACCTATTTAACAAAAATGACAAACTGAAAAATATACTAAAAACAAAAAAATAATTAAAAACAAACGCCAATCTAAAAACCTGAAACACATATTAACATCATCCAAATTTAACCAAGACACAATACAGAGTATCACAAAATGCAACAAAAAGAGATGTGGGTTTTGTGATATCATTATAGAAGGTAACTCCTACACTTTTGAAAACCCCACAAAAACATTCATAATAAATAAAAATTTAAACTGCAACACCAAAAATGTGATTTATGTACTCAAATGTACAAAATGCAAGAAGTCATATACAGGTATCAGCCAAGCACTAAACCACAGAGTTTCCCTTCACAAAAGCAACATCAAATTACTCGACAACAGGAAACTCTTTGTATCACAACACATCTACAAATGTAATCAAGGTAAATTTAAAATAATACCAATATACGAAACAGACAATTATTCTTACCTACAAATACAAGGAAAAAAACTTTATAAACAAATTTAAACCAGTGCTAAGTAGATCATAACCCCACACACAAAAAACACAGCATACACACATAATGACCAAATACAGTAGTTGATTCTGTTATGCTGACATAGAAGATTGCTATGAGACAATAACAGTCACAAAATATCAGACACAAATCATAAATTCATAATACAGTTCTATAACATGCAAAAGAACAAAATATTATCAAGAGAAGTATATGCAATATATATATAAACTCTTATTACGAGTCCAAGAAAGACATTTGAATCACTACCATGCAAAAAATTCCTTGTTATATGTGGAAATATCTACTCTTTGCTTGAAGAAGGTCATGAAACAGAAGAAGGTCGTGTAGCAGAATTATGGAAAATAGAGTATAATATATATTTTAAAATAAAAAATCCTCATTTCACCCAAAAACTTTTGCAGTTTATCTTCTTTTTAAAATATACACTTTTCTCTCACTAGAACAACTATAACCTCCTCTTATATATATATATATATATATATATATATATATATATATATGTATATATATATATATATATATATATATATATATATATATATATAGATAGATATATGCACATTTCATTGAATATGACAGACAATATAATATAATGTTTTTCATTTTTTTTTTCAAAACACAGTCAAAATATTGTGTCCATGATCATAGTTGATATTATTGGGTGTTGTTTTTTTTGTTTTTATTAATAAGGCCTCCATTATTTTTTTGCATGTAGATGATGCTATTTTATTTGTTTTGCCAACAAGTATGTTATGAATAGGGTCTGGTAGGTCTCCATGAATATTTAAATGAGATCTAATTGAGCTATGGTCAGAAAGGTGTAGCATGAGTCTGCGTGTCAAACATGTTGTAGTGTGGCCTATATATTTATGAATTTTGATTCATCAGGAATACAATTTCTTAATGGGCATTAATTAATTTAATAAAAACATTATATAAATACATACATGCAACAAACTATTTCTTATTTAACAGTTAAAATATTTCATCCTTGAAAATGGCTAAATGTATAGCCGAAAGCACTGAAATAAAAAGAATAATCGGAAAGTTTTTATATAATTTATCATATGAAAAGAAAAAAATTATTAGATTACATGAGAAATTGTATAAAAAACTAAATCAAAGCACCTTGTCTGTCATATTCAATGAAATGTACATGAAAGAAGGATTGCTGCCTAAATACATATATATATATATATATATATATATATATATATACTTGACTCTCCCGTTCATTCATATGAGGGTCAAGCAGATCAGTTCCTAGGAAACTGACAGCCCGACAACAGCACATGAGATTTGCTTATAGTGGTGAAGGTTTCGTGCAGGACACCCCTCCGCAGGTTTTGAATTCAGAGTTGTCCTTCTCCTAGACCAATTGCCATCTAAGGCTATAGAACCCAGTCTGTCCTGCTATTTACCCATAGCTGGAGGGAGAAGAAGAGGATTCCCACCTTTCCCAAGGGTATTAGCACGTAAGTGAATGTAATGGATTTGACAGGAATTCAAACTCAATCCAAGCCACTATCCATTACTCCACCGTGCCTCCTCCTATATATATATATATATATATATATATATATATATATATATATATATAAATATATATATATATATATATATATATATATATATATAAAAAAACCAGTCACAACATATTACAATTTGCCTAAATACATGGTTCTGTTGATAACATTTCTTTCTCTCATGATCATGTATGATGTCATAGAACCACATTACCAATTTATGACCTGTGTCTGCTATTCAGTGACCATTATTGTCGCATAGCAATCTTCTATGTAACCATAATAGGATATCATCTTTGATGGTGAACTTCTCTGTTGTAATATCCATATAACCACTCCGATGATGACTCATGGGAGCCAAAAGTTTAGATGAAGGAACAGTTAAATAAATAAAATATCCAAATGTTGGACAGTTTTTTCCTTATTTTCTCCTGAAACTAAAGCCACTATATGAAGCTTAGAATGGCTCATGATCAAACATAATAGACATTATATCTGTTGTCTGTTATATTTAACTATATATATATATATATATATATATATATATATATATATATATATATGTTTATACACATACAGATGGGTTAGCAAAAAAGAAAGAGTAGATTTCAACCAATTTAATAAAAACAAATAAGAGACAAAAAAATATTTAACACTTTACAGGATAGGAAACTTGTTCAACTTGTATGCACTCAACATGATTCCTATTTAGTAATGTTTTGAATGTGTTTCTGTCTCTTACCATTTGTTTTTATTAAATTTGTCAAAATCTGCTCTTTCTTTTTTAATAAACCTGTGTGTGTGTGTGTGTGTGTGTGTGTGTGTGTGTGTGTGTGTGTGTGTGTGTGTGTGTGTGTACACAATATATGTTTGTAATATGGTGCCACAGATTGACGGGCAAAATAAAAATTACAGGAAAAGAATGGATTGTTATAAAAGGAAAGGTTTAAAAGCATAAGCATCTTTAAGGGAAATAATGAGTTTTTTCTGAAAATCCCATGACATATTCTAAATACAGTATTTACCTGATGAAAACTGGAGAACTTGCCAGTAGAAACATTGCATTACAAGCAATAGCGATCAGGATATGAGTCTAAATCATTCATCAAGTCATAGATAAAAATCTAATTGTCGACATTTATGAACAGGTTAGATATGACAGACATGGCCTTTTATTCCCGTAAAACAGTTTATATAATTTGACAATAAAAATACTCTTGACAAAAAGTCTTCATGAATTATTTTTGACTGTCTGATATAATCCAAACAAAACTATAGACTTCCTGTTCTTATTTGACTCCTCAGCTAAAAAAAAGGAAAATAAAACACATCATCAGTAATGTTGGCTTTCTTTGCAAATTGTTTAGAGAAATTGTTTTATATTATTGTTGATGTTAAGCTTCTTTCAGGAGAATCTGGTTTGAATTGAGTTTAACCAGAGAAACAGCCACCACCAACATCCAAACATTAAAAGTTCTCATCTGTATCACTCTCAAAAGAACAAGTCTTTGGGTGGTTTTCAAAGACAGGAAAACCAGATTAAATGTTTCTTCCTACCACTTCTGATTTTGATCCCTGGAGAAGACAAGAGGAATTAAACAGATATTCAAGAAGCATAAGAATTGCTCATTTATCTCTTGAGAATCTCTCCATCTCTGTAGTAGACATTCAAGTCTGTTGCTAAATGATTGGTTGAAGGAAGGACAAAACTTACATATACATTCATGGGACCAAATTTTTATTTTAGGGTTTTCATGAATGTACAACCAGAATTACTTAATATCTATTGAAGAACTCTGTCCTAAATAATCCAAGAATAGGTTTTTTTCATAATTTTTATCAGCAATTGTTTCCTTTTCTTTCAGAATAATGACCTTCCAATTCAATTAACAAAATGAAACAGCATATATTAAAAAATCACATCTTTTTATGACAACCTTTCACTATCTACTAGAAAACTGCTAGTACATTGTTTCAGGTGGGTAGGGATATCTGGAATAATATTTACATAGACACTTCCAGCCACTTAATGAGTGGATGACACATTAATTAAAAGTAGGGAATGATTTCTGATCTGTGACATGCACACATATCTTGATAACAATTATTGTTTATGAATATGGCTCCTACAGGCACTATTGAGGGTTTTTCTTTTTTAAATGGGCAATAATAGCAAAAACTTAGGAATGGAGCCTAGCAATCTCATCCTGAAAAATCCACATGTTAAATATGATCAGTCCCCAAGCTGACAGACCAATTGGATACAGAATCCTGGATTAAAGCCTCACAGTAATTTGTAAAGAATTAATGAATTGCTTTGTTTACATTTTGAATATGTCTAGCACTTTCACTCCAGCCCCTCAACCGGAGCGTCTTACTCTCTGGGTTGAGGTGTCTACTCAGTCCTAACTGAGCTTAAGGGAGTGGCCATAGGTCCCCTGAGCATCCGTAGATTATATTCACTGTTTAAAAAAATGGAATATTCTACTCAAGTATGGGTATCAACTAAAAATTTTGATAACTATTATTGATAATGTAGTGTTCTGTTTTTATTTTTAGTACTTGTTTATATATATATATACATATATATATATATATATATATATATATATATATACATATATATGTATATGTATATATATATATGTATATATATAGAGAGAGAGGGAGAGGGAGAGAGAGATTTCTCTCATGATATGCATTTTTGTTTTAATTATGAATATTAATATTTAATCTTTTCTGTAATTCAAATACCAATTCCGTTCCTTAAGATTATTTATTTTCTCATCCTGTATTTTTATTGAAGGAATCTCAATATAACCTGATAATCTACCTCTGGTCTTATTTCAATATCAACCCCAAGAAGACATGTATTACTCATAAATTATCTTTGGTGCCCAACAAGATAGAAATTGTACCAATGCTGATATATATTGCCTAGAATCAAAAGAGAATAATATTTTCCCAAAATGCTGACAGATTTCCTGTATTTGGAGCATGAAGAATTAGATGGTTGACATTTATTTTTTAACCATGACTCCTGATAGCTGACCTTGCTTGAGAAAAGAACTGTGTGTGTGTATATAGACACATGCACACACACACACATACACATATCCCAAGGTTTTATTAAGAATATATATAAAAATATTGGTTCATTGATATATTTAGTGAGTAGTGCATTGAGTGAAAAAAAAAAACATTTTTAGGTGGGAAAACTTCATGCTAGCTGAATATATTTGTTGCTTTTTTTCACTTATTGATTTGTTGAATTTACAAGATTTTCTTAGTCCAAATAAATAACAACCAGTTTCTGTGACTTACAACTGGATCAGTGATTCAAGATATGGTGGTTGCTTAAATCATGTGAAAAGTAAAGTGTTTTGAGTTACTCTTTCCTACACTTTCTTAATAAGATTATGAAAATGATGAGAATTTTCCAAATCAAAAATTAAAATATTAAAAAATGTTTGTGAAGAAAACAAAGTTAAAACTCCCCACTTCCTAAACAAAAAAACTCAACATTTGCTAGTACAAGGTCAAAGGTCACTGCAAAATCAAAGTCTGTTAATGAAATATCTTTCTTGAATTTTTGATTTCCAAAGTAATTATTAACCAAGATTTGAGCTGTCATGTTATTAGGTGTTTTCTTTTTATAATTAGTTTACTTATACAATGGATATTTTAATTTCATTTCAAGGAGAAACCTTAATAAAATCTAAAATTGGCCAAATTTATGTTTGATTTGACACTTTATGTTCTTTAGATATAATGGAACCCATTATAAGTAAAGTTATTTAGAAAGATATGAAAAACTTGAAAGGTTTTTATGACACATTTCATCTGTTAGGATTTCATCTGACTGGGCTTTGCTGATATTGCCATATCTACACATGTGCATGAAACAAGAGATGCAGGTAGTTTCAAAATGTTTGAAAGAATGTTTTTGAAAAAATATTTTTTTTGTTTTTACTCAATCTAGCCCAAATCATCTGTCTTCTTTTTCTTTTTATCTCCATCACCTTTGTCCCTGACTATCCCACACTGTGAAAATATAAAATCTGCCATTCTTGGTAGATTTTATATTGTCATAGTGTGGGATAGCCAGGGACAAAGGTGACAGAGAGAAAAAGAATACAGATGATTTTGGCTAGTTTTGAGAAAAAAAATTAACTTTCAAAAATTTTGAAACTACCTGCATCTCTCACTTCATGCACATATGTAGATGTGGCAACATCAACAAAGCCCACTCCAATGAAATCCTAATGAATGAAATGCATCACAAAAAACCTTTCCAGTTTGTCATATTTTTCTAAATACTGTTTGTTGATATATAAAATTATACAAAATTATATATTGTTATATCAAGTAAAGATATATATTATGATAAATTCTTTGTAGTGTGGCTAAATTAAACTTTATTGTTATGGGAAAACTTGAAAGCACAAATTGGTAACAAGAAAATTTGTAAACTGGGACATAATTTTTGTCCTTGCTCCAACAACAAACATCTTAACATGAGTTTGTTTTTCAAATATCATTATAATAGGTAATAAAAGGCAAAATCTAACAGATCTACTGCAATATAATGTAATCACTCAGTGAAATCATTTTATTAGTGTAACAGGCTTTCAAGGACTTATTAAATAAAAAGTATCTGTTAAAGAAAGATGAAATGGGATGTTGCTGTTCTTCAGTGCATAACATGAAACGATTTCAAACATTTTAAATACAGATTGAAAGATATTCCACTTTTCAAACCCAGAAAAAAATTAAACCAAATATTTTTCAAATTATTTTAAACAATATTAAAACAAAAATAAGTGTCATCTCTCCCTTTCTCATTTGCATAATAATAAAAATCACACACAAAATCAATCATAAATCAGACAACACAATTTTTCTGTTAACTTTACTTTTCATCTTCAATATTCTTTAGATGCTTAAATCTCTCTGTCACCATTTTTTCTGCTTTCATCATCGCAGAGAGAAGTTGGGAAGTGAAACCTTGATGTTAATACTTTTTAGTCCAATTTTTTTTTTTTGAGTGGTGGTTAAATCTTAGATTATATAACCTTTGGCTCAATGTTTTAACAACTGCATTATTGAAAACTAAGGCAGGTCATGTTTCTTTCTAGCAGAGAATTAAGAGGATTTTTGTGATATAAAGACTATTGTTTTTTTTTTCAAACTTATTATATTCATTTGTAATAATTGTATTTTAATATCTATTCTTTAAAATATTATAGAAATTTATCTCTTGTCTATTCATTTTCAGCTTTTTCTTTTGTCTAGTCTGTCATAAATCATAGTAGTTCTTTTTAATAAGTGACTCATCTAAATAAATACAGCATTTAAATGAAATCTGTCACTAGGAAACACAGTTTGAAGATTTTGCATTGATAAAAAATAGCTAAACATACACTTGACTACAGAGTTGAGTTAAAAATGTTTTCCTTTTTCTTTCTGTACATTTTGACTTCTAATTCTTTATTTTTCTTTTGTTCATTTCATCTTTGCCATTTTTCCTTTTATTTACTCTTACTTTTCTTTTCAGTTGTCTCAACTTTTATCATTCTTTACTATTTTAAATTATTTTTACAATAAACCATTTTCTACTTTTTCCTTCTCTCCTATTTTGTATTACATTGTTTTTATTTCTTTTTTATTTTCTTCTAATTTTTTCTTCCATTGTACTCTTTTCTCTTTTCTTAATCTGTTTATCTTTCTTCATTATTTTTCCTGTTTCCTTCCCTCTTTTTGATTTGTTCTTTTTTTATTCCACTACTTTTTGCCCATCTTTATTTGTTCCATGTTTTTTTCACGTGCCTTATTTTTTTTCATCAGTTTTTGTCTCTTAAACTTATTTCCATATTTATAAGTGTATAAGCATATAATGTTGAATATATCACATGCAAAATTGTTTGTGATTCATGAGATAGATACAAACATCTGAATGAACTAAGAATGCAGAGGTATGTTGGGATTACTATGCAAGATGATTCAAGTGAAGGAAATAGAAGTAGAATTTCTGTAAACAGAACTCCACAGACTTTTAAGCAAATGGTGCTGAAGTAAAGCAAATCCCTTCAAGTGGAAATCTTTTCAATGTTTGCATACCATGCATGTGAAAAGAAACCTTGAAATCCTTAAGTATAAGAGATGAGTGTTGCATCTTGTGATTTGTAAGAGTAAAGATAACAAAATAGGCAGATATGTGAGATGCATCTCAGTCCTCCACTGATTCTGCTGGAAGGTGACCAAAAATACAAAGGCATGGTATACAAGTGGGAATCAATGTTTGAACAAAGGGATGAGAAATTGTAAGTGATTATGAAGAAAGAAGAGGATAAATTGGACAGTATATCTGTGTGTGTGTGTGTGTGTGTGTGCGCGTGCATACAGATGACTGTGCATATATGACAATGTGAATTAGGTTACATATGATAGAATGCTGAAAGTTTCTCAACCCAATACAGTTCCCAAATCCCTACAAAAAGATGAAATGGCAAAATTATTTTTTAGAAAATGGTTGGCCTGAGAATTTTTCTGCACATCCCTGTGTGATATATATATGTGTGTGTGTGTGTGTGTGTGTGTGTGTGTGTGTGTGTGTGTGTATATATATCATATATATATCAACACTGATCTCAGGAGGCACGGTGGAGTAATGGATAACAGCTTGGATTGAGGAATCGGAGAGCCGAGTTCGAATTTCAGTCGAATCCATTACATTCACTTACGTGCTAATACCCTTGGGAAAGGTGTGAATCCTCTTCTTCTCCCTCCAACTATAGGTAAATAGCAGGGCAGACTGGGTTCTATAGCCTTGGATGGCAACTGGTCTAGGAGAAGGACAACTCTGAATTCAAAACCTGCGGAGGGTTGTTTGGGGACCTTGTGGCATTCGTTGCACCAGGTCCCTGTATTCGTCCCTCCAAAAAGTGTGGATGGCCCTGCACAAAGCCTTCACCACTATAATTAAATCCTGTGTGGGTGTCGGGCTTTCAGTTTCTGGGAACTGATCTGTCTGGCCCTCATACGTCGAGTTCGACGGGAGAGTCCATCATATATATATATATATATATATATATATATATATATATATATGGATGGATGTGCTTGTAGGATGTATAATAGTATTCAAAACAAAAGTGAAGATAATGAAACAAAGTGGAAAAGCTATTAACAACACATTTCTGTGCCTTCTGACTTCTTCAGGTTAGAATGAATGAAAGACAAAACTGCATGTAAGGAAAAATGCATTGGGATCTAGATATAGTTTTTAAGTAGTGCTGATTCCTATGACCATAATGTCTATATATACAAATCATTTAAATATATCAAAAATGATATATTAGTATAGCTTTGCAAATAGAAATGTCCACTTCAGGCTATCAGATGGTGGGTAAAACCCATAATAAAAAAATTGTGCTTTATCACATCAACTGCTGGGAAGGGTCTGACATCTGGTAGAGACTTTATCAAGCTTCCTATTTTTTAATTTTTTATTTATGACTTTGGTTCTCTGAAAGAGGTTGCCTGATAGGGCAACATTCAGAAAAGATCTATCAACTGCTTCTGTTCACCATTGATGGTGTTTGAATACACAGGAGATGAGGATGCTATTCAAGGACTCTTTATATCACAACAGTGAGGCTCCACTTCTTTGGCCAGAAGTTAATTCTTCAAACAGAAGTATCTTTGGAAGATGAGATTCTTCCGTTCTTGCCATGTGACAAGCCCATTGCAGTTGATAAGTTTTCTGTAATATAGCTTCATCATTTATGTTCCTGGTAGAATTGAAAACCTCAGTATTTATATATTGTTTAAAACTTGCTATAATTATAGAGGAAGAGAGTCCAATATCCGAGATAGAGTTATATAGATATTGATAATATGGACACAGGAACCAATACTTTATGGTGACAATCAATTTCATGACAATGGAATCTTCAGGCAGTTGCTTTTAGGCATAAAACTAACAGTCACCATGCAGTGGTGATTCCTATATCCACACTGTCTCTCTTTTACATGTGTGTGTGCATATATATATATATATATATATATATATATATATATATATATATATATATATATACATACACACACATACCCAAGTATAGGATTGGTATAGATGGAATAAAATCCAATAACCAAAAATGCTATTCTTAAAAGAGTGCTCAATACAGAGTAGAGCAAATATTATATTATAACATGTTTATTTTATAATGTTTGAATAAATTATATATATATATATATATATATATATAGATTGATTGATTGATTGATCGATAGATACCTTTTCTTATAGATATATATATATCTCTATGTGTGTGTGTGCAATGTAAATGTATGTATGCATTCCTTGATGTGCTATGCCTGTATATGTTTCTGGATGTCTTGCTTTTATGTGCATTTATTTTAGTCTATGCATATGCAAATGCATTTGTGCATGTGTTTGTTCCTCAGGTAGAGAGAGAAGAGCAAGAACATGCACAAATGCTTGTGAATGCATTTGTCTTTATTGGCCTATTGTTGCATGTATTAATTGAAAGTTGTGTATGTGTGTGTGTGTGCGTGTGTGTGTGAATGCTTCTGTATATCTCTTTCCATGTATATTTGTATTTTAGTTTATTCTTGCGTGTGTGTGTGTGTGTGTGTTTTAATCTCTGCATATTGATGTAAGTAAATGTTAAGTGATGATCATATTTAGTCTATGTAAATCCATGCTGCCTTCTTAAAAAGTCTGTATATGGGTGAATGCATGTGGGAGTAAGTTAGCTTTTGTTTAATACCCTATACAGACACCTCAATTATAGGGTATGAGGTGGGGCTGTAAAGCCACCCATCCACTTGCTTTCTCTGGAAAATGACAAGTTCACACATTCAACACGTGAGCTATCTGGAGCACATGTTTACAAATCAGTGACAAGCCATTCACATTCACCGAGGAACAAAAGTGTCACTTGCAACAGCAGATGGTTGAGTTTTGAATCAGTGCAAAGAAGGATTGACCATCCAGAATTTCAGGGGCCTGGGCACTAGGTTGAAAATTTAAACAACAAATGTGCTTAACACTAGCATGTTTTGCAGTAGCTTTGTGGGCATGGTAATTTGTAGATAACAGACAATCACCAGTAGACTCATCTCAGTTACCAAGGAAACATGAGGGTGAAATGATAACAGACTTCCTTTCCAATTTAGTACATTGTGCGTTGATAATTTACTGTATATCACATTATAAATAAGTTTTTTTTAATCTGCTTTGTCAGTGGCAAAAAAATTGTTTCTATTTTTAATTTCAAAATTTTAATTTATTAGCAAAGTAATCTTTTTATCACATTTCTCAAAATTTGACCTGACATCATCAAATAAAGTCTTATAAAAATTGCTGCGAGAAAAGCAAAAACCTTGATAAATTAAAAACAGATTTTTGCATTAACTGACAAAGATTTGTTTATTGCTTCTTTGTAATCTTTGGCTCGTATGTGTTTATTACTTTCAATCTTGGCTCTTAAAAGTTTACATTTTAATGAAAAAACAAAACAACTTACTCGCTTGTTATCCTGAGCGTTTCAATCAAAAAACATTTTGTTTTGGATAAACTGTCTTCATGGGTTTTACTAATAAAGTTGATTTTTCCTGTAGAATAAATATCAACAAAAGTTTTTCCAATATGATTTTTTTAACCAAGGAAACATACATCCTCATCATCACTAAATTCCAGTTTTTGATTTTATTTAATTTTAGAGATTACTATTGAGTACTTACATGACAGGATACAAATATCTACAAAGTGCACATGTTTGTAGAATGCACATGTCTGGCTTTTATAGAAATTTCATTTTTTTTTAATTTCTTCTCTCTAATATTCTTGGTACCCACATGGTCTTATCTTTATTAATTTTCTTCTTGGATCAGGAAATACTCCAGGATGTCTAGAACAATATGAATAAGTACATTTTGTCTGTTCATGGGAGTCCTTTCCACCACTGTTGAGAACTTTGAGTAAAATGTTACATAATTTCAAAGAATTACAATTGGAATAATAAAAACATCATTGAAATATACACAAGTTAAATAAGAAGAAAATGAAGCTATCTGAGTTTACATAATTTGCTTTCAATGTGTTTCCATAGATTCCCTACTACAATGCAGTACTGGTTTTCTTAAAAAAAAAGATACATTTTTGCAAATGAGTAATAACAATTTTATGTAAACATTCTTTTAAAATGAAGCATGAGAATTAAGATTGTTATTAAAATTAATCCACAACCATTAACATGTACAAAGGCTGGAAAACCAGAGAATGTTTAAAAATAAAAGGATTTTATTTTTCCTTTTACAAAATAAGCCACATTTAAGCTCAGGAATAAACTTTTAAAAAAAAGATAGAGATGTAATTTTTGTGTAATCAGAATGTCTTTCAGACAGTCACGATGAAAGAGCAATGAAGGCAATGTACAGTGGTTGTCTCTGTTCTCGGCATTTCTTCTGTAGTTGTTGAAAGGGAGACGATCATGTCAATCATGGAACACTCCCACCTGAAACTACACAGTCAAAGACCTTCAAAATGATATTCAGCAGGAAGATTCCTCTGTAACTGTTGCAATGCTTTGGTCCCACCTTATTCTTATACAGAGTATATATATATATATATATATATATATATATATATATACACACACACACACACACAGTGTAACCCGGATATAAGAGAGTTGTCGGGACCAGAGAAGAAGTCTCTTATATCCGGGTTTCTCATATCTGAGTTTGGTCTATTATATATACATTAACACAGGCTCTAATTTGGGACCAGAGAAAATCTCTCTTATATCCAGGTTTCTCTTATATCAGGGTCTCTTATATCCGGGTTACACTGTATGTATATATATATGTAATATTATAAATTAACTGATTTAAAAATATTATTCCATTGCTACTGTGTAGTGATGGAACCATATTTTTAAATCAGTTAATTTATAATATTTATGCTCTGTAAATTTGCATTGAGCACTGTTTTGTAAAAATAAAAATATTAATAAGAACACCAGATTATATATCTTACTGTTCTTTCTTTTATTATAATATATATATATATATATATATATATATATATATATATATATATATATATATAAAATTCTAACTTGATCAGCAAACCTTGCTGCATTCATAGTATATTGTTATACAATATATAGCATAATCCAATTCAACTCTCTGTATATGGCTTCTTTTGTGACTTTTCAATTTTGCTCTGCTGAAGCAAACTCTCCCACATTCATCATGCATCAGTTCCTTCCAGTCACCCACATTTCCTGGCAGTATCATTTCCACACCTTTCTCACAACCAAAACTATAAATTCTCTTTTCCATCATAGATTGTTTTCATCCATCTTGTCCGATCAGTTGTACTGATACTAAAATTGAGGTCTATTATATGTGTGTTGTCATCCATGTTGTATAATAGTGAGATATAGGCAATCTACTAAAAACATTTGAAACAACTGGTATGCTTCTACCAGTAGTGGCTCTATCATATCTTGAGTCTGCACTGGCATTGAAGCCCTTGAAAGACGTCACTGCCCAAATACTGAATCAATCATTTTGAATATATTCTATATATTATATTCATATATATACCACAGAACTACCAAATGCAATCTTTGTATTTTAGTGGTTTGTGGGTGTCATGCCTTCATGTATTGCTAGGTTCTTAAGTATAGCATCTTCACAATAGGAAATTTCATAGAGTTTAAGGTGATCACAATATATTGTCTATGTTTCTAATATGTACAGAAACACTGCCAATAAACTTGTGATAAACATTGACTTGATCAAACCATGCTCACTTTTCCATTTTGTTAATTGTAAATATATTTCAGTATCTAAGGAATCATCTCTAAATTGAGTGCTACCGAAACATACAAACATATCAATTATCTCCAACCTAGTGCCTTTTACATAGATATTTGGTTCAGTGTCCTGTTCACCGGGCTAAAAAGTGGATCTTCTTTAAGCATACTGTGAGTGTGAACACAGCACATGCATTGGACAAGTAATCATTTACATTATATAGTTCTCTGATCAGCATTCTGAATGACTTGAAGTTGAATGGCCTCATATTTAAACCCCTTCTAAATTAAACATTACAATCATGAAAAGCCTAGACAAGAAGCACTGAAAGGTAGATTGAGAACAGAGTAAGAGCTGTTTCACTTCACTGTCAACAGAAATGTCTTCAGAAAATTTCACCATTAAAAGTGAAACAAGTCTGCATGTTTTACTGTATTTGCTCAAACAGATTAACAAAAGTTGGTGAACATCTTAGTTTGTTAAATATTTTCCGTAAGATTTCTCTGTTCATTATGTTAGGAGTATTATTTAGGTTAACAAAGATTTGATATAAAGGAATTAGCTATTCAATGAATTTTCCTTGAAGTTGTCATACCAAATATACTGCACCAATTTTGCCTCTTCCTGATCTGAGACTGCTTTCTGATTCTGGGAAGACTGGAGAGCAAAAATCTTTCATCAAAAAGAAGTGTTGCTAACACTTATACAACAATTTCCAATATTGCTAATGTACTGCACTAACAATTTTATAAACAAAAATTCTGAAGCTAGGAAAATTGGTTCCAAATTAAATTATGAATAAGAACACTGGAAACTTGTTTTTTCTTCTTGTTTAATACAGAATAAATTTATAGTTAAATAAAATTCTCGCTACTGATGAAAAATGAATTTATTATGAGAAATGATAATGAAAAGTATTTAGTCGAGATAGGAGAGCCTGCAACCTCAATAGAATTTACTGAAGAAAAACTACCCCATGCTTAATGGAATTTAAAGGGGATTCTTTATTACAGCAGAGCTTAAAAATATTTGACATTATCATTTTTATTCACTACCACAGAAAAAGAATTCATTTTTGTCAACATATCTTTATCTGATGATTTGTGAAGTGTTCTGTTTTTAATACTGAATCCTACCAGATCACCTTGCTGTCTGTTATTCAGAGACAGTCTATTATTTCATACCAAATTAAGCATTTTTGATTTCTCCACAGATCATTCTGTTTGATGGGAAAAACACACACAAGATTAATTAGGAATTCTGACTGGCTTCTTGCAGGAAGAAGTGAAAAAAATTTTAAATCCTGAGAGATAAAATGTGATGCATGCAAATCAATTTGTTTTGTATCAGGTATGACAAGTTGAGCCAAGCTTTTAATGAGAAAGCCCAAACACAAAAGATCAATTGTTATCTTGAGGTAAACAACATTTTTAATATTTTATAAAAAGAACAGTCTTGTTTGTTATATATCAGTCAGATTCATTACCAATCAATCAATATATCTAGTTATTTAATACAAAATAACTGTTTTATTTAAACAACATAAGTTGAAAAATAACTTTGGATCAAAATATTACACCTCTCTACATATATTTCATCATGGCAGTAATGAAGGATTCTTCAGCTTGATATTGAGATATTAAATAGAGAAGTTTTTTTCTTGGAAAAGGTGATAATCTCTTGCAAGTTAATTGGTAGAGTACAATAAATTTTCCATTTTCAAATGATTTATTCTTAATAATGTCAATTTTGTAATATGATAATGTGTTTTATCCTGAAGTAAAATAAAAGTCATTCTCTTCACAAAATTGAGAGTTAAGCTCTGAATATTTTATTATGAAAGTCAATGTTTTCACAATAAAACCATAAATTAACCAACCGATAATAGTAAAATTTTCAGGATATATTTAAATGATAAATATACCATATAAATTTCCACTTACAATATCTTATTTATTAGAAATATTTAAAATATTTGGTAAATAAGATTTTATTACTCAACTCACAAATAAATATATAAAATAGTATAGTTATTGACATTTCCATTTTAATTTTATATATATAAAAATTGCTTTGTGTTTTAAGAAATATATAAACTCAAATGAGAAACAAGATATTGTAAATTATTAAATGCGTTCATATTCAGAACAACTATTAATTTTGTTTGTTAAATTCAATGTTGCACCTACCAGTCTTATTCTCGTGTCTGGCATATTTCTTGGTAACCTTTTTGGAATTTGGAATCAAAACCTTTATTCAGTCATCGGTGTTCACATTGCGTTTTCTCTGCTTAGTGGATATTTCATATCAATACTTACCAGCCTTATATTATTCATTAAAAAGGAAGAACAGTTGGTGGCTCTGAGTGGGCCCCACATAACTACCCATGGTGATACATACCAAACACATATCATCTATGATGGTCATGGGTGTTGTAAGAAATGAGGACTATACCATGCTACCCCAATTCTTTCTGCAGGGTCTCAAGGTCAATACCATTATGTAGATTAAGGTGTTGTACATGTTGGTCAAACCCTGGAATGAGATGTTTCAGCAGAACTGTTCACTCCAACATGACCCTTCTGACCTAGAAATGGCTGATAGAAAATTTTCATAATCATGGCATTCTCCCCATCTACCATTTTGCCTTCTTGCTCTCCTCAATTGAATCTCCTTACAGGGCAGCATTAAGAAGTGGGAGGGCCAACCAGTAGCCCACAATATCAGCCCATTGAAATGTTTTAAAAATTAACTTTATTAGTTTGTTTGTTCCTTGCTTAAGTATTATTATATAATTAATCAATAGAATCATTTATTCTTTACTTAATCATTCGGTCAGATTTAATCCATATTTTCAACTCATATATATGGTCTATAAATGTTTTTAATCATTTTGCCTCAAGCAAGGCAACAAAGACACTAAGACACACTGGTTACTGAGTGTAAAAGAATATAAAAAGAAGAAAAACATTATTAAAGAGTGAGAATAATAAAAGAACAAAAATCAAGAAGACAGAAGATAACGATTGGCATTACATTTAAATTTTTGAAAATCAAAGTTAACTGGCAAGCCAGAAGACAGTTCTACAAAAAGAAACTGTTAGTATAGAGCTTACAGTTAAATCTACCCATTTCAACTGTAAAATGATGAGACCTTACCACCTGATAAATATAGCAAATTATAAACAAATTATATTATTATATAAACAAATTAATGGATTTTATTTTTTAATCTGACATATTTTTATTACTTCAAACATTATTTTTAGTGGCTACCCCATGTTTGAGTAGATACTCCATTTATTTGAAACAGTACCTATTTCATCTACTGGCCTGTGTACGTGATAAAACTTTATAAAGAAAATATGTCCTCCTATAGAATTTGAACCTGCATCCCTATTTGCAGAGGGAACCACCATCTCATCCAGTATACTTTTACTGCTTGGACATGAAGTGCTTCACAATAAAGCAAGGTAATATTTTACCTTTAAAGCGCACTCACTCATTTAGATTTTTCTTGAAGCACATATTTATTCATTTTTCAGATCTGAAACACAAACAAAGCAATTTCAAAAGAATTAATGGATTTTATTTTTTTATTTTCACATATTTTTATTATTTCAAATATTATTTTTTAGTAAATACCTATATTTGAGTAGATGCAACATTTATTTCATCTACTGGCATGTGTACTCAAGAAATGTGCCTCCTGACAGGATTTGAACCTGCGTCCTTTTGCAAGAGGAAACCCTATCTCATCCAGTGTACTTTTACCACTAGATTATGAGGGCAAATTTTCTTTATTAAGTTTTCTTGAGTATGCAAACTGGTAGACAAAATAAATACTGCTTAAAATAAATAGACCATCTACTAAAATACAGGTATTCCCTAAAAATTAATTTTGAAGTAATATGCACTACTTGATAAAAAATAAGGATTTTATTTATTCTAACAAGATCACGTTTGTTACTTCTTATAGATGAATGAGAAGTTTAAATTCTTATTTTGTATTTTATTTAATCATTTTTTAAATTAATTTTGAAAACTTAATTTTTTTTTTATCAAAGTGATCATTGTAAGGAAATAATTATTGAGGATCTCCCTTTTTTTATAGCAATCAGCTCAACTCTCACAAATGGCTGATATTCTGGCACCGACAAAACATTCTGATATGATAAGGAGACAGTAAAATATTCTTGCTTATCTATTCTTCATATATGATACAGTGTTTTCTCCAAATACACAGTGAGACAAGAATAGGTACTTTTGAAATATAGAGACAATTACCAAATAAAATAACCATATGTTGTCTTTGTTATCTACTAGCAAGGTTGTCTGGAGTTGCTGTTTAACAAGTGATATGTAAACACTTAAGATAATTTGTCTTAAACCTTTTAAGACGGCAGTTCTTACAGTATTTTATTATTGTAGCTGTTGCAGAAGAAAGGAATTTAAGTGTCTAGAACTACATATTTCCACTGGAATTTTTTTTGTATTTCAAGAAACAATTTGGTCAATGGTTGGTTAAAGCAGAGAAGAGATTCAAGTAAGAATGAATGTTTGACCTCTAACCATTCTTTTACTCCTATTCCCATAGGGTAGATTGAACTGAGACAAGTTTGATTGTTTGGCAAATGATGATTGACCCACTAGGCATTAAAACAGTTAGAGAGGATTAGTAGGAGTTTGCAGATAAGCAAAGATACAAAGCGACTTATATGCAATCAATTGAAAGAATATGTCGTCAAAATGAGTATGAATCAGTCAGTGAAGAAAGGGTAGCAGACATGGTATTTGAATGATATGATGAGAGATTAAAATATGCTTGAGTAGAAGACGTAAGTTTGATGGCCTATGAAGAATGGCTATAGTTGTGCAGATACATTTGTTACTTAATGGAAGTTATTAGAATCCATAAATGAAAAGAAAAGACAAGCAAAGGAAATACTTTTTCTGTATAAAAGGAGTTGTCCCATTATTGTTTTCTGTATGGATTTCAGTGTGAATACCTGGCATCTAATGAGAAAGTCTTTCATTATTGTGTTTTTATCCATATGTAACATTTTAAATTTAAACCACATCATTATTTAATTATTAATTTTTCGTATTTCTTGCTTGCTTTATAAGATCTTTATTCATAAACATTGATTTTATTGATAAGCAAATAAACCCTTGTTTTGTTCATATTCATCCTTTTACTGACAGCTGCAAATGTTTCTACCACACTGCACCGCAACAAGCAGAATTGTTTTCTTCTTCAAGTGCCACATTGTGATTAAACTTTTTACAGTTGACACATTATTGCACAATTTGAGAGAAAAATTAATTTTATCTTAAAAATGCTTGATGGAAGAAATTGCTGTGAAGATTGCATGTTTTTCAATAAAGAAAATGAAATAATTTTTTTATATGAAATAAAAATGAAGTTTCTGAATTTAGGTATTTTAATAAATATAGTTTAAATAATAGTTTATCAATTTCAACTGTATCTATAGAATCAAGAGATTAGGAACTAATATATATCAATATATTAAAATTAGAGTTTAGGCTTTCTCATAAAAGAAGAAGCTAAATATGCCAACTTAGATTAGAGAGACTAGAAAAATAGAAATTAATAAACATTTATTTACTTTGTGAGTACTCATATATTTTTGTGCATGTTTAATAAACAGTGATTGATTACTATTTCAGTCATATCTTCAGATAGCTTTCCAAACAGGCTGTAATGGAATTCATAAGAGAAAAGCATTTTCAAATTCAATTACTCATTTAGCTGAAATAATTTTTTTTAATTCATTGAAACATTTGAAATGTCATATATGTTGCATTAACATATGTTAGTCCTAAGGACAACTATGCAAAGTGCAAAATGTAAAAAATTCTGAGACAAAAAAACACTTATAGCATGACCTTTACTTGCATATTCTACAATATAGGAGGAAGATTGGTATCATTAAAAGAATTGAGATTAAGTTACTGGGTTGATCACTGCAGCACCTCAGTGTCACTGTTTTTAAAGTAAGGTTTGACTTGTTTGGTGGTATATTTTGAGTGATTTTCTGGTTGAAAAATCCAGATGACTCATACAATTTTGTGTGTATTGTAGCATAACTTTATTTTGAGATAACACTTACAATCCATAATTATCTTAATTCAATAGACTACATCATTCCCAATCATACAACTGCACTCTGTGAGGCTCTACTCTAATGCATTATGGCTGTTATTCTTTGCTTATCTCTCTAATGTACTTTAGAGCAGCAAACCCAAAGTTATTAAAGTCGTTGTCACTTCATATCATTTTAGACCACTGTTCTACATTTTAATCCTCTTTAGTGAACTGGAAATATGTTTATTTATTCTTTGAGGAAATGTGTGGCTTTTTGTGTGATACTCAGCTTATGATCTCAAATTGCTTTAAACAATTGTTATGGTAATCTCATTCATTTTGGGCTTACATTATTTCTGATGACAGTCAATTTGTGCTCAACAAAATTTGACAAATATGTTTTATTCATTCTGATAGTAATTTTTCTCAGTTTTCCACATCTGGCTCCTTTCTAAATAGCTCGCAGTCATAGATATTGATAACATTCGAAGCAGTTCTTTTCAAACATCCAATTTCACAAGCAATTGCTCTGTACAACCACTTAACTTTAGATAGTTACATGATGTTCATTCTTTAGTTTCTAGTTACAAACTATAGTTTCTATTATGACATCAGTTCTAATAAAAATATAAATAACTTATTTAACCGTATTATCAACAATTTCATTTAAAAATGAATTTCAAGTAGAAGTGTTTAAAGTTAGTGTATACATGTCCTTCAAATGAAACCATTATATATATATATATATATATATATATATATATATATATATACACACACACACACACACACACACACAAGAGGTGAAATAAAGATTTGTGAAAAATGAGGAGTAATTCAGCATATCAAAATCTTTTGTCTTTTCAAGTTGGTTGATTTTATACTTGACTTGATGTCTTCAGATTTATATTAGAATGTTAACAAAATGTAAGTGCCAATATACAATGTGTCTGTCAAAGGAATATTTCCAATCAAGGAGATATTTCTATATTTGTTTTATTTACAAATATATATTGAAACAATAAGGATTTGGGGGAGGGATATGATATTCAAGGAACTATATATAATTGACATTTAAACAGATTACATTTTTCATCAGTACAAAAAAACTCGTATATGAAACTAAACAAAATTCCCAGGAACAATTTTAGGAATAAAACAAATAAAAATGACAAATGTACTTGAGTTACATTTATAGCATAGAAATTTGAAAACAAAAATACATAACCATTTTTAAATTAATTTTAATGACAATATTTAGATATTTGTACATAGATCTATTCATTAATATATCTGCTATTTTGTTCCATTACCTTTCGCCATCTTTCAGATAGCTTCATGCTTTCATTCTACCAGAACTTGGCATCTTTCTGGTCTAAGTAGTTTTGGAAGAATTGAAGTTCTCATTCAGAGAATTTTGTAGGAACAAAAATAAGTGATAATCTGAATGTGGAAGGGCTGGTGAGTATAGAAGGTTTAGTAGAACATCCCAATTGAGCTGCACCAATTTCTGCTGGATCTACAAAGAGATGTGAGGTCCTGATGGAAGACAACACCCTTCCAATTAGCCAATTTCCTAGATTAATTGATCCAATTAGGAAAAGTACTTGTTCAAATTTAATGTCTGATTTTGTGAAAAGAACTTGTAATACACAATGCTCTTCCAGTACTACTTGATACACAGCATCATTTTCTTTAGACTCACATTTGCAGTGGCTGATGGTGGCTCATTCCACACCATAACCTTTCCACTCCACTTTGTAGTAAACAATCCATTTTTCATCACCTGTCATCATTCTTTTTAAAAATGGGTCATTTTTCTTGAGTTTGAGCAGAGAATTTCAGATGGAAATATGATCCATTCATGTTTTTCCATAAATTGTGAGGCACTCAAACATCATAGCAACAGTACTCTTCTCAGCTATAGTACTATTTCATAAATTGCACATATCTTTTTCGTACAGCATTTTTTCATTTCCTGAAATAAAAGAGCATCAAATGACAAAAACATCTCATTTTACTTCATTTTCACTTTTAATGTAAAATCATTTAATATTCACAAATTATAGACAAACCATATTAAAAGATGTGTTGAAATGTCACCTTTCAGAATATGTGCATATGTCATAAATATAAGTTATACAGGAAATTAAATTATGTATTCTAACGCCAGCTGAACTTTTCTTTTCTAATAGGACAAGTACATCAATCTTGGTGGCACCTATGTGAAAAGTAACATTAGTTTTGGTAACATATGTATAATGTTTTGTTTGTATGTGAACAGATATGTTGAATTTATAAATATTTGTACTTGACTTTCAGAAGATCCTTCGTAAATAGTTTTTTTACAACTGAGATGATTCATTTGAATAAATTTATGAAATGTAAATAGAATGGTACTCTTGAATGCACTGTACAATATTTTGTGATGATAATGGCATGATAAAGTTTGTTAGTTTCATCAAGTCATTATTTCTTAATCCAAACTCTGTTGTTTTGTATTTGACTCTAAAGTCAAACACTAGACAACAGACCTTGGATTAGGACAAATAGCAAGACAGGCTTAAAACTGATAAGAGCAAATATTTACAATTGTTACGCTGATATTGATTAATTTAATGTTTTTGTTGGTTTGTTTAATAAAATTTTGGTCTTTTATTAGTATCTGATATATATCACATACATACCACTTTTAAATTATTGCATAAAAGAGCTAAAATATAAAATGTGTGTGTATGTGTATTCATGCAAGTTGATTGTACATCTTATACATTCATATATACACAAACTTGAGAATATTTGAGAATCTTATGATATATTTAATAATCTTCTTTTATTTTTACTGTTATGTTCTGAAGGGACATATGTGATCATGGCTCTCCACAGATTACTTTTTTATTATTGATAAACTGTCAATATTTTTGGAGAAAGATAGTGAAGTGGTTTCTCACTGCCATAGCAGTTTTGGATTCAGAGTTTTCCTTCTCTTAGACTAGTTGCCACCCAAGGTTAGAGATCCCAGTCTACCCTGCTATTTAGACACAAGGTGGAAGGTGAAAGGCATTTATGCAAAAGTGAATGTAACAGACTAATTTGGAAATTGAACTTGGTTCACCAATTCCACTTTTCATACCAATACCCATTACACTAACAACACATGCTGTATTTAATAATATACACACTAATATTACTGATAATAATCATTGAATTATTTAGCTTATTTTTCCAAGGTAAAAAAAACAGCATGGCTGATGCTAACCTCCAAGAGAGTTACTCATTGTGCCTTCTCAGGCTAACATTCTTGGTTGGCACGAAGTGGAAAGACTATATTGAATCCATTGCTTGGTATGCCGCTAAGAAAGGACAAATTTCTATCCAGAATCTATTTTACATACCTATAAGTCTACCATTCATCCATGCTTAGAATATTGCTACCACTTATGGTCCAGTACTCCTGCTATTTGTCTAGAGCTCCTTGATAAAATCCAAAGAAGAATCAGTAATATTATTGGGCCTGATCTGCCCTCTCAGCTTCAATCACTGTAAGGTTGCCTCCCTGCGCTTTTTCTATTAATACTTTCATGGTAATTATTTAGTTGAGCTTTTCGCTATGGTACCTAGACTTTAAGCCTTTAAATACTAGATTGGCAATAGGTTTCTATCAATTTACAATTGAATTGGCTAGATGTAACCATAAGTTCTATGCTAACAGTTTCTTTTTTCACACTTCTTGCTTGTGGAACTTACTTCCAACTCCATGCTTTCCAGTTAACTTTGATCATGAAAAATTTAAATGCAATGTCAATCGTTATCTATTGTCTTCCTGATTACTCTTCTATTGTTTTCACTCTTTAGTAATGTTTCTGTTTTCTATTGTTTCACACTCAGTAACCCCTTGTGTCTTAGTGGCTTTAATGCCCTGCTTAGGGTAATTTGATTACAAAAAAAAAACTGTATCATTTGTAACATGAAAAGAATTTATCTTTTTATTCTTTTATTTTGCTGAAGAGAAATTGAAGCATTCCCAGAAAATTGAAATAAATAATAGCTAGGAACAGATTGAGATCAATAAATTTTCAGGTAGCCAAATATGACTAAATAAGATAGAATGATAAATAAAATGAATAAATTTTAAATAGTTACAGAGAAATAGACAGGAAGAAGCAAAAACCTGAAACTGATTTGTCATTTGCAATCTCAGTTGATGTACACGGAATATACTAAGATAGGCAGAACAGAAATAAGAGATAAATTAAGTAGACAAATATAAAGAAATTTTGAAAGAAAAATTTGGCTCAAGATTTGACTTAATTTAGTTTTTTGGCATTTTATTACTGATGCCAACTTGAAACAACTTTCCACTTTCATCCAAGGATAAAAAAGACAAAAAGAAAATGTCTGTTTGAAAGGTAGAGGTTTTAATTTTTTGTTAGTTCAAATCAAGAAGAAAGCTTTTCTTGTGTATTTCACTCATAGACAGATCAGTGTCTGTCATCTTGTTTAACCAAGCAAGAAATCATAAAAAATACATTTAGTCAAGGCAAGAATTGATTCAAAATTCCAAGATCCTTTTACTAACAAAGTTTGGAAACATTAAAAAGTCAGAATATAACTTAAAACCTATATAAAGTCTTAAAATTAACTCTCAAATGAATATAAACAAAAATGTTATTAACTAGCAAGGTAATGCACTATTGTCCAGTCATAATCATTATACTTAAATTAAATTTTGCTACCATAGATGTTTTTTGGTTTATAATGAAATCTTTCAATATGTGCAACATTTAAACGCCTATGAAAATTATCTAATCATTGATTATTTTGTTTTTTTTCTTTTTCAGAGTAAGAAAAAAAAAATTTATATAGCCCACCTAGAGTTGAAAAATTCTCCACTCAGCGTGATGAACGAATCTTCCGTCACCACTGTTATGATGTTGGTTTGGGGTTTGTAGAGACAAACGACAAATAACACGTAACAATAAAAAGGGTTTTATTGGTTGGTAAAAGGTACAGAAATCGCCTGAGTAGTCTATAACTAGCTCAGCCAAGAACTTTCTCGCGCTCGCCCCCTGTCTCTCGACGTGCCGCTATTTAAAGTCTTTAGACGCAGACAAGTTCATCTTCAAGAGGGGTGGTAGGTTTCCGACACAACATTGATATATATATATATATATATATGGGGGAGTATCATGAATTTTACAAGTACTGATGTGATTAATATCAATTCTGTTGTGTGAAGTGCAAGAACTACTGCTTGTCAATTTGGTATCAACATTAAAAAGCTTTGTTGTAATAGCAATGTAAATGTTCTTTTATTTTGGATTCTTATGGTTTATTGGTAATATGAGTTGAAATTAAAAGTATAGCTCACCAATTTCCAGTTTTAGACTTAAGTGAATAATTGAATTTTTATTCACAAAAATATTTTTATAATTTTTGAATGTTAGAGATTGTTGAAACATTTTATATTGGTTACTTTCAAACTGTCAATACTATCCTTAAACAAGTAGGAATATTAATTTCACAACTTGAAATGTGTATCCAATACAAAGTCAGTGTTCTATAATTTGGCTGAAATGATATTATTATGAGTTTAATTTTCATTAAAATAATAAATCAAAGTATTCCATAATATAACTAATTGAAAATATGATTTTTAGTTGCATAAAAGTTTTCAGTAGGAATATGTATTGAATTTCTATTAATACATATATGTTTAGTTAGTAATAATGGGAATTAAATATATATACTTAGAGAAATATTGAAAGTCTTTGTAAAAAAAATAAACCAACAACAAAAAGAAAAAATAGGACCCTATCTGCCATTAGGCCAGAAAAGAGAAATGGATATTTGTGTTTTGATTTGAAACTTTTTTTTTGCCACCCAAACAAACATTGGAGAGTAATTTTCCTCAAGTTTCAAATGACATACAAGAAAAATACTGAGATTATTTTTAGACACTGAATTTATTTTTCTTTCTTGCAAGAAATAGGATCAATGAATCTGTTCACCTTTGCATGACCAATTGTCTCTTTGGAATTGGTTTCTTGCAATGCCTTTCTGGTTTGCATTGGCTCAAGATCATATTAAATTTCACTTGTCATATAACATAGAAACTCAATTCCAAAATGGTAAAGTTTAGAAACACAAAAATTGCAAAATCATCTAACAGATACATGATAGCATACAGCCACATGTTTTAACTTTAAGAGATATCAATATTATAGTTCTTAATAGGTATTTGAAACTTTAAATGAATTTTATCAGAGAAGCATGTTAAATCAGAAATTAATCTCAACTGGAAATTATTTTTTGATAGTTGGAATAAACGAACCTTTAAAGATCTTTATTAATTTAATCTTTGTCAATGAATTAAAAAAGTCAAGATATGTAATTTTCATTATTATGTTGTGATATGATTTGGGGGTTCAGTGGCAGAATGACAACAAAATATTTTGGTCAATGAAATGCTACAAAGACATGGACATTTTTGTTACAGAAAATTCTAAATGTTAGATAAAGTATAGCACAGAGTCTGTCTATATTTCTGAGATGAGGTATTATGTACAGTATTTACATTAGTCGGATTATTGTCCTCATCTTTGTCGCCATATTTGTCACAACATTCCGGCCTTCTTCAGGTGGGTGTAATGCGAGAGGAAGTAGAAAAATCAGGCGTGGCTGACCACATATGGAGAGAGAAGGGAGATCACAGTCCCCTGTGGGATCAGGTTGAGATCATAGACAGGGAACACCATTGGAAAATTCGTAAACTTAAGGAATCAGCACATATGCTAGGCCACAAAAATCTCCTGAGTCGGCCAAGCATAGAAATAAATACAATATGGGAACCAGTAATAAGGAGTGACAGAGAACAGCAATGATAACAAAAAGTTGCAATATGAGATCTGGTAAAAACATGATTTGATAACAGCAAAATTGCAATATGAGTACTGGTAAAAAATGGTTGCTGAAAAATTAGGTTTATAATAGTCAGAAATTCATACCCAGATGTCCTCAAGGACACATGGTACAGTGGATAAAGGCGTTGGTTAGATCCAGTAACAGACCCAAAGAGTGTGAGTTCAATACCCGGTTAAGGCAGTGGAGAACTTTCAGAGGGAAAATTACCAGGAGATAACTGATAACTGACATCCATCAAACATGGCTCGTGGAACTAGAACAGTCTACTCCAGTGATCGAAATAAAGGGTTCGGTTCGAAATTCCAACCACCTGAAGGCCAAAACGTTGTGACAAATATGGCGACAAAGATGAGGACAATAGTCCGACTAATGTAAATAAAGTATAGCACCTGCCAGTCTTTATCTGCTATGCTAAAAATGTTACAATAATTTTCATTTTGATACTTTTTTCAAAATATATAATCCTTATGGAGACAGTAATGTTCTAGAAAACAACATTTATCATTAAAATTTTCAAAAGACGATTATTTTTCTTTCTTTTTGGGAGACCATAATTTAGGAGCTGATGTGTTATAAAAACTACTTCATTTATGTTTATATCAAAACTTTCATGTACAGAAAGATTCATATATTTAGTTTTATTAACAAAATCAATTTCTGTCACAGTTTTTACTTTTTTAAAGCAGAGTTTATTTGGGTGTCTGTCATTAAGGTTATGTATAGATAACAGGAATTGTTTGTCTATCATTCTCTTTCTAGCCTCACAAAAAATCCTTAAAGGTCAAAATTTACACATAAATATTCTTGTAAATATCATAGAAAACTTCAATATGTAAAGAGTCTGTTATAAAAATGAGTTTTATGCTACATGATAATTATATAGGAATAAACAAACCCTAAAACCTACAATCACTATCTCATCTTTTGAAATATAAAAATCTATGAGAAGATATTTTAATATCTTCATGATCATTATACAGAAGTTAGTCTGTCATAAAATTACATTAGCAAAACCATAACTAGACTAGTTTAAAATATTATCAAAAACTGTATTTGAAAAAGGATCAGACATATTTAAAGTGTACACTTCAGAATTTTCTAGAAGTTTAAGTTGAGGCAGGTGCAGCAAAAAAAACCCCCAAAAAACTAACAACATAATAACAATTTGGATATGCAGGCAGTGTAATAGCTCAGAATGAAAAATCAGAGAACTGAGTTTGAATACTTAGGGGCAAATATCCTTTGGAAATAGATATGAGAAATAAATAGCAGGTCAGTCTGGGTTCTTCAGCCTTGGTTGGCAACCAGACTAAGAGAAGGACAACTCTAAATTCAAAACTGTATGTATCCCTGACAAAGTACATAAATACAGCTAATCAAAGGAGCATGGATTTTACAATGACTATGATCCAATCTGTAGTCATTTATGCAATCAATCCATAAATTTATGAGTTAGAAAACAGAATTCATTTTTGCAAAGCATCTAAAAAAGTAAATATCAAACAAGACTTGCTAAAAGCACAAATTTGTCCTTACAAATCATAAAGTCAAATATTCTGCAAGATAAGTTATGTCTGTAAACTTGCTTTTAAGGATTAGAATATAAGCAAAAATTGATAGATTTAAATAAATATTTCAAAATAACTTCCTTGGATGATATAAAATAAACAAGTTTATAAGAAAAAGGTATTTTCTGGGTGTAGCTTATTGCCTAAAAACCCCAAAGCAACAACAGTCAGTTACTTGGATCTTTCGCCTAAAAATCCCAAAGCAATAATAGACAGCTACTTGGTTCTTTAGTGTAAAAACTCCAAGGAAATAATAGTTGGCTACTTGGATCTTTCGCCTAAAAAACACAAAGCAATAATAGTCGGTTACTGGGATCTTTTGTCTAAAACTCCCAAAGCAATAATATACAGTTACTTGGATCTTTCACCTAAAAACCAAAGAGCTGTGATAGTCAGCTACTTGGCCCTTTCACCAAAAAATTACAAAACAATAATAGTTGGTTATTTGTTTCTTTCACTTAAAACCCCAAAGCAATAATAGCCAGTTACTTGGATCTTTCGGCTAAAATCCCATAGCAATAATAGTTGGCTACTTGGTTCTTTCACCTAAAAAATCTGAAGCAATAATAATCTGCTACTTGGTTTTTTCACCTAAAACCCCAAAGTAATAATAATCATCTACTTTGATCATTTGCCTAAAAACTCCAAAGCAATAATAGCCAGTTACTTGAATCTTTTGCCTAAAAACCAGTTACTTTGATCTTACATCTAAAAATATTTGGCTACTTGGATCTTTAACCTAAAAATCCCAAAACATTAATAGTCAGCTACTTTGTTCTTTTGCCTAAAAATAGCTGGCTACTTGGATCTTTCGCCTAACAACCCCAAAGCAATAATAGTTGGTTACTTGGAACTTTTGCCTAAAAACACCAAAGCAATAATTGTCAGCTACTTGGATCTTTCGCATACAAAACCCCAAGGCACTAATAGTCAGTTACTTGGATCTTTTAACTAAAAACCCTAAAGTAAAAATTGTCAGCTACTTGGATTTTTCATCTAAAAATATTTGGCTACTTGGATCTTTTGCCTAAAAACCCCTAAACAATAATAGTCAGCTACTTTGTTCTTTTGCCTAAAAAAAGTTTGCTACCTGGATCTTTTGCCTAAAACCCCCAATGCAATAATAGTTGGCTACTTGGTTCTTTCACCTAAAAACCCTAGAGCCATAATAGTTGGCTACTAGGCTCTTTCACCTAAAAATTCCAAAGCAATAATAATCTGCTACTTGTTTTTTTTACCTAAAACCCCAAATCAATAATAGTCAGATACTTGGATCTTTTGCTTAAAATCCCAAAACAATAATAGTTGGCTACTTGGATCTTTCACCTAAGGATCTTTTGCCTAAAACCCCAAAGCAATAATAGTCAGTTACTTGGATTTTTCACCTAAAAACCCCAAAGTGATAATAGTCGGTTACTCAGAACTTTCACCTAAAAACCCCAAAGCAATAATAGTTGGCTATTTGTATCTTTCATCTAAAAACCTCTAAACATAGCTTGCTCATGCTGCCTAGTACCTATATCAGTTAAATTCATTATACTTGAAGTTTTGAAAGATTTTTTATCTGCCCAAATGAAAAGTACAAAAATTACTTGGATGATGATAAATCAAAAAATATATATATTTAATTACAAGTTTAAATCTTAGTTCTTGTGAAAATTCTGGACACAGAAAAATGAGTCCATGTTTTATTCTTAAATTGAATACATGCATCATGAAATTTACAGTTTCTGCTCATGATTAAAAAAACTTTTTAGATTAAAATTTTCTGGATGGAACTGATGAAGTTTTCTCTGAAAGGTTTCCCCTTCTTGTTCATGACTAATTTATTTTTTTTTATTTTAGCATTGTTTTAAGTTTTTCTCATTTGCTTCTGAAGACTCTCAGGAATTTTTCTAATACATTCATAAATTTTTAAACATATATGAGGAGAAAAGTTGTTGGTTGAATGAAGACTCCCCCAACCCAAAAAAAGGAGAGAAAAAATACAAAAAAAATAAAAATGATGTTTCATCATTTGGTTAAATTTTGGGAAGGAGATCAGGTTGAGAAATTTTCAGCTCTTTCTCATATACAATTTTAAAATCTTTTAGGCAAGATCTTAATATTTTTTTTTATTTTAACCCTTTTTGGTTCACTCTGAAGTGCAGTGGTTATAACTATGCCAAGTGTTTCATTGGATCTTTGTTCTTCATTGATTACAAATATTTCTTCTTTTTTTTTAGTTTCCAGGAAACACACTTGTATATAATTCTTATTTGGTTAGCAAACAAGTGAGCTTGTCTTCAAATGTACATATGTCTTTCATTATGATTACACATTTTTTTTGATCTATTATCTTTTCATAGTTTATTTATAGTAAACATAAAAGACATTAGTCAATTCCATTCAGAATAATGATAAAAAATTAGCAAAATCAATTATATTTTCTTTGTTAATTAAATATTCTCTATAAATGTTTTTGAGAATTATTTTTATATTTTAGGATGAAATAAAAATAATTCATATTGAGTGGAGATTTCAAGTATTCTTTGCATTTGGTCTTATTCATATTTGTATCTTTCTCCCCTTTCTGAATGTGTCTTCCAATTCCACATAAAAGAGAATTGAGATTTACAGATTTTTTACCCTTGTCCTTAAGATATTCATATAAAACATTTTTCTTGCAGTTAAAACTTTTTCTTTGTTTTTCTTTTGCTTTACAAATTTTTTCATTAATTTTATTTCTGTGCTGATTTTTTCTTTTCTTTATCTTTGTTTTTGTTACATTCTCACCACTACTTTTGAAGGTTTTTCTGTTTCATTTTCTCCCTTAGTTTTTGTTTTTGCTCATCATTTAATCTTTCTTTCAATTGTTTTTCCTTTCTTAATTTCTTTCTTCTTTTTAATCATTTTTCCATGAATTCTTGCTTGCTTTTTTCTTTCATTATTTTCTCTTTTATTCATTGCTTCTTATTCTTCTCTTGTCTTTCCTCTATCTTTAATATGCATCTCTTCATCTTCAGTCTCTTGCCATATTTATTTCTTTTCCTTAGCTCACTCCTCATCATTTTACTTTTTTTCTTATTTCTTACTTCCTTTCTCCCATTTTTTGAATCTTTCCTTTCTTTTATCAATTCTTGCATCCTATTTTATTACTTCTTTCTTTTCTTACATCATTCTCTGCATTACAATTCCATTTATAATCACCACTCGACCTAATACTGAAGCAGAAGCAGAAGTGAGCAAAACAACATTCTAATTAACCAGTCATAAAACAACTGAAGCCAGTCTTCCCAATTATCTTTGTTACGAAGGGAAGCAAATGATATGACTTTGTACATCATAATTAAGTCCATAGAATCTACTGAAGCTCAAACATTACATATCAATACATGACTACATGCATTGATCTCTGTTTGTACAGAGTGTTTGGCTCTATAATATCAGGCACATGTTGCCAGGTACAGAAGGAGCTGAGATATTACTTTATTACATGCTCCTTCACTTCCTGTTTTATCAGTGAAAAATACTGAATGCCATTGTCAGTGGAAAATTCATATTTACTGGACAACATGCTGCATGCTTTTCAAGGACATTTATAACTCCTTGAAGCTCCATAGCTGTCAATTTCAAGTTTCAGTAAATGGTCTCTTAATTATAATACAAGGACATTGGATAAAGGAGAATATTTCCAGAGGTTTTCTTTATTTTAATATCTGTCTTATAATTCCAACAAATATGTTGATTATGAGGGTGAATCAATAATCTTGCAGTCTGATACATTTTTAGCTGAAATTTTCACTATATAATGTTTGATATATGTGATGCATATTCACCACTGAATTAAGAGATTATATTGAAAAATAAATATTATTTGTACAAAACAAATGTTTTTTTTTATCATCAAGCTGTGCCTTTGTATAATTGTGACAAATACCAAAGCTGCTAACATAGCAAAGAGCATTTTAGAAGGTAATCTTCATATCAATAAATGGCAAGTTAAAATTCTACAATTTAGGAATACATCAAAAGTAATTCATTTAATAAAAGAAAAAAAATACTATAAACTTTTATATTGTGTTTTATCAATTTGTAAAAATGATTAAATTTCAAATTCTTTACAATAGAAAATTTCCTATATAAAAAATATTTCTTTTTTTATTCAATAACATTCTTAAAAGTTAAACTCATGCATTTTGCAATAGTTTGACTGTGGAAATAATAAACTAAAACTATTCCTAAATACTAGTTACTGTAAGTATATTTCTTTGGTTTTATGACTGTATCATAGAAACAAATAATTTTTTGGTCCCGACTTGGCATTTCTGTCACTTTACCACCACCATAACGTAGCTTACCTGTGCCTTTTCTTTACTTTCATGGTAATTGTTCTGATAAACTTTCTTGTATGGAACATAGATTTTATGAATTTAAACACAGTACTAGATTGGCGGTAAGGTCTTGGTTATTCTATGCTAACAGTTTCTTTTTGCTTGTGGAACTCTCTTTTGGCTTCTTACTTCCATCTTAACTTTGATTTTCAAAAATTTAAATGCAATGCCAATTGTTATCTTCTGTCTTCTTAATTACTGTTCTTTTATTCTTCTCTTTCCTTAATAGTGTTTTTTTCTCATTCTCTCACACTCAGTAACCCCTAGTATCTCAGTAACATTATTGCTTTGCTTGGGGTGAATTGATTAAAAAAATATGAATGAATTAGGAAACTTGAAAATCAGTGTGTTTTTTGATAGTGCAGAATATTTTATAATTAAACTGTTCAGTATAAACAAAATTCTCTCATATAAAAGGGAATTTTGAACTCATTGTAGGAAGAAAGTAAGTTAAAATTTGACAATATACAGTTTTATATAACTTTAGTAGAAAAAGATTATTTTATATATTTCTAAGACAGTAATTTGAAGACAATTTTCATGATGACCTGATAGAAATTGTTTCTGGTAGAATATATAAAATATTTAGAGTTCATAACATTTTATCAGTAGGAGAAAAAAGAGAGACAAGGAAAGAAAAAAATGAGAAGAGAATCAATACAAGTAAATATAGATAGAAATAAAATGATTCTACAAAGTCATCTGGTTATTGTGTAGAGCCCAATAAGGTAGAAAAAACATGTCATGACTACATCTGCATTCTGTCAATTCAATCTAATGCTGGAAATAATGTGATTAGCAAGATTCAGAGTTACAGGTTGATTCTCAATAAATGTCATGAAAAAGAAGAATAAAACAAAATGTTATGGAATGTTTACTTCAAAGTGGATTTTTAATCTAAGATGACATCACAGCACTAATCAAGTTATTATTTTCTGATATTTGATAAATTAGAAAAATGAAACCAGAAATTACTCCTGCCAAAAACCAAGTTTTACCAAATTTTATATTGGTGAGGAGATAAAATGTTTTATGATGCAAGAAATGAAGGCTTACATCACAGAGGAAAAGTTCACCAACAGTAACAATGTACCCGAGGAGAGAAAGGTACATTCATTATGCCCAATTTGAGCTGAATACCCTTATTTCTTAGCAGGAACATTCACTATCCATGATCTGAGCTGCATAACCTTATTCCTTTGGGGTACATTCACTATCCACCACCTGAGTCTCATACCCTTATTCCTGTGGGTGTACATTCATTATTCATGATTTGAGCCATATATCCTTATTTACTGCCCATTGCATTAAAGTTGTACCACATAATGACAATCAGGATGAGACTGCAACAACAGGTTAACCTTGTCAACTTTTTAATGTGCAACAGACTAAGATTTAAAAATTGAGTAGTTAAAACATTAATTTCTGTACTTTTGTGATTTTCATTTAAAATGTAAAATTTTTCATTGATTGCTTTTAGAATTTTCTATTGATGAGAAATTCACTGAAGCTGGAGATATGGGACAATTTTATGAGGACAAAAACTGAATTTATACTATTATAAAAGCAGAAACATTTTGACATTTTGAATTATTAATATATTCACTAAATCTGTTCATATGCTAAATGTACTATCGAAATGTTGATATCTGCCTACTTTTTATATGTGTTTTTTATACATGCTTTACTATTAAATAGCCACAGCATAACTTATTAGATAGGCTAGAAATTTAGAAATTGATTGGGTTCAAATTACTTGCACATAAATTTGGTTTTCAAATACTGATGCAATACTTGAAATTAGAGTTTATATAAAATAAATTTTCTGGTTGACATTAATTAAGATATTTTTTTTAGTGACAGCTTTAAAATTGCTGAAATTGTCTAATTATTTCCGTTTTGTCATATATACTTTAGCCTGTAATAGTTACCTAATTAGGCTGAAATGAACTCTAGCACTGTGTAAAAATTTTTCTTTGTTTAAGCTTTTTAATTACTTTGTAAGACTTTTGTTCAAATTTGTAGCCAATATTAGGGAATTAATTTGAGTCCATTCAGCAGGCAGTTATAAAGTTTGTAGAATGAATTAATATTATTTATAATACATTGACAACTACACTGTGGTTAGGGAATGTGTAGAGGTAGTCAGAAATTTATTTTTCATTTTGGTTTTAATAAAATAACCAAACAAAAGAAATCACTTCTTGTGAGTAAATTCAAAAGAATTTTTAAAAACCTATATATTTTAGAAAGAAAAATGATAAAAAAAATAACTGTCTTGCGTTCATAGAAAACTCAATAATTAAATCAATATAAGATTGACTCTTGGAATGAAAATCATTTAATTATTTTTGATCAATGATTCTAGTTACTCATTAAAAATAAAAGTTAATAACTGATGGTGAAGACCTGAATGAGAAATCTTTTGTTCTTTTCAGAATTTTTTGTTCTGCATTTTTGTTCTCAACAAACATTATAAATTCACTTTAAAAAAAAAACCCCCAAAAAACTGAATAAACCTGTAATTAAAATCCTTCAAGTTCAATAGGGCCAACAAAGTAAGACTAGCAGCTACTCTCAAAAATGACCTCCAATCATTTGTTCACTGTGACAAGAAATGTTGTTTAAATGTTGTGAGACCGATACTTCCCTACATCATGGACTCTCCCAGTACTATATTATTATGTGAATGGTAGTATCATGGGAGTAGCACCAGTAATGCACAGCTGCGTACGATACCAATATCAGACACCACTGGATAGTAAGCTCTGCTTACTCTTACACTATTCTTTGTAACTTTTCTGTTTAATATATCTTTCTTACCTCTAACCCGTGTTCCGTGTTTTCCTTCCGTGGCCCCTACTTTGGGTCCACATCAGTAAAGTTTAATGCCTTCAAAATGAAACTTATCTTTTAATCATCATAGAGAACCATTTTTGCCCTCTATCAGAATGGCTGATGCTAACCTCCAGGAGAGAAACCAATTGTGTCTTCATAGTCTCACATTTTCTACTGACATGAAGTGGAGATATTATATTGAATCAATTGCTAAGTCTGCTGCTAAGAAAGTTGGTTCACTGTGTTGTGCCAAATAATTTCTCTTGGCAGAATCTATCTTGCACATTTATAAATCTACCTTTCATCTGCTTACTGAATATTACTGCCATATATGGATTGGGTCACTGGCTATATATCCTGAGATTCTTGACAAAATTCAAAGAAATGTCCACAATGTTATTAGCCTTGACCTGGCATCTTGACTTCAGTCACTTTCTCACCATCATGACATGGCTTCCTTCTGTCTTCTCTCGATATATTTTCATGGAAGTTGTTCTAATGAGCTCTCCTTCTTGATATCTCGACTGCACAAATTTAAGCATACTACTAGATAGGTAATCAGGTCTCATTGTTTTACTGTTAAAATAGCTAGATGTAACCATAAGTTTTATTTTTATAGTTTTTTTCTCAAACGACTTGCTGGTGGAACTCTCTCCCAGTTTACTGCTTCTCTGCCACCTACAATCTTGAAAAATTTAAATGCAATGTCAATCACCATTTTCTGTCTTTCTGAATCCTGTTCTTTTATTTTCAGTTCTCCTCGCTAAAGTCCTCTCATTCTCTTCCACTCCCAGTAACTCCTTGCATCTTAGTGGCATTAATACCTTGCTTGGAGGTGAAATGATTAAAAAAAACATAACTGGTGAAGATCAAGTTTTCATTTGATCATTTAAATTGAATAATAAGAAAAAACAACAATTTTTTTAAATGCTAAAGAATTTATGCAGTTAGATTTGATTAAATATCTATTTTCTTTTATACATATCCAAGTTATAAAACTCTTAAAATCTTAGACAAATTAATATCATGTATTGCTTAAAGGTGACTGTTAAATAATCTGGCATGTATGATTACCCTTTTTTCCACTTTTTCTAGAATGTGCATTCTAACACATTCTCACAAGTGAAAGCATTAAAGGTGATATTTGCAAGCATTATGATGGTAGCTAGAAGGTAAATTTCCATTAGAACAACACTTATTGTACTGAGGTGTTAACTCACTGAAATACCATCAGAATTTGCTTTGAGAAGAGGATCTCATTGTAAAAATAGCAGGACAATATTTATATTTTGTACACACACATGAATCACCATCACAGTTACAATAAGTCTGTCTTTGTAATTCGCCACTGAGGATGATCTTGGAGGAGTACTTGGGTAAGAAAAAACTACAGCACTTTCCTTGATGAATTTCATCTGAACATCAAGAAACTAGCTAGAGAACTAGAAAGGATTATTATAAAAATAGACATAATAATAATATATTATTCAATGAAACATGTTTGAATGAAGATATTCTGCCTATATATATATATATATATATATATATATATATATATATATATTTTGAACGATAAAAATTATTAAAAAAATCAATTAAAATCTTCAGACATACTGGGTTGTAGATTAATATCCTTATGCTTTTATTATTATTATTTCATTTATATTCCTCGACTAGTTTCGGCCAACATGGCCATCATTGGGAGAAAGAAATGTTTCTGCTTGCTGTAGCAGTAAACTAGAGAAATGAATGTCTTGATGAAGAAAACGAACGTTTGTCTGTAGTTTTCATTTGTTTTTTTATTATTTATTTATTTATTTGTTTTTTTATCTTTTTAGCATGAGTTTATTAACATTATATATATATATACACTAGAGAGAAAAATTATGGTAGAGAGGGAGTGGGGAGGAGCACAAATCTGAACTTTCCAGTCACTATTTAATTTATGAATTAATGAAATTAACATTATTTTCCTATGCATGATTCTTAAAATATCTTGGAGCAAACACTTTCTCATAAATCAGTTTTATCTTTGAGGAAATCTTAACAAAAATGAAGGCTGTTAATTTTAAAGGACAATCCTTGATTTTCATCCAAATCATATGAAAAATATATGAGGCTATTCAGCAAAAGGATATTGCACCCTTGCTTAACCTCTTTTACTTTACTCAGCTAATACAAACAAGACAAAATGTATTATTATGATGATAATGATGATGTGTTATGCAATATTTTGTTGAAAGGAAATGATCATTAATCAGTTAATCATATTTCTTGATCACTGAAATATCAGAATGTTTTCTTGTGAAATAAAAATTCTAAGATGAACATGATAGTTATTCTACACAATAGAAATTCAATAAGGTTAAGTTTTAAGGCTGACCAATAAACTCGTATGATATTGTCATTGAAGACTAATATGATCATAGCTAAAGAGATATTATAATCAAAAGCTTATTTATTGTCAAGTATATTTTTTAATGTTCTAACATTCACTGTATTTAAATCTTATTTTCATGCAAATTAACTAATATGTACAACAGAACATCTAATAGATACATAAATGCGTTAAATATTATAATTTAGATGAATATAAAATTTCCTAAAATATGGATCTACACATGTGTCACAAACTGAGTACAGAAAATGAAAATTATTAAAGCAGGGTGTTTATTACACTGACAGTTGTCAATACACCAACAACTGCCAAATACAATACTCTCACAAACTGAAATCATACTGTCTCCCAGTTTTCTCCTCCAAGGGCTCACAAGCCAACATAGCAACTTTCCTTTTAGTCATCACCTGCCCAATCAAAAACAAACCCTTGTCTCATCTGGTGTGGAGGCTGGACACCACCAAATGCTTCTCAGCTATTTCCACTGCCCATTGAACACCAAACATTGTTCTTCTTTACTAGATGTCATATCACCAAAGTAAATATACAAAAAGATGTCGCCAGCTTGCCAAAGAATAACACTGTCATAAACAAGTAATCTTGGTATTATTGTGTCCATGGCACTAAATTGATGACTTGCAAGTTGGAAATTATGGTCTGTCTAGTTTGTCTTGATTCTGTATTAATACAATAGCAACACATGTAGCTGAAAACATTTGCATTATAATAAATTTTAGCAAATGAATTAAGATGATTTTGGTGTTGATTTTTTTAATATCCAATATTATTATTGTCTCATCAGTTGTATTTAAAGTTGTATGTTTGTGGTTACAAATTGTGATTAAAAATAATCATAGATTAAAGTTTATGTAACCAAAGGTAATTCTAGTTCATTAGGGTTCAAGGCTACTGTGACTCACTATGACTACAATCTAACAAATTGTGATTTACATCTTTGGCAAAGTTTTTGAATGCTTCACATGTGACTCATGCTCAGTATGACTGTATTTCAAGGTTTCCTTCATTCTAAATGAAAAATAGCTGAAGCAAAATCAAGTTACATTTGGGTGAAAGTGCTCATATTTATTTTACTGTTATAAGTAAAATAAGCTTCATTTTTAAAATACCTAACATACAATCAAAATTTATTGGAACAAGCCACATTAACTGAATAGCTGTAGGTAATATTACCCTTTTAACCACTGTACTCCTAGTCAGTCAATTAAGTGCCATATTTGATACATGTGCGGGCGATCATGTATCTTTTGATACATGACAGACTTTTCCCGCAGTAGGTTGCCAATTCTTTCTGCAGTAGACTGGTTGCCAACGAAGGCTAAAGAACCCAGTCTGTCCTGCTATTCAACCAAAAATCTGGGGGAGAAGAGATGGATTCATACCTTTCCCAAGGGTATTTGTGCATAAGTGAATCTAACAAACTCGAGTGAAATTTGAACTTGGCTCTCCAAGTTCTCACATGAGCTGATATCCATTACACCACAATGCACATCAAAAATAACAATCATTAACAATTAAACTCTACTCCTAGTACTGTTACTATTACTTAAATATACCTGAACTAAATGGGGAGGACTGAAATTTATCATAGATAAATATATGGCACAAGTGAATTCAGTGTAACATATGATGAGAACTTTATTTTCATTGAGAACTCACCTTGTGTCTTATTTTCTGATTTTTCTTTGTTTAACATTGCAGTATTTTAAAAGCATGCAATATGTAATTTTCACAAAAAATCTTAACTACAATCCTTAATTGTATGCACAAATCTTTCTAAAGAATATATCTTGCATGCTGTCAAGTTTAATTATTTAAAACATGTAACAAAGCAAGAAGATTGTTCTCAAAATTTCTCCCAGCAGGGTTAAAGTTTAACATCAGTTCAAGTAATTACTTCAGTAATAGCCTACCCACTTCAGTACATTAAAGCCCAGCAGGCCTCTGCTCACAAATCATTTCTTCTCAGATTTCATACATACAATTTATATATATATATATATATATATATATATATATATATATATATATATGTGTGTGTGTGTGTGTGTGTATATATATATATGTATATGAAGAGAGAGATAGAGTAAATGTATCTATATGTTATTACACAACTGAAACACATATGTGAAATATAAAGAATCATACACACCTATATATATAAAGATGTGAACATATACTAATAGATAGGTCTGTGTATGTGTGCGTGTGTGTGTATATATATATATATATATATATATATATATATATATATATATAGTACATTTTAGTAAAAACATGAATCTCTTGTCAAACTTGTGTATTTGCTAAGTGGTCAGTCTGAAAGGGTGGGGTACTTCCACTTTAATTGTTAGTGATTGTTATTTTTGGTAGATTACTGACTGGGTTGACCCGACTCTTGATGACCAACTTTATGGAAGAATACTGGGTCATGGCTGAAATATACTACTTCTTTTGCAAAAACAAAATTCTTCCACAGAGGTTGGAAATCAGGACTTGACAAAGGTTATTTGCTTGAATAGAGAATGTTGTGAAAATTAGAATGTTGCTTCTGTGAAAGACCAGTACATGGACATGTATTTCTGATAATGTCAACTAACATTTGGCTCCAAGAAAATGGCAGAATTTGCATCCTGAGAGGTAAAAACAGCAAAGATTTATTTCATTTTGTTCATTTCTTTCTGAGAATTTAATTGAAAAATATATGTGTACAATTATTTGTTTTCTGAGCATAACATTAATTCTCATTGGGAATTGAAGTTTTTTTTTGTACTGAAAAAAATTGAGAAATATCATCTTTTTTTCTTTTTGTTCATCATCATGACATATATGTGAGCAGAAAAAGATGAAGGTAACTTGAACTTAAATCACACACAGGGATTTGGGGTTTCATGTCAAGAAGTGACAGCATTATGGACAAATGATTCAATGCTTACTAACATCCTGCAAAAACACAGACTGCTGCCACAAGGATATCTTATATAGAAACCTAAATATATTTAAGTAAATAGTAAACTAATTACTGGTAGCTTTTCATTTTATTTGAAACACAGACTTAATTATTTCACAAAACTAGATCATACAACTTTAACCTAAAAACCTATCCCACATTTAATTTCAACCCTCTACGCCAACCAAGATAAATCCCATTTTGCATATTTAACATAATTTGGTCAAAGTTGGCAGAAACCATTATTTTATCACAGGCAGTTGTATGATCTCTTGTTTATGAAATATTTTCTTGGGTCTCTTAACCTTAGTTTAGATAGAGTTGACCAATAATTAGTCGTTAGATGTTTCTTCATCATCTTCACTGTTATGCTTTCTATTGTTCTCTCTCTAATTTTCTATTCTTTTCTAATAACTTATTTTCTTTTTATAAAATTGCCACCAAGGAGAAGCCAGAAACCATTTATCCTAACAAGCATCTGCAAATCAGACTTGAACTCAGTTCTAAGTAGATTCATTTATTTTTCCGTCAGCAGAGCAATGTGAATCATATTTTAAATCCTGCTATTAATCATAATCATTTAATTCTTGGAGAATTCTTTTTCAATTTTTTTTTTTTTGTAGGTCAAGTGAGTCTTTGGAGTAATGGAACCAACAACATCTGCAAGTCATTGATTGAGTCGCTACCCACAATGAAATGCAAGAAAATAATTTATAATCTATTTCTGCAGAAACATTTTTATCTCTTTCTAGAGGAAGTAATTTCCAGAATTTTCTTTATAAATTTACCAAGTATTTCTATGTAAAATACCATAGCAATTATTTCCAAAGAAAATTATATGGAATACAGTTTTATTAAAAAAATTAAAATGGATCTTATATTGTCAACATTTACAATGTCATGTCATTTGTAAATAATTTGAGCATTTCTCTTTTGTAAATCATTGGCAGTACATTTCTTTATTTAACTTTGTAATACCATTTTACGCAAAACATCTTACCATGTATTTCTATTGTAAAATAATTTGTTGCAAATTTTCACAAGTTATTTACAATGTATTGGATAATTTATTTTTCAGAACAAATCATTTGTAATAGATTTTCAATATAAAATCATTAATAATGCACTTTCGCAGCAAACTTGTTTACAATACCTTTACAAGTAAAATCATTTGTAATTTATTTCCATACAATGTTTGCAATTGCCATATAAATAAATTGTGAGGCAATTTTGGTGAAAGAAAATCTCTTTCAGTAAAATAAAAACCATCCAAAACTTTTTGTATTACAATAACATTTGAACATTGACCTAAAAAGCCAGAAATATATAGTGAGATAAAAAATAAGACCACAACATCAGTGACACACGATGGAGAGGAGTCACTGGAGGTTTGCAGTGAAGCGTGGAGGTAAGAAGTTAGGTATAGAAAGCGCTCAGGAAGACCAGACAGACAATACTGAGAAATAATCAGAAGCTGTGAAAGAACACATGAAATATCTAAGTATGAAATCAAGACTTTCCAGATGAAAAACAACGAAACCAAATAAGAGGAAATATTCTTATCAGACCGAAGAAGATAACAGTTGGTCATGCCACAAATGATAAAATATTGCCAGGATGAAGAAAGTTTTAGATAAAGCTGAGAAAAAGAGAGTGAGAACTAGATTTATTTAAGTCTAGATGGTAATGTTTCAAGAAAGGAAAAATATGTCAGAAAAATGGATATTATTAGATTTAAGAAACTGCTGGAATTTTATAAATAACAAGTAAGAATTTAATATGTTTTAGTTGAACATTGACATGAAAAACACAATTCTCTAAGGCTAGACT